>VZRS01011052.1:638397-653965 GCA_013398055.1 Ifrita kowaldi
TCATCTTTAAAAAAAGGAAAACCATTGTTTAAAAAATAATAAATCAGGATAAATTAAAATTGATCAGTGGAAATCAAATATTGTAAGGGAATTTCAGTTTCCTATTAATAACAATTTCAATAATATCCATAAATAATCAGAATGTTACTAAAACCAGTGAATTGATTTCAGACCATTCAAAATCATCTAAGATTAAAAGTGTTATTTCAAATAGAGACTAGGATGAATGAGTAGTTTAATCATGTTAATTCTTGAGGTTGAAGAGGGAATTCAGCACTTTGGTGTGAATGAAATTTTAGATACTAAGAGCTGGGTCCTTATTTATGGTATGCAGAGGCTTTCTACTAGATTATGTAAATTGTTGTAGAAACCATCAGAAAGATCAACAGGGCATGTTTTCTCATTATACATTATATATCTTAATTAGGGTATGATCCAGCACCCATTAATATCCTGTGATAAATTGTGCAGTCATGGAAACTTAAGCGTGGAGAAGCTTGTTATATTTTTCTGGAAAGAAAATAATGTATTAATTAGGAAAACAAAACTTATTGACATGCGGCACAGGAAATAGTGGTTTAACAGCATGGTAATAAATAACGTTTTTAAGGACCTTCTCCAGATCTCCCTGAAGCTGCTGAGTCATTCCAAGACTGTGTATACGGAAAGAGCCATGCTAATGAGAAAAAAGTAGAATTCAGTTGTGTTCCCCACTGTGTCTATCTACCCAAAACAAAAACTGTGTTACCATTCACAGTAATCTCCAGAAGGATCAGATATGCTGTAAGTAGTGTGCTGAGTGGCTTCTGCTCAGTTTATTTTGTGTGTAATTGGACCATTATTATAGTTTGTAGCTTAGTTCAGGTGAATGGCTTCCTTTCCATTGCTCTTTTTAACCTGCTAATATAGATGTAAGCCAAAAAGGGACAATTTGGGCCTCTTTGCAATCTGGGCTGTTACTGAAAAGCTATGGTAGAATTGAGTCCAAAGCTTAGCAGCTCAAGTTTTAACCCAAGGAGTTCTGCTGTAGGTCAGTTTCAAAAAAATTGTCTTCACAGGCTTTATTTTACTGTCTCCACTAGAAGTTTTGTGCATCCTCTCCATATTTAGGAAATAAAACCAAAGAAAATAAGGAATTTTTAAATGTGTCATTGTGATTTGTATTCTAGTTAAAAACCCCTCAAGTGTTGTTACGCAGACATTTGGTGCTTTTGGAAATACTAGGGAAAGTTTCGGGCGTTTCAAATTTTACTTTTTGGTTTTTAAATTGGTATAAAATTTGCCTCTTTGTGTTTCTGAAAGATTTTCCACACACTGTTTGGTCTAAAGGGCCCATTTCTGAAGTGCTTTCTGTCTGGAGAACTGGTGTTAGCCTGAAGGATGTGATGCGCTTACCTGTCAGGTGGTATTACATTAACATGTATTTGTAGCTCTCAAATTCTGCAGAAAAAAGTAGCTGAGTTATTTCTTGTGCTGTTCTGTTACACAGCTAAAATGAAATCTTAACCCGTATTTCTGTAAATTTTAGTTTAGCACTTAGAAGAATTACACTGCAGTTTAATGTAGGACGTGAAGGTTGTGATATCAGATGAATTCTAGCTAAATGTTCCTATGATAGTTTTCAGTGGATAATTTATGTTAGCTAAGGGCCATTCTGTCACACTGTGTGTCTTTAGAGCATTGATTTGGTTGTAAATTATTACCTCTGTCAGTATGCACTGCCACAGTAGAATATGAAGATGATGTTAGAAGGGCCCTTCTTCAGCTCCTGCATTCAAATTCTCTTTGAGCCACCATCCCTTTGCTTTAGAGAATGCACTTAAGGAGTTGAATTTACCTTTCATATCAAATAAAGTAACATTACTAGTGTAAATTGAATTTTCTCTGTTTTTTTGAAATAAATCCAGATCATAAATTGAGATAATTCTCTGTTAATGAAGACTGTCCAAGACACGAATCGATTAAGAGGGACATATATTTGGTAGGGCATAGCCTCTTACTGGATGTCACTGGAAAAACTGAAAGTTTGGCAAAGATATAGCAATCTTAGTCAGTATCTTGATTTATATTTGCAATTTTATCTCATCCACTCATAAAACAAACTGAAATGATCACATTGCATGTAGATTTTGCAAGTCTCAGGGAATGTATCTGAAAGATGGATTTTCAGATGGAATTCCTATGGAAAGGATAGCCTGGACAGAGACAAAAAATCCATCACTGAACATGTGCTGGCCTTGTAGGCTCATGAAATACTGGTGAAATTAACCTGTGCATATCTAAGTAATGATGCTTAAGTTAGAACTTTGACATATATCCATCTCAAAAAATTAAATTCTCTCATTTCTGAAAATTTCCAATACTCTTATACTATCAGGTCCCAAAGGACCAGTCAGGTGGTCTAGTCTGAAATCATAGACGATACTGGTACAGATTTTGAGGTTCTCTTGTTGTGCAACAGTACACAGTGTTCTCTGTGGCTGCTAAATGTGTACTGCTAAATGTGGGTTACACTCGACTTAAAGGTTCCAGTAAGTGATAGGCCAGTTCATGGTTTCGTCACTCAGAAAAGGATTCATTTTGTAAAAGCAAAAATAGGCAGCTACTCAAAGCTGATGGCTTCTTTTATATTCATGGGTGGAGATATAATTCTTCCATTTTGTCTTAGCTGTATGATTTTTCATGGAGAATCCTGGAGCTGCCTATATCTTTCTTTATTTCCTAGACAGAAAAATGATTGATGTCAGGAAATAGCTCCCCCAAGGCTCTTGGCATACAGTGAGAGAACAAATTGCAGAACATTATCTCATTCCCTGTAACTTTCCACATTTTTATTTGTGTTCATTAAGCTGTCACATGGTTTTGAAAGACTCATTTTGTTTTTCAGTAAAGAAATAATTCCTCCCCTTGCTGAAAATATTGGTAAAGCCTAGATTAAGCACTTGCAGAAGGTTATCATTCTTAACGTTTTCTTTACAGAGACAGAAATATTTGCATCTCTTTTTTTTAGAGAATATTTGAGAATATGCTACTTTAATGTTACTTTTCTAATGTGCATTTTTAGGTAAAGCTCTTGAGTCAGTGTACAATTATTTAGGTTCATAAATGACTTCTAGATTGGTATCTCATAACTGAGATACCATTACTATGTACAGCAATAATTAACTTTTTTTTTAAATAAGTATGTGTTGTTGTTAAAAAAGTTGCTTCATAATCTGAAGTACTTGGGTCGAATTTTTTGTTCCATTGAAATCAGTGGTCAATTATAGTCAGTACCTGTTTCTTCAACACACTTAGCCGTACATATATATACGTATATACACATATACACACACATATATGTAGTTTTATTGCATTATATTATACGGTAACATGTATAAGGGTGTCTAGGTATTTCAATAACATATTACACAAATACAGACTTTTTTTTATCCATACAAAAAGTTACTATTTATATAGTGCTAAGTCTTTCCTACTGATTCATTATATTGTTTTAAGTAAAATACTTGAGATAAAGTTTTATATTATTCCATATAATTTTTTTTCTTTTTAGCTTCCCCATGGGTAGATAAAAGTCGAACTCCTAACAAAATAGATCTATATGATGTACGCAGAAGACCATGGTAAGCTTTCTTTTTAATGGTTTGATATATAATCACTTACTTTTTAGATACTACTGTAAAAATCTTTTTTTCTGCATGTTTCTAATAGTGCTTACTTTCAGATATTGTTATTTTCTTTTTAAAACTAGTTATTTTTTCTGAATAAACAATTTTCCAAATACACTGTGTTATGCAATATACACTATAGGTGTTGTACTATTGGATCACATGGACTTTTCATAGGAAGATAACTATCAAATAGGTGTAAAACAGTTAAAAACTCTGATTTTGTGCCAAAATCAAATATAATGCAGAGTATTAGACTGAACCACTCTTCCAGACTTCTGCAAATGTTTAAAAATATGTCTCAGTGGTTTAGACCAGCAATGAAATCGTTAGATAGGTAAAAGACGGGAGAGCAGTGGGATTGCTTCTCATCATCTTTTTATGTAAGCCTCTCAAGACATAAAGCATATTGATACTTGAATATAGTTGGATATATTTTTTTCAAAGGTATAAGTATTTTTGCCTAGGCTGGGCTGAGTAATAATTCATCTGTCATCAAGATCTTTAGCTCTGAAATGGCATTCCTGTTTCTCAGTTATGTGAAAACAGTGAATTTTGATCAGTATATCCTACCTCCAGACTACCCTAATGTGGTTGAGACTTAGATTTACTTAGAAGACACAGCAATAGAGGAAATAAAAACAAATGGGTTGTTAGCTACAACAAGAGGATTTTGTTAGTTCAGCTAGTTTGAGTTCAGAGATTACAGTGTGTCTGTATTCTCTCACACTCAAAAAAACATGTATTCAAATTTGTGTCATTCATACCATTTATTTATTTCAGGTATATCCAAGGAGCTGCATCTCCCAAAGACATGCTTATTTTAGTTGATGCGTAAGTGTTTAATGTCTGAATATTGGCATTAGAGGGATAAAAGTACTTTGATATGTTGAACAAATCTCTGTATGCTGAAAAATAGAGGGAATTAAGAGGTCCGTGTATGCAAGGTTCAAAAATCTTGGTACGAGCGAAATAAATACATAATAGACAATAGTTCCAAAAAGCTCAAACCAAACCTGAAAGTTATTTAAACTGAAGACACGGAAATGTTTTTTTTAATCACTTTATTATTTTTCGGTTTTCAACTTATTAATTCCTTCAGCAATCAAGTGAATATTTCTCATGTGCATGCCAAGATTTGTTGTAAAGCACAAACCTAAAAACAAATGACTAGAAGCATTACAACAGATGTGATAATGATTTAATGAGCCTGAAAGATAAGAATGTATGTGGACTTTGTTTTACAATACAGATTTCAAAATTGCCAAGTTTGGTTACTATAAAATATTGCTAGAAAGTGAGCAAAGAAATGAATAAAAGCTCTCTGCCTCAGCAGGGCTTCCATGGTGTAGGCAATGTTGAGGGACTGAAGGGAGCATTGAACCTGATGTGTTAGATTGCTTTATGCTGAAAAGCTTCTCAGGCATAGAATTTGCATTTAATACTTTTACACGTGGTGAAGTGCTTTCATATCAGCAATGAGTTTTATCAACATTTGTTATTTCTTCACTTCAGCTTAGGTTTTGCCTTGAATCAAACAAGCTGTCATTTGCGTCTCTGGAAACTCAGAGCTGTAAATCTGTGTGTAGGAGTATAGAATGTTTAGATAATGAATTGGTTGAAGGTGGTAAACTCAAGATTTCTTGAAAAGAAAATGAGTAAAGGATGTAGCATTATGACCTCATCTAAGGCACTGGACTGGGACTTTGTATGCCAGTTTTAGACTTACTTTAATAATTATAAATAGTTTAATAACACATGACGAGTTGGAGAACTGGGAGATAAACTGAAAATTTTAGTGTGAAAGTTGGCAAAAGTGCTGGTGGGTGAGCTTTGTTCCTATGTTTTACATAACATTTGCTAAATTCAACTTTTCTGTTGCGGAATTTTTTTAGGAGTGGGAGTGTTAGTGGATTGACATTGAAGCTGATCCGCACGTCGGTCATTGAGATGTTGGAGACCTTGTCTGATGATGACTTTGTGAATGTAGTTTCAGTGAGTATCTGTTCTTTCCACAAAATTTGCATTGTCAGCAAAGCCAAAAGCAAACTGTTTTTAATACCAGGTGTGGGATACTTGAATGTTTATCTGCAAAGAGACTTAAAATATATTGCAAAATGCCACATGTAGCTTTTTTTTTTTTTTTTGTCATAAAATAAAATGAATGTCCTAGATTTTTTTATTATATACACATTTGAGTGAAGGGCAAAAGTAATTTAAATAAACGTCCTCATAGCCAAATTCTCCTTTCCAATATAATACTGTGGTCTGTATGAAACATCTTCCATAAGATTGGTATATGCAAATTTTCTTGAAATAATTACTGGTTCCCAGGTTTTCTACCCAGCAGATATTTGGATTGCTCATGTTGTTTGATGCATAAGGGATTGCTCATGTTGTTTGATGCATAAAGAAGATGTACAGCCATATATCTGACCTACCCAGGAAATGTTGCTGAGAAGTTCTAAAGTTAGCAACTTGATGGCTAGGAAAACAATTTTTCTCATAATAAATAATAAAATAGAGGGGGAAATCCTTGAAGAAGGTATGGGAAACTTTATGTTTTCAGGTGGATATGCTGGATGTCATGTTCTAGCCTTGGGCAAGGCTTTTTTAATTTTTTCTATTAAGCTGTTCAACTGTAGAGGTTTGACTCTAAGGATTTAGGATGAGAACACTGACACATTCTTAATAACAAGAGACTGCCTCAATGATGAGTAACTGGAATGATTTTGGAGATAATTTTCAACTTGTAGAGTCATGTTGTAGCCAGCCTGAGTTAGAAAGACTTTAAATATAACTAAAAGAAATCTTTTTAAAAACCACTTGTTGCTTCATGGTTTGCTAACAGTCTAGCAGTCTAGCTAGAACTTTCTGCAAGGAGTGAACAAGATCTTACTCTCTATGGTGTTTCCTTAGACCGTTTTCCTTAGTCTAAATTGAAGTGAAAAAAAAAACAACAAAACCCTAATGTCTTTTATTATTATTATTATTAAAGGAAATAAACTTCTCTGAAATGGTATTGGGAGCTGAACTCATAGTTTCACTGATTAAAAAAAAAAAAAGAAAAGCTTGTAATCCTAAAGTGATGGAAATTGTTTTATCAGCTAAGGTTCACTGTTATTCTTGTGAGGCCTCAAGATTGGGATTTGTGTCAAAAAAAGGACCAGAAATCCTCAAATATTTTCTACAGTTTATTTTACCAGGGGTTTGTTACTTACAATATATAAGGGCCTTTTTTTTGAATGAATGAACTTTAGAGACTCACAGAAATTTGACTGAAGAACCCAAGAGGACATTTTGGTTGTGCTGTTTTCATCGTCGGAGCAGGGCAACAGTCACAGAAATGCGCATAATAGAACATGGCATCTCTAAATCTTTCATAAAATGCTATTTGGTGTGTTGTGCACTTACAATTTAAAAGTCTTTATTAGATCTTTTCAGTATTGCAATTACTTTTGTGTAACCTATGTTTTCATGTATTCAGATTGTTTATGAATGGAATTGTGGTGGACATTGTGTTGTGACACGTATATATTTTATTTCTCTAACAGACAGGAAATCATATGCTATAGATAGGAAAAAAATGGTTGTACTACTATAAGGCATTCTATAAGTGAGAGAAGTGAACACAGGAGTTTGGTCATTTTCTAAAGACTTTTTTTTAAAGAATGTCTTTGGTTTTTAAAGATTTGACTGGATTAGTTTAACTGTTTGATAATCTTTAAAGTGTTTTCAAAAATAAATGGATCTATGATTCTATCATAATTCACAAAATATTCCATAATGGAGAAGGCATACCTCATGTCCAAATCCAGTGCTTTCTTAGTAAACTCAATACCCAAAATATCAACTTAAACATTTTGTTCAAGGTGAAAAAAATGTAGATTTGTTCAATATTTTTGAAAATTTATTCAATGTGTTGCATTTTTTTTGCTTAGGAACATTTTCTCCTGAAACATCTCACTATTAGACATGATTGGCTAATCAAAAAGTCCAAAAAGCTAGGTGAGAATGTTCAGTTAATACAACATTAGCGTGTGGATATGTGAACACTAACTCAAAGTTATGTACAATTTTTCTTTCCCTCATGGATCCTTTGGCCTAAAATGTGACAGTCATTTCATGGCTTGTTAGCTTTAATAACCATGGAGTCTTTAGTATGAGGTTTTGAGTTAACTAGAGAGCTGTTTCACTGCTAACCTCTGCCAAGATGTTGTCCCACAAAACCCATATGTACGATGATTCATGCCCACAACTGAAAGACATGGATTTAAGCTCATGTCAATCACTTCTTAAAAGTGACAGGATGATTTAACAAACTGTGCCTTGTATATGAGAAAATCCTAGGGAAAAAAAGCTTAAAAGTAGATGTGTTAAAAACATTAGTTCTACTGTATAAATATAGTTCCTGCATTTATTTCCAGGGAAAAAAAAAGGTTGAATGAACTGTTAAGTCATGAAACGGTAGCCAGGGGTTAATATATCATGGTTTCCTTTGGGATTTGCATGTTCCTTATCTGAAGTGCTGTGCTTTGTTGCAGGCAGAAAACCTGCTGTTTGAACGAGCTTAAATGTATGAGTAATACAGCTGTTTTCCCACTAATCCGGTTATAGGCTTTGATAGCAGCGAGCGGTAGATGATAGGGGCAGCAATTCCATCCCAGCACGTCATGATTTAGTGACTTGGTTTCAGATGTTGACACAGAGAGTGTAATTTGTTTGTGATTGTGGGTAGTGTGCAGGAGAAATGTATTTCAAATCTACAGAGGTACAGAAAACCACACAAAGGAGAAACCTCCCTTACAGCAACAGATGTGCTAAAGGTCAGGAGCTGTTGCACTTCTCAAATTCACTTAGCCTTTCCAAAAATCCAAACTAGTATTTACTGTTTAGGAGCTGGAAATTAAATGTCATGAGCATACAAGATAGAACAGAATCATATTCTGGGAAAATTGAAGGCTCATCTCCTGCTTTTATGCAGTTCTGCACATTGAGTAAACTCAGAGGGAAGGTGAATTCTGCATGAATTGATTTCAAAGAAAAAGCTATTCACCCAGCCTATGAAATTATTATTGGGGATAAAGAAAAAAATCTGTGGATGATACACCTCGTTTCCCATTGATTTTTAATAACAGTTTTTCATGTGATTCTACAGCTCAGTGGTTGCAAACCTGTGTGTCTCTGTTACTGCTAAATTGGTAAAATCTTTATGCCTTCCTAATTAAAATATATAAATATTCTAACAGAGGGGAAAGAAAGCTTCATAAAAGTCTTTTCAATATATCAAAGGGCTCCTTTCCCTTTCTGCTACATGATCCATCCTGTAGTCTGCAGTTCATATTGCACCTATATTATCTTAAATATGGGGAGATGTTCCTTCCTTCTGGGAACTTCTTTCTTAAGTTTGTTTTAAAATTTAACTAAAATGTCATGGGTGGAAACTTTAGCCTGAAGTCCTAGTGGAGGGAGGAGGCTGCTAGATTCCATAGCCAGGTAGCTTGTCATGCTTATACTATCTTTGCTAGAAATTTTAGCTTTGTATGAGTGTACTTCAGTTAGCAAAAACTTGTTGAATTTTATTTTAAAATAGCTTAAACTTTGTTTCCTTTATTATTTCAATGTAATGTTTATAGAGGACCTGAAATTAAATCACATACTCAAATAGTATGACGGGTTTTTTTTAATTTTGTGTTTTTGAATTTTGACCCAGAGAAGTTCAGTGGGGCTTAGTTTTTCCAAACATCACTACTTGAGGGAGAAATTAAACATGATCATGGTATCAGTGGCACTGAAGTATTTCTGTTGGTGGATCTAGAGGAAATGGAAGGGACTCCTGTATGAAGGGGTTTTCCAAAGTTCCCTCTACAATAAGTATGTCTGCATAAGCACATCTCTTAGTGATTTAATCCTGAAGCATTCAGGTAATGAATCACAGTTGCTGCAGTTAAGTGAACAGGCTCCTCAGCATCACGGCTGTGTGAGGCAGTAAACAAATACATGTCATTCCTTTTTTTGGCAGGGGGCATGGCTTGGGTTTTTTTCATAGGCAATGAAAAGTGATAGAAGGGCAAGTTTAGGGCTGAGTGCTGAGCTTCCTGATTCTCTTAACAGCAATCCATCTAACTGACCTTGAAGTTTCTCTTAAATTGAATGGTTCATTTTCAAGAAAAGGGGGAACAATGATAACTGCAGAGAAACACATCTTCATAGCAATGTTTCTTAATGGAAAATCATTAGCATTCCTTAATGGTGGTTCATTATCTTGCATCCTCCATATTCAAGGAGCAAGTGAATTGAATGTGTTTTTTCATACAGGTATATTTAATAAGCACTGTAGGTGCAAGGTTAAACAAAGCTCAGAGAAGTTATGATCACAATCTAGTATTCAATTTCTGCATTGCTAATAATTACAAGTAGACCAAGGCTATGTATCTATGGAAATATATGTAGGGGAAATATATCTGGAGGACATGTTTATTAAATGTAATGAAGATGAGTATTCTGCAAATAACAATGGAGAAAATTTGGAAATTATGGAAACCAAGGAATTATTAAGAAGTTAGAATTTTCTTTTTAGCAGTGTGAGTTACAGTATTATAAACAGTATCATGGAATGTTTATCTGTCTGCAGAATTAAGTTTCCTTTTTACCTTCCTTTCAAAAAGAAAGTCAAGAAAGGAGTCAGTAAAGATGTGTTAAAGTCTTTCAGGTGGGGCTGGAGTTGAGAGGAAGATTAGGGTAGGGAGGATAATATATTAGCTGACTTTTTTGAAATGAAATTGACTTCAGTGGGCTCCTGATTCTCAGGAAAGCAAATTACACAGTTTTTTGTCAAGAAAAAGAAAAAGTGAAGGACCATTAGGACTCAAGCTTCTTGCAATCTTCATCCGACATCATGAACTAGAAATGCTTGTACAGCTTCCGTGGCATGGCTAGAGACAACACTTCATCTAAATAGTGTATGGATTGATGGTTCACCTTCCCTTCTGGAAGGCAAATTTAAGTAATTGAACTCAGATTTTGACTTTATGACTCCTTTGTTATGTCTGAATACTGTTACATAAATGTGAAACATATCACTAATTTAGCACAAAAAGGATTGGCTCAGATTTTACAAAAAATATTTTAGGTATCTTGTCTGAGGACTGTAAGTGTTTTACAGGTGATTGCTTGGCTCTAGAAAGCGCCTTCTCACGCACCTGAGTGCGTCATCTGAGAAGCTGGGTTTGAGGCATACTCACAAACTCAGAGAATTAAACCTTTTTTTGGTTGTTCTGGGGCACAAAAATAAATAGTCTAATTACTGATGTCATCATAGATGAGAAGTGCTGTTGCTGGGGAAACTGTTGTATCTGTAGGTTCTCAAACATGTCAGGTGAAAAAACTGCAAGAAGCACCAGTTAAAGCCAAATAGATTTGATAGGGTTATAACTATTTAATATGCCTCTAAAAATTGCAAGGAAATATTCTTGTTGTCTTCATATCAATATTTAATGCCTTTCTGGAAGATGCACTTTAAGCAAACATCTACCACTAAATGTAATTGTTACGGTTTATTGCAGAAGTAACCAAAGGAATTTTAACAACCAGTGATACGTGGGTGGTGAGACAGTATGCAAGGGGTCAGACTGGAGTGTCTAACTGCCCCTTTTAGCCTTAAATCAAGAATATGTAAAGATTTTGTTTTGCTGGTGGGCTGTTCTTTTTCTTTTTGTTTTATCCTGCAGATTTAAATGTTTGTCCCAAGTAGTTATTCATCGTCCACCTTAGTTATTAACGGACTGGAAAGTATTTCATCACTCTTGTGTGATACAAATATTCAGAATAGTAAATATTGCAAAGCATTCATCTTTGCAAACAGGGAATACATACCAATTACTGTTTTCTTTTCTCTGTGTACTTAACAGTTTTGCCATGTCTGTCTAGCACAAGACATGTTAGGTAGTTAAGCTTTCTCTTATCCTTAGTGTAAGTAAAAATTTCTTGTTAACTTCATTTTCACCAGCCCTGCAATATTTTCTGTACACTAAGACCAAACAGCAAATACTTACATAAAGCAGACATACACAGAATCGTCTATGACAGAGAGGTGAAAATGAAGTGTTACTTTTCTGTCCCACTGATAATACTCCCTGTGGTACTTGTTTACGTTTCTTCTGGAATATCTGGCTTAAAATTCTATCTCAGTGTGTAAAAACCAATATAACATAAAAATCATATTGATGTTAGTGCAGGGTCAATTCTTTGCTCTCTGAGAATTACAGCTTGGATCAGGGCCATCTCCAGGGGCCAAGTTGCCTCAGAACTGTGCACAGGCTACTAAGCCTTTGTAACAGTACAGCCAGACAGATCCCGCACAGAAGATAATCACATTTTTATTCAAAGACCGTCCGGCCATGCCTAATATATTGCTACAGGATTTAGAAAGAAAGGATGTGTTTCAACAATTTGTTTCTTAATTTCTCATTTAAACTGAGCCTTACATAGCTACAAATAAACTTGACAAACTTTTAGAAGCTTAAGTTATTTTTCTTTTAGAATTACAAATTAATGACCAAGCCCTGCGAACTCTGGAATTTATTTGTTTATACGTATATTATTTTACCTTCTAGGGGAAAGCATATCATGCCAGATTCAACACCCCAAGAGAGCTGAGGCTGCTGCAGCTCTGTGCCGTGGAGCCTACCAAATGTCTTCCCAACTGGCACAATATACATGGAGCACGTGCAAATACACATACATACATAACATATATATATATACACATAAATCAGGCCATCCACACAGATAACACAAAAAAATGCAGAGCATTCACGTGAGCACACATACAAGTTTCACTATTAGAGACCTCTAGGACCAGCACCTCTATCTTACACAACTTTTTATCTCCAAACCAACCAAATCCATTCCTCTCCTTACTCTTATTTAAGGGTTCTTCCACTAAATATTCCATACTAAGTCCTGTGCAAACTTGAAATGCACTTTACAGTTGTTAGCTGTAAATTTAGCTTTCTGTAGAAGGAAAATGTTCAAAATGTATGTAAGATAGAAAGAAGACATAGAAAGATTTGGAGAAGGAATAGGGCAAATCTTAAAACAAAATCTGTTTCATTTTAGATCTGTCACAAAGTGTTAATTCTAGGGAATAGAGTGCTTGAGTGCATGAAGAGCCAAAGGGAATGGAAATTAGAATCTCAAATTCTTCATCAGGATGTCAGGAGCAGGAATGTTGCTGGAAACTGTACATTTATTACTGTACAATATAGCTGACAGCTCCAGATGACTAGAAAAGTCACCTCCATTCCCACTTTGAGGGATTGCTTTGGGCGTCTAAACACATTTTTATTGTCTCTTCTTACAGCTGTCAAATGTCAGGGAGTCAGACTTCTAACAACACATGGCATGGGTGTCTCTGATTTTCAGAATAAATCTGAGCTCTCTAGTATATTAGTAGTATTTAAAAAGAGTAGATTATTAAAAAGTAGTATATAAAAATAGTATTTAAAATGCATAGTGTAGTGGTATATAAAATGATTTGATAACTCTACCTCATGGTTCCACTGGTTAATAAATCTGTTGGCTCTTTCCAGTTTCTTATTTTTCAGCAAAGCACAAATCTTACTAAAGAGGTGCCTGCTTTGTCAGACGTATCATTGGTCTTGGGATGTTTTATGGCATGTCAAATGCTGGACCAGAAATGCATTGCTGCATCAGCTTTCCAACTAAGAGACTTTTATTAGGGAGCATTTTGACAATATAATTTAAAAACTGTGGTGGGAGAATGGTTTCTTGAACAATAAACTCATTCCTTACCAGTGCAGAAGAGGCTGGGCCGGGCTTCTTTGATGATTCTTCTGGAGAAAGATGACTCGCCATGTTAGTGCAAGAATGCTGTCCATAAATTTTGAGACAAGGGGGAGAATATTTGTTCTGTGATCCCCCTTTTAAAAATATACTTTCTATAAAAGTCATCTATTTGTTAGGTAATAATTACGTGCGGCATTGTCTTAGTTTGGAGTGAATCTAAAGGATCTCCTAACTTAGGCAAAGCATGAATGGAATACCCATCGACTTCTCAAGTCTCACACTTTCAAGACTCACGCTTTTCCCTCCTGTCTCTCACTTCCCTGCCTTAGCAGCAGCATCTCCCATGTCAGCACTGTGCTGCTGCAGCCTCCTCACTGCTCTGGAACTCCAGGCACCTGCCCAGCCAGGCACAGTGCTCTGCCCTAAAAGGGGGATAGGGACATTGAAGTCAAGATGTGAGAGTGCAGAGGTGATACTGTAGCCCCCTGCTGTCCCTCTGCTGTGTGAGCTGATGCTGAAATGTGTGTCTGTCTTGTAACTTCTTGCACCAACTAAACATTCATCTTGATTTTGATACCCTGAGTAGCAACCTCACATATTAAGAGAATTTAATTTAACTGGTAACAGTTAAAAATTTAAAACTTTATCTTTGATGAGCAATGAGGGGACATGAGGAATGTCAGGGAAGTTCAGTGTGGACATTAAGAAAAAGTTCTTCACTGATAGGGTGGTCTGGCACTGGAACAGGCTCCCCTGGGAATTGATCATTACTCCAAGCCTGTGAGAGTTCAAGGAGTGTCTGGACAATGCTCTTAGTCATGGGGTTTTTGGTAGTCCTGCACAGAGCAGGGAGTTAGACTTGATGAACCTTATGGATCCCTTCCAACTTGATATATTCTATGATTCATCTTTTTGGCAAGGGTGCTTCATGTTTTAAACAACTTGAATTTGACTGAATGAAGATTTACCCTGTCAAATTATAAGAAAAAAAGGTGTCTACAAAATAATTTTCTTGGAAGTATCTTTCTTTTACATCTCTCTTCCCCAGTGCTTCTGGGGAGCAGTGCCATGCAGGGCGGGCTGCAGGGCTGCAGCACTACAGCAGTGCTGTAGTTAACATCAGGCAGCTTTCCCTGGGAGATGCTGAAGTTTACAGTACTGAATTTTTCAGTAGAAGTCAGAAACACATGATTTTAAGTAAATAATACATGCTAACTTAGCCACAGCAGCTTAAAAAGACCATAAATTTCACCTTGCTAAGCAAATTCACCTTTCAGCCTATGCTGACATTCTGTGCTGTAACTCTGAGATTGGCCGTGCAGCATCCTACTTTATGGTCTGAACATTAATGTTGTGGTACTTAGTGGCAGCTTTCCATTGATCTATGTGCAGATAATAATATTGATTATAAAGGTTAGCAAAGCTAACTGAGAGCAGACTTAGGCCGATTATTTGGTCTTTTTCCTAATATTTGTCTTATATTATTCTGCAATATTTTCTCAACAGCTATTTACTGATCTAACAGCTTTATTGTTGTTGAATTCTGCTAACTCTGTTCTATAATAGACATATGTATGTTTCACAGTGAAAAGAGATGTGATACATTTTAAATTTCAAGAAATGCCAATAGTGTAAATTGACATATCCTAATTTTGTTTCATTGATACTTGCAATACAATTTAAGAAATGCAGGTCCTAGAATAAGTTTCTTATATTTTTTCTACAGTGTATATGTAGGATTGTACTGAAGAGTCTCTGTACATAAGTCATAGAATAGGAGAAAGAAGTTATCTATAGCAAGATATGAATGGTGAATTTTGATATCACATATTATTTTCTGGCATGTCAAATTACCAGCCTTTATTGCTTGAACTGCCTCAGATTTTCTGTGTACTTAGAATTTACATGGGAATAAAACTTTGCAAATTGCCTTCATACTATTCTCTAAATGGGTTCTGATAAATATTTATAATGTCTTCTCACTGCTCAAATACAGATTCTAACTGGCCTTATTCAAGATTCAGTTATTCTTGGGATTAACCCTGAAATCCTATTACCAAGCCTAAAGCAGCAGGGAAAAAAAAAAAAAA
>VZRS01011052.1:654066-668839 GCA_013398055.1 Ifrita kowaldi
AAAAAAAAAAGGAAAAGAAAATGACAAAGCTGGATTTAGCTACAAAATGAAAGCCTGGCGAAATCAGATCTGTTTCACTATTGCTCATTTAATACATATAGATACAACTGGGTCACCAAGCTGATTTAGCCACAAGGTAGAAGTAGCACAGCAACAAACCTCAGCAGACTAAAAGTCAGCAGCAGTAGTATCTGAGTAAGTCTTCAGCAAACTCACTATATTTTCCTCAATTTTCAGTTTTCCTGGAATGGTGTTATTGATTTATTAAGCTTGTAGGGTCTTGGTATTTTAAATGTGTAAGTTTTATCTCTATAGCAATTTTAAGTATAGAAATTACTGCCTGGTTCAAGTATATGTGATTTTCTATAAAAGAAAAACATTTATGAATGTTTAAAAATGCGCAACTTACATACAGCTTGAGTCAGGTTCTCATGTCATGTCAGAAATTTTGGAAAGGGATTTTTTTCTAGGTTTTTGACTTTTTAAAACTTAGAAATGCTATTTCAGAATATTCTGATTTAACATGATATGTAGAAACAATAGATGTCAGTAAACTAACTGAGAGAAGAGGGAGGCAGTAGGTAAGGATGGCTGGGAAAATCTGAACTTTTAAAAGACCTGGTCCTACATATTGGTGTATTTGTTATCACTTCTACAGATGTTGGAGGCACAGAAGGGCATTTAGAAAGTAGACAGGTTTACAGTTTTTCCATAATTTTCATCCTCCTAGAGCTGGGACCTCTTTTGTTCAAGACTGTGGAAATTTTCCTTTAAGGAGGAAGTTTAGATTTTAGTATTTGCGGGTTTTCAATCATTTGGAACACGAATATATTTTATTGGTTTAGTTGAAATGAGAATTTTATGCTAGTCACAGAAAGCACCAATGTCCTCCACCAGAAATGTAAAATTCCCCGTTTCATGGTATTTGTAAGAGCAGTTCAACTTTTTTTGTTTTAGTGCCACCTAGTGACTAAAACTTGAAAGATTTTTTGAAGTTTTCAATTTATTGGCATTTGTTCTTGCATTTTGAAGTAAAGAGATGCTTTATAGAAGATTTTGTCCTTTTCAAACTGAATCACATAGTTTGTGCTGATTTCCTCGATTTCTTCTCGTGAGGATTTAGGTAAAATTATTTCTATGCTTTTTGAGAACTGCAGCTTTCCTTAGTGGAATAATGCTTTGTAAAGCGTTGATAAATGTTGACTAAAGCTTGCTTTCTTGATCATGTCAAATAATTATGCAAATAACTGTACATTTTTGTATTTATATATACATAGATAGATAGATTTGTATGAAGATACAGCAGAAAAAAATTTGTTGACTGTCAGAAACAGTAACAAGCACTTTCTGATAAAGATAAATTAATGCCCCAAGATACTACTCTTTAGCTCTTTAAAGAATTTCTTTTTTGCTGCCCTTTTCAAAGCCTACTTGTTTTGCTAGCGTTACATAAATGTGAATTCTAAGACAGTGCAATGAACAGGATTCTCTGTGTTTCCTTTCATAGAAGAAGCAGAATCAATTGAAATGTTTTATTTGTATTAAAATAACCCCCTACACTTGCCAACAGAATGATTGACACTGGATTTTGGATTTATATCCCTTATATTTATGCCCCTTATTTATCTCCTCGGGAGATGGAGATCTATTTAGAATTATAGAGAGGGATAGATGGGTATACAGAAGAGAATTTGAAATATTCATCAATTCTTACATTGCCTGTGAAATCAGGGGTTTTTCTCTTACAGTGCTGTAGTCTTCAGAATAAATGGCATTACCTGTACGTGCATTTTGAAGAAGTGATAAAATGTGTATGAGAATTCATGCTTTAAAAATGTGCATCCTATTTGACAGTGTGGTTTAAATGGCTTAAACAAAATAACTAATACCAAATTAAAAGGCAAATTTGAGGATTTAGAATTGCTTGCACAAAGAAAGAGAAAAAACATATTCTTCTAGTGGCGAATTAAGATTAGAGTTTGTGGCCATGCCTTCACCTTGGATTTACTTTTTTATTTCCTGTTGCTTCTCTTTTCTCACCAATGAAATGGGAAAAGTTCTAAGCTATTTTGGAAGGAGCCCAAGATACTCAACAATGTTTGAAAATGACTGCGATGTTAAAGTGTGGATGGCCCTGGGAGTTATATGCTCTGTGTAACTTCCTAAAGTTTGTCAGCTGGGGAGAGGTTGACTGGTATCAGCAAAAGGCAGATTTATAAAAGAAGTTCCCAATAGACATGGCAGTTTGTATCTGCTAAGCAGGTAATGTACTAGAAAGAATGAAGTTTTTGAAAAAAAACCCCACAATAATTTATAAATGGTTTGGTTTGGGTTTGTTTTTTTCTAATCTATTTTGTTTCCTGTTTTTTTTCCTAGGCTTTCATCTTTCTACTTAAACATCTCAAACATTTTGCAGTCCCTGTATATCCCTATTCTGAATTCTGATGCTTTCTTTCTTCATTTCAGATGTTTTCTCTGGGGGATTTTGCCACCCCCCTTCTTTTGCCTTATACCACCCTCTTAAGCAAAACACCTGTCTGTAGGGTCTTTTTATTCATTTTTTGATCTGCATATGCACCAAGTGCTTAGTATGGGATGAGATACAGGAAATAAATCAATATTTCTGTTCCACTTCCCTTGAATCCTCTAATAACCTCATGTTGTGGTAGCAGTTTTAGCAAGTTTATTAGAAGGATTTCCCGGTTGAGACTATGGAAAAGAGGAGGCTTCGCATAAGTAACTATTCTGGAATTAGAAGAGGTTTTCAGAATGACAGCCTTCTATTTTCCATAAGTTCAACTCTTGGGGCACTGTGGATTGCAGGGGTCCATGTGTCTGGGGGAGCACACAGCTCAGTGGAACTACCCAACTGAGGGGGAAGGTCTCAAGCATTTAAATCTTTTGCTGAAGTTCTATATAATTTTTCACTGTTTTTTGATTTGGTTTTCACAAGCTGATCCTTTTCTGAATCAGAAGATGAAGTCCTTGTAAGACTTCCAGATTAGTATTTCTGTTTCAGACCTTCACCAGAATGACAAAGTTCAAGCAGCATTAGACTGAAAGCACTTTGTTCAGAGTTTCATGTTAAGTTGAATTGGTTGTCTTATCTTTCAGGTTATTGAGTTGCCCCATATATGGCCAAAGATTGTACTGGCGGGCTGAGGTCAATGAGGTCAAGTTCTCTTGACACTTTTTGTGCCCCAGAAGCAGGCTTAGTTATTCCTGCCCAAACCTGTGAAGAGGAGGTCTTACATTCCTCAGAACGTAGGATTGTTCTGGGACATCCCAAAGGTGGAAACTGCAAAAGGATATAAATAAATGGGGTAGTGAGAAATAACGTAGTGAAAACTGCATCTAGGTCCTATACCTTGCAGGTATAATTACAAGACAGATTTAATTATATTAATACTTCATGATGCTTTAAAATAAAAAGCTCAAGGTTATCCTGTTTTCCGTGATTTACAGCTGTTTTGCTGCAAGCCCCTCTTATTTTAGCTTAGATAAGGAATAAGCTTTTCATATACTTGAAAGAGTTGAAGCTCTCATTGGTGGTGACAGACTGTATAGGGTGGCTTTACATTTTAACACTTGAATGGTTTGCCTCCAAATGTCATATATTGTTTTGAGTCACTGAGCCCATAGCATCATAAAAATATTCCATTTATTCCCTTTTTACCAATAGCACTTTTGTTGCTTATGTTTATATTTATTGCAATAATTAGGGGGAATGCCAGGCTGATAAATACCCAGCTGACATACTTCACATAGATCCACTGAGAGTACTTTGTTCAATAAAGCATGGATTGTAATTACCTTAATTTTTACCTTAATTACCTTTGGTAAGATGTGATTTTGTAAGAACATGGACTTTCTGAAATGGCAACTGGTTTTTGAAAGCTTACATGTTCTTTCTTCAGTTAAATGCTAAGTGATTGTGTGTATTGTTAATTGGTTTTCAAGAAATCTTGTGAACTGAAATAAGTATTATTAGGGTATTTAGGGGTCAGACATTGTGACCAGTTATCAGTAAAGGCTTATGGCTGTTATTTTGGCTTGTAAATTAAGATGTGTAAATTTTTACACATCTTAATGTGTAAAAAATTATAGTGCCACTATTGCTATTATGTTTCAGATGAGCATAACTAAAAACCAGCTCAGTTTGGCTAACTCTAAATTTTGAGTAGTCTGGTGTTTGTCACACATGAGGACGATCTGAAGGCTTTCACAGTCGAGATCCTTCCACTACTTCAGTACTTTACTGTAGTGCAGATTAATTAAATGAACCCCCAAATTTTCTTTCCCCCTTTGAGCATTTTCATCAGTCACCTTTGAACCTTACCTTCATCTCCTAGCAAACAGGGAAACGTTAATTCTGGGGGATTGTTGTTCCATCTACTGATTTCTTCATCTAATCAAAAACTCTGCTCACCTGTTTTTCTGACTGGCATAAACATTAATGTTGACTGATGTCTCTGCAAACAGCTGGCTCATGTATTTGCTTAATTAAATTACAGCATTTGCAGACTTTGGTTGATGTAACACTCCATTCTACAAATGTGTCATTTCTCTCCTTCATTTTACATCAGCATTTGTGAATCTACAGATGCAGATGCTTTGGCTTGACCCTTTGTTCACTTTACAGCATATGTGAGTACAGTGCAATACAGTTTAATGTGTAAGTGTAGTATGGCACAGTTTCCTTGTCAGCTGCCTCCACAGTTTGAACTGGTATTCCTGAAAATCTTTTAAAAATCGTTTTTATAGCCATAATTACCAATCCATATGCTGGATACCTGACCTTCTTAGAAATAATTATCCTGATATATTTGCAGGCCTGCTAGCAAGTGATTAAATTGGCAGTTTAATGTCAGTGAAATTCCAGGGAGAAATTTTCTCATGTCACTAAATTTTCACTTTAATGTCTAAACTTCTGTTTGCTGTAGCCAAGGCAAGGCATGCACAGGCCGTAGGATTGAACTGAGGATTTATTTAATATTAGGTTATTAAATAATTTCTTCGTAATATCACTGGCGAAGCAGAGAAGTGTTTTCACTTTATTTTTTCAGATGAAATTGGCTTTTGTAGGGCAGAGCTGCCTACTAGGTAAAGTTTTTGTTTTTCTACTTTCCAGGTACAAGTTCTGTACTTTTACCCCAGCTGACAATTTGAATTGGTTTTCAGACCTTGTCTTTATAAAATTACTTTATGTCTGTAATTTTCCTATCATGGCTATAAATTTAGGTTGAGGCAAACTGAAATAATTCCACAGCACAACAACTGTTTTCACTTCCACATGGTTTATGTATCCAATAATCATTAGGTGATTTACTGGTTACTTCTGTAAGAAACTTTTATTGGAAGCACCACTGAGTGCGTCAGTGTTTTGCATCAAAGTGAACTTGTTACGATTGTGTGATCATCTCATGGTTTAGCTTAAGCAGAAAAACATGCTGGTTTTTTTTTGGTCCCAAAAATATTCTTTTTGGCAAAATATGGAATACATTAAAATAATATACAGTGTAACCCCCTAATAACGTGAATTGAAATACTAGGTATTATTAAACATGGTTTAATATTATTAATCCTTCATCCTTTCAAGTTTTGTTTGTTATAAGTGTTCTACAGTTACAGGTTGGTATTTGCTGCTGGCAGCACTTCTCTCTCTGTACTTTGTGCCTGGTACTTAGTGATTTATTTTAGACAAGTAGTTGAGCATTTATTGAAATCTGTGACCTTATTTACCTTTTATTCTATAGAGCACTATTGAACTAGTTAGCAGTAGTGAGACTTAAGCCAATGAGGCTTGATTTTAAAGTTGTTTTAAGGCTTTGCACCAGGTTGACAGCATAAAATTACATTTATATTTACTTTCACTGAACATCCATAATCAGGAAGAGGCATAATAATCTGCTTTCAGTTGACATGTAAATTGTAAGGTCTGTATTTTAGTATACGTGAATGTATGTGTATTTATACAGAGACAAATTTAAAAGCAATCTTAAACTGATTTCCACTTGTGCTGACATTTTCCACTTAAAAAAACTTCTGTGTATGTTTTAAGATAATGTCAGAATATCATATAAATTATTTTTCAGAAAGTAGTCTTTACAAGTATGTAAGACAGCAGAAGTATCTGTGTTCTCAAGAAACAAATTTGTATTGCTATCATCACTATTCTCGTATTTGCAGCTATACTCTCATGTGCTTCCAAGAGTGTTTTCCATAATGTGTATCTACAAATTGAATCTGATGTGCAAGTTACACTGTAAACCACCAAACTAATTCATGCAATATGGAAGTCACCTGAAAATTCAACCAATATTTTTCAGTGATTAAAAAAAGTAAAATATGTCTTTATCTGTGGGTTTTTATTTCCTCAACTCTGCATTTCTGAGTCTTATTTCTTTATGTAAACTTGAAACAAAATTTATGGGAATTTTTCCACTATAGTAGGTTTTTTTTGGGGGTTGCCACAGAGTGAAGCACCAAATACCTGTTGGGTTTTTTTTTTTGAAAATATTGTCTCATTTTGAAATCTCCAGTCTCTACTGGATGTTGTCAGCATAGTAGAAATTAAAATCCAGGTATCCAGGTTTGACATTCTTTATGTCATGAAGATCCAGAAAACATAAATATTTACTGCTACAGTACACAGAAAAGAGAATTAATCATATTTAATACTATTTCTATTTATTTTGCAGTTTAATAATAATGCTCAGAATGTCAGTTGCTTTAATCATCTTGTCCAAGCTAATGTGAGGAACAAGAAGAAACTGAAAGAAGCTGTCTATAAAATCTCTGCTAAAGGAATTACGGATTACAAAAAAGGCTTTAGCTACGCTTTTGAACAGCTGCTAAATGTAAGTATTTGAGTAAGATCTCTCTGCTGTCAGGTGAAGAAGGAGAACTTGAATGTTCAGATAGCCACTGCGTGCTCCCTCATTGTGTAACTGAGTGGTAGAAGTGCAACCCTTTATTTAGCAAGTAAATTTATCCCAACAATGTTTTTTTCATTGCAGGTTCCCCAGCAGGTTGCTAAGACTTTGGAATTAATTTGGTTTCCAATCAGTTGTACTGTTTTACTTCATTCATTCAGCTGGTTTTTCATTTAACATGTGATTCACTTGTGGTAGTGGTTGACTTGCAGTTAATTTTAAAATGGAAAGTTCTGTATCACTGTGCTCTTATTGCAATTTTACCACATCATCTCCTAGCAGTGCTGAGCTAACCTGCAATTTCACACTTATTACAAGTCATAAATACTTTATCATGGTTTGAGTAAGGGAGAGGGGAGGAAATAAGTTAGTTAATAGAGGAATACTAGGCACCTGATGATGCCTCAAGAGTAGTATTCACTCACTGAGAGTACTCTAATTCCTTTCTCTTTCTCATGTATTAAAAGAATAATTTCCTCAAAAATTAAATGCATTGTTTCCATGTTTTAAATACATTGCACTTTCTAATTTTCACCCAGGCACTAGCTTTTTGAATAGCAATGTTTCCCATTTACCACAAATGTTCGGGGTTTATTAGTAAATTTTAAATGGCTCATGTAGTTGTTTAAAAAAATAGTTCTACTTCTCACCTTCATGAAGACTGCATATTATATCATAAACCTTAGTGTAAATAAAGCCGTATCACTTTGCAGCAGGTAAGGATATAGCTCAACAAGTAACAAATGTATTCTTATCCTTCCTGTTTTAGTAATTTTTTTTTTACTTTAGTTTTTTTCCTAATCTGCCAGATTCTGAACTTCAGGACTCTTCCCTGATATCGTATATGCAGTTTAAGGCTAGATCTGATGTTAAAAATTCTAATCTTGTTAAATTTTGATGGAGGAAAAGAAAATGCACTGTTATCGTGGGAATTTTCTCAGTATATCATTGTTCAGATTAGCAGAGGGGATGGTTGGGAAATGAGTGGGTGTCCTCTGCTGATGGTTATGTAAAACCACAAACAATATTTTGAAGTCTGCTGGATGTTTTTGGACCAGGCTGGGTGACATTTCCCCCTTTTCTGCACCTGTTGACATCTTATGCAGCTGGAACCAGGAAGACAAGAAATTTTGCCAAATATGTTCCTCGTAGCATTTATATTTGCTTAAAATTATGGATTACATTTGGTGCAGCACCAGACACAGTCTTTGTGTCCAGGCAACCATAAGAAAAGCTGAACACAGGGGAAGCCTCAAAATGGACTTGTTTGTAGGGCTAAAGTATTACTTAAAAAAATAACTGGATACCAGTGTCATAGTGGGACCATCTCTTTTGTAGCTGGAGCCAGAAGTGTGATTAGTCTCACATGATCTCTGCAAGACTGGAAGTTATGCCTGGACACTGTGGATTGCACAAGGTTCTGGATATATACTCATCCTCTCCAAATATTGGCAAATCCATTTAGCAGGAAGAGTAAAGGACTGGTGATGGGTTTAGCCCAAGATTCTGGTGGCAAGACAATATAATATGGTGGTAAAATACAGGCTTAAATAAATCATTAAAAATATGCCTTGGAATAGCTTCCATTTGCATATTTATGAATTCAAATAATCTAATTGCTCTAAGGATCATATAAATGCAGTATTGCTCAAATTTTCAAAATAATCTTGTGGGTACTGTTTCTGGATGACAATTATTTCAAACAATTTTCCAGGACCAAGGTAATGTTTCTCTCGTACCATGAAAAAAGTGCTGTCTGATGTGCTGCTGAATAGAAATAGACACTGAAGGTTTTTCAACATACTAATTCAATTTTTTAGCAATAATCTGGATTCCATTTTTTTATGCAGCATTTTCCCATTATTTATTGTTACATTAACTTACTATTTCTTTGAAAATCATACTTCAGCTGCAGCAGTTGAGGAAGGTTTTGTTTTTTTTTTTTCCTCATACTGTAATATGTATGATTTCTCAAAGAAAAAATAGTGAAAAATGCATTCCTAAAGTGTCATGTCACAAGGTATAATTGTAATCTGCCACTTAAAGAGTTAAAGATATGAAACTTGTATAAAACAAAAGCAATTTTAGATACAGTATAAAATGGATCATGTCTTGCTTGCCTGTTTTAAAGGAAAAAACAAGGCCTGTATCAAATAGAAGAGAGAGCTGAAAATTAATGCATGGCTCAATTCCACTTGTATTCTTTAGTGGTTTAAGCTAAGAAGCTGTTTCTTATCCTGTGGAAGCTCCTGTATAGACAACACATTCCCATTCAGCTGTGGTCCATTGGACTGCTAAGGCAAACTGTTCAGAAAAATGATGAAACTACAGCATCATCTTTTAACAATCTGTTATATATTCACTCCCTGAGCCAGTATCTCTCCATGTTAATCCAAAGGGGGGAGGGGCTAGAAGATGTGTTGTAATTTTTTTGATCCCTTGTAAGAGACTAATGTGTTAAAATCATTCATCCAGATGCAAACTTTTTATGGTGGGAGAATTAATAGAGTCATAGAATGGCCTGAGTTGGAAGGGGCCTTAAAGATGATCTGGTTCCAACACCCCTGCAATGGACAGGGACAACTTTCACCAGACCAGGGTGCTCAGAGCTCCATCCAGCCTGGTCTTAACACTTACAGGGATGGGATAACGTCAAATGATCTGATCTTATTCATGTTCTGGTTTCCAATAACGTTTGGAGACTAAAATCTCAGATTTTTTTCTATGACATGACTTTAGTGTCTAAACAATACAATGTAAGTAAATGCCCTTCTGTAAGTACGAGGAGTTAAGAGAAAACTGCTTTTTTTCTGATACTGTGTAAGCATATGCTAAGTAAGCCACTAGAAAAGTCCTGTTTTAATCAGTGAAAGCAAAGCCTAACTCAAGTTCACATTGCCTGTAGCAGTGCTTCTTTCAAAATCCCTAGAAAAGTTCCATAATATGAGCAAATTTTGGTCCCCTTCCTTGTCCCTCTGATCTTATTTTGATCTATATATTAAATCACTGTAAATGTAGGTGAATTTCTTTATTTATGAGGTAACCAAGCCTACTTTTATTACTTTTTTAATATCGAGAAGGTTGCAGCCCAAAGCAGTATCTTTTAAGTTATATTTCACAAGTAAAAAATGGTCATAAATTATTTAATTCCAACTGAAACACAGTGTGCTGATGAGGTTGGAGAGAATGTATTGATTTCAGGCAGGCTTTATATGTTGTTACATGTAAGGAAGCCTTTGGGCTTGATTTCTTTTTTTTTTCAAATTTTTAAATTTGAAAGTAGTAATGGTAAGAAAAGAAGTAATTATTTACTGAATATTGAACTATCAATATAAATCATCTTTGAAGAATATTTCTTACCCTGCTAATTAAGGTTTTATACTTTAGTTTTCTGGGAACATTATAGAACTGCAGAGCTGCAATACCGAGAATTATTGGGTGGTGTTTGAGGCTTTGATGTTTCAGTCTCTTGATTACAGGAATTAGACCAAGGAGTAGAATGAAAAGTGGCAGAGGGGAGTGGGATCATGACACCTGACCAGCCTGGTGACAGTCACTCTGTAGCATCAAATAGTAAAGCAAGGGGGAACTGGGGACTTTGTAAGGACAATTCTCCTGTTTATCTTCCTGACTGTAGAGTAAATTCATACAGCAAAATTCAGGCTTGCAGAAGGAGAAGTTGAATTTATCTCATTGGATCTCTAAGGGTTTTACTCTGTCACATCCAACTACTCAGAAGTACCAAGAAGTGTCTGACTGGGACCATTTGTATGCAACACAAAGGGCAAGGAACAGCTGCAAAAGTAATGAGCAATTTTCTCAGACTACATTCTTAACTTTTAGAGAATAAAGAAAGAGGAGCCAAAATTCATGCTCACCTCTATTGATCTGGCTGTGAAACAATGTTTTTATTCCTTTGCAAAAAGCACTGCATTTTTCTCGGGGGCTTTACTAGTTACTTTGACGAAATAGGAGTCAGAGGGGCTTCTTAATTGTTTCAGGCTTGCTCTCCAGAAATAATTGAACATGCTCAGTTTTTCAACTTTGAAATGCAATATAGTTGCAAAAATAGGTGATGGAGAGATCTTAATAATCTAGGTGGCCGTATCTTGGCTATAGTATATTACGTAAACCTAATTCTAAAAAACATTTTCCAAAGATTAGCTATTCACTTCAGAATATTATTAATTAAAAAAAACCAACATGAAAGAATTAAAGACTTGGAAGATTAAGCCCATTTTAGGGAAATATGACAAAAATAGAAAATGCAAAAATATTTCAAACCTTATAAGGTGGATATCCCATAGAATGCCTAAATTAACAGAGTTTTTATTCAAGTGGGCAGTGAGCTGGAAACGTTTTGTAAGTAGGAGTCCAACAAAAAACAAATAAGCATATTCAGTAATTCATTACAGGGTCATTGTTTCTCCAGTTTCCACAAGGAGACTAAGGGTAAGGGAAAAAAAGTAAGAATGAGAAAAGAGTAAAAATGTTTAGAGGTCCTCACTGTGCAAGTCTCATACAGAACATGTCAAGGGACAGTTGGGGTTGATGTGATGGATATGAGTAAAAGAGCTCTCCTCAAGTTTGTGGATGTGAAAGGAACCCCCAAATCCCTATTCCATTCTGTTGGGCCAGATCTGAAATGACTCATAATTAAGTCTCATGGAATAGAAAAGTGGGTTTCTTTTATTTATATTTTATTTTATTTTCTTTTATTTTATTTTTCATTCAGAAGGGGGTATTGAATGAAATTCTAAAAGATTGTTTAAGTTTTGACGTTACCATGTTAAAGTAGTAAGCCTGTAGCTATAGAAGCCATCAAATAAAACAGTTGTTATTCCTTATAGCCTGAAATATAAAAACACTTCTATTTGTATCTCTTACAGCACAGTGTCTCCAGAGCTAACTGCAATAAGATTATTATGTTGTTTACGGATGGTGGTGAGGAAAGAGCACAAGAAATTTTCCACAAATATAATGAAGACAAAAAAGTAAGTGATAGATGAAAATTTTACTGTATAAAATGCAACAACATAAAGAGGAACATTTAAATATGGAAGTGAAAGCATATTTGGTGTATGTATAAAATGCTTTTAGAAAACATGTTAGTATTGTTCCTTAGGACACTTAAAGCTTTTTCAATCTATAATATTTATTTAAAAAATCATAAAAGATATTTAATATTTTACACCTTGTGACTCGTTGGTCTCAAGTGATGCAGAAATATACTGAAAGCCATAAAGAACTCAACTTTCTATTGATATTTTTCTTGCATAGTGTAATCCCTGAATTACCCAGCAGAAACATAGGTAGTTAAATGACATGATACATGTGTGTATCTCTATCTCCTCACTGCAAATATCTTCTGCGCGCTCTCATTGTTTGCCAGGCAAAGGCAAAATGACAACTCAAGGTTAGAATCTGAATTTGAATAGATTTGGGCTGGAAAAAACCCACATTTTTCCCAGTGAGGCTAATTATACATTTGAGTGTCTTTGTAAGGAGTGGGATGGCTTTCTGTTGATGAAATTTGATCTGTGGTTCAAGCAGAATTATGGGTTCGACATGAGAATCCCTGGATGAGTTCTGTTGTTTAGATTAAATTGGATTATTAGCTGTGCTGCTTTTGGGTTTAGTCTTTGAATCTAATCAAACTTCTGGTCTATCTTTCGCATACTTAAAGGTTAAAAATGCATTAAAGATAGCAGCTTTTAAAGTTGTCTCCTACTAATTTTTAGTGCAAACCATTATTTATTATTATTATTATTAGAAGATTATGGTTGAAGAGCTTCTAAATGAGACTGGACCAGAAAATTCTTTTTGAGGAGTCACAATGAAATCTCCCAACATCTTTCATAACATTCTAATACTTTTAAAAATAAGACTTATACAAACTATGCTTGTGACAATGCTCTTCTTAGTAAGGCTACACTTGATTCCAGAATGATGACATGTGATTTCTTTTGTTGTTGCCTCTGTATGTAACTTAATGTTTGTTCATTATCAGTAAAGAATAACGTAATTGGTAGGCACATTCAAACATGAAAAATATACATACATTTCTAATCTTGCTAAGTCACATTCACAAATATTTTGTTACTTTCTTAGGTTGCAGAGTAGGCTGCTTTCTTATATTAAGTTATGATATTTTTAAAGAGATGTGGGTATAGTTTCTGTTGTCTTTATTGCAGTTAATTTATAATTCATTTTGTAAATATCCAGTGAATTTGAGACTATTTTTATATTTATCAATTTGTAGAGGGATTATTCAATATAAGGTGTTAAAAAGTTTTTTGTGTTTTACAGTAGAAGCAGTTCATGGTATAAATATGTATCAGCATGTGTATTTTCTTGCTTGCTCTGCATTTATTTGACCACTTGTCTTTGTGTTTTGCATAAAGTATATAAAAGATGAATCTTTATTGCCTTATGTCACAGTCAGTCACTTCCCACCTTAGGCACGCTGTGTTCTAAACTTTCTTTTTCTTGTACAAAGACCATGTATTCAAATCTATTAATCTTTGTTTTCATCTTCTTGATGTAAAATTGCTTCAGCTGTATAAGTATTTTCTTTTTCATGTCAGTTAATGTGTAATTCCTTGTCATGAAAGAAGCTTCAGTTTTGGCCCGTCAAGTAACATGTTTTAGCACACTTGTTTGCAGTGTCCTTGGTACCACCTTCAAGTTAAGTTAACAAATGCAATAAACAATTGAAAACTACTAAAAGAGCAGTCTAGACTCTAGAGGCTGAAAAATAGTCCTTTTGAATTAGAGGGTTTAATCTGATTGAAATAGCATACAGATACATTTAAAACAGTTTTCTGTCCATATAAATAATTTACAGTATGAATAGGAGGTTATTATAAAACTTACGTAACACAGATTTGGGGAGGAACATTTTATCTGTTTGAAGTGGAAAATCACAGTTGTGTTTCACCTTTGCATGCCTTTTTCCCTTTATAAAGCCAGATTTTATTGTCACATATTGCAACTACATGCTGAGCCTGATATTTAAAAACTTACGTGTTTACCTTTATGGTGACATTTGGGGCACTCCCATTAAATGTGTAAAATACCACACATGCTCTAAATTTCAGGAATGAGGGTGCTAAATTTCATTTTATTTGCACTCCTCCTACAGATGGCTTCACTGAATATAGCAATATAAATTTAATTGAAGTGTATGCCCTGTAGGCGTTTATCGTGAGAATTTTGAATTCAGGTTGAAAATAGAAAACCACAGATCTTTGGGGCAAATTGTCCCCTTGGAATCTGTATTTGGAAAGATTGCTCAACTTATGTCAGTAGGAAAAGACCTTAAACATACCTCATGCATTTTTAGTTGTTTGAAGTTTCGAAGAATGATAGAGGTTTGTGTGGATTGGGTGGACTGGTCTAACACACACAGGCAGGACTGGTCTGACCCCTCAGGTAGGAGCGGAACCATAAATTGGGTCTTATGTCTCATTCCCACAGAATTATCTGCCTTGATTAATACAACCTCATTTTGTGTAGATTTTTCTGGCAGTATCATTTGAGAGGAAATTATGTAAAGAGAAGTTTTCCAAAAACTCAGTTCCATTAAGAATGTCTGTATGTGGTAGGCACAGAATTGCTACAGTGGTAAAGATCCTATGGGAGAAGGTTCCAGCTTGCTGGAAATCCACTGGGAAGCTTAGAGTTGCCCCTGACTTCTTCCAAATTGGACACGTTCAGCATGTCAATAGAGTGATAAAATGAAATATTTATGAGAAAGAACTTGTAAAACTTTCATTTAAAAAAAAAAAAAAAAAGGCCCCCCCCTGTCTTTACCAGAGGGGGGAACCATTTTTTTT
>VZRS01011052.1:669122-793650 GCA_013398055.1 Ifrita kowaldi
CTTTCATTTAAAAAAAAAAAAAAAAGGCCTCCTCCTGTCATTACCAGAGGAGGGAACCATTTTCTTTTTCGGTTTCAATCCATTAGAGCCTAACTGCAAGTTAGTAAAACTAAAATCAAAACTATGTTAATTTAGGCAGCTGTGTATGAATTGTTCTAGACGAGTGTTAGTCCTGACTACAAAGGATCATTGGAAAAGTCCATGACATTCCCACTTCGGGTAGCCATGGAATTCTCATCAGGGATCAGACTGGCCAAGTGTAACTTCATATGGTCACTTTAGAGCTGAAAATAGAAACAGCATCTTTCACAACACCAGTGCCAGCTTTGAACAGAGCTGAACAGCTGTCGGAGTGCACCCCAACAGGTTTTGCATTTCTGAGTGTGTGGTAGACTTGTGACACAGGATATAACACAAAGTAATTATATTAAGGATTGAACAAAGCTTCAGCTAGCTGGTTAAACTGACTCTGTGACTCCTTCCCTAATTACTTCTGCCTTAAGAATGTGTCGCCTTCCAGCTGTTAATTTTAGTTTATTGTATGTTCCAGGATATGCACAATGGTAAACCTAAAATATTCTGGGTGAAACTTGGGTCAGTACTTAAAATTTCCACAATCCATTACTTATTCTTTCAAAGTGAAAGTGGAAACTGTTATTACAGTACTAACCGAAGAAGCATCTTATTCTAAAGGCAAATTACATTTTTTTTTACCTCTTAGCTCCACTTATTAATTAAGGGCTTGCAATATACCCACTGTTCCAATTTCTGGATTCCTAACATAAATTAATTCCACAACAATAATGAATTTAAATATTCCATATCAGCGGTCTCCCTCTTTTGACACTCATTACCCAAATATTCTTCAGTAATAGTCAAGCTGCACAATACTGAGCTATTTGAGTCTATAAATCCATGCAATAACAGTTTGGGAGGGAGGGGGAGGTTGGTAGGTGTTTTCTTTTTCAGTATATTAGGCACACATTTTTTCCCCATAAACTTAGATTTTGAACCACAGTTACCTGATGGTTTTGAAGCCCTGTTTCCCCACTAGGAATCAGAGTTCAGTGATTTTTAAGATACTCTTTTTCAAAAATACCTATACACTGTTCTTTCAACAGCCATTTTCTAAACTGACATGCTAAGCTACCATGTGTCCATGCCCTGGCGATGCTCTTGGATAACAACAGTCTGCCCATCTTTCCCGCACTATCTTTCACTGACCCCTTTGTCTTTAGACTAAATAACATCAACAAGCCTGTCTTGGAGGCTTCAGTAAGGAAGCAATATCCTTTATATTTCTTCTACTTTTTTCACTTTTCCATTCAGCCATCACATCCCCTGTGCTGTTCTGTGTATGGACACCTGGGTGAGGTTGCTGCAGAGTTAAGAGGTGCAGCAGAAAGTGCAGCGGGGCAGAGGGGGGTTCTTTTAGAAAGAGCTGCATGCAGAAGAATCTTTTCATGCATGTGTCTGCACACATATCTCTCTGTTGATGTGAGTTTCTCTTCATGCTGCTGTTTCATTATTGGAATGATTCTGGGCTGCCAGTGACATTTTTATCTCCTGTGCAAGATAAAAATCCACGTGGAGGTGTTGAGAACTGCAGAAGACTAATGAAAGTTTTAATATAGCTTTGTTGAAAAGTAACCTTATCGGTCTTATTAAAGTCATGTGTATCTGTTACATAAAACCGAACTGGCAGCTTGTTTCCTTCAAATTTGGCATGGAGGAGGCTATTTGATACTTCTATTTTTGTTAATCTTCAATTCCAAACACTGCAGTAATAGCAATTGATTCAGTGCATCACATTGAGGTTGATGCTGCAGATGGCATAAAATTATTAATCAAGACAACAGGGATAGAGTATCAGTTAATATAGAAAGCACATTATGTTTGTTTTGGGACAAATGCAAGAGAGTCGGACTGCATTTTGCTTATTTATACAAACAAAATGCTACATATGGCGTAGCTGGTTGAGGCTAGACATCAGAGGGTTCATCCTGTCTCAGTCTCCCCATATATTAACTGTGCATTCATTCCTGTGAATTTGCAATTGCTGTGAAATGCTATTTGATTTAGTTATGTTCTTCTGTAATTCAAGTATTGGAGATCTGAGACTTTCTGCAATGAGCTTTTTAATACCTAGGCCATGCCTAATGATGTTTATGTAACCTCTTCTTTAAAGTGTCCAGTTCCACAGCTTCCTTAGGTGTTTACATTCTTCTCTTTCAACAACTACCTATTTAGAAAGCTTTCCTAGATTTCCTTAAGAAAAAGTAGGTTTAGAGGGTTTAGTTTTTGTTGGGTTTTTTTTTTCCTTTTCATTTTACATTTATTAATAAGAACAATTAATTCTCATCATAATTTCCCCTTCCATTTTAGGAAACAATTTCTATTTTGAAACTTTAATCCAAGTTTTTTACCCAACTTTTGTCTTTTCAACTAAAGAAACTAATTTCTTTCAGATTGATCAAATTTATATCTTAGATTATTTTCATTCTTTATTCTTTACACCCCTTTTGTGTATAAAGGCGCATTGTCACTGCCTTTCTTAAAACATGCTCTCGAACAATGAGAGAAACTTAAGTGGTATCAAGAGAACAGAGTATTTTCTGTCATCACTTAGGTAAATATATCATAGAGCATAATTTACCATTTTGGAACTGTGTTATGTTATTGAAACATATTTGGGTTTTGTTTTATTCTGAATCTTTTTTCTCTAGATGTTTTGGGGTTTTTGGTTGTTTGTTTTTGGTTTTTTTAACAGTTCCTCTTCAGCTTCAGTATCTGTGCCTGATTTTTTAAGTATCTTTAATCCTACATTACATTAAGCTGTTTTTTCTTGTACACTTAATGTTTTCTTCTTTCTGAATTGCCATTTCGCTTTTAATCCTCCATTCTTTAGATTTTCTTCCTGCACTACTCACTCAGCTATCTAATTCTCTGTGTTTGTTTGAGTCTGTCTCTTATCATTTTTTTACTCCTATGAAACCTTCCTTTCCTTGTAATAAAAATCACTTCTTGATCTTTCACTCAAAATATTTTCTTTCTCCTAGATTTACAGATCATTCTGCCTTAAAATTCAGAAATAAATTAACTATTCTTGGCATTTCCTAGAATAAGAAATTTTCCTAAGCTGCTACAAGATATTCAGTAATTATGTCTCACATTATAAGCTTTATGTGCCAGACCTTACATATTTACAGTTTTAAATATTTTTTTCTATGCTTCTGGTGTTTATTAAGGGAAGTGCAATAAGTAAAAGCTGACTGCAATGAGTCAGTTACAGAAAACAGAGATAGAGAAGATTTAAGCTGTTTTACTGTAAAGACCACATAAGAGTGGCTCACATATCTCATTCATTTATAAACACAAAGAGTGAAGAAAATCGAAAAGAATTGTTTTCTGCACATAGAGAAGCCAAAAAGGATGGAAGAAAAAAATATGAATATGGTTATGAAGATTAAGAGATGCTTTTATGTAAAATTGCCCATTATACAGTCACAATTCTGACATTTGTATGTTCACTGAGTGTAGAGTTTTCCAAAGGTTGACTTTACAACATTGGTTTAAAAATGCAACTTTCTGGGAAGAAACTGCAGAATTTGTCCACTTAATACAGTACGCAGTGTAACTAAGGTAGCACAACTGAAAATATTTTTTTAAAGAATTATCTATTATTAAGTGACTCTAAAAATTGATAGAAATCTTAGTTTCTAAATGTTGAGCATTTGTCTATAGTAGATGGAAAGATTTGCCAATGCACAGGTGGGAAAAGTGGACAGAAATATGTAGAAGAGTTTATACCAGGGCCCAAAGGGGGAAAGTACAGAATAGGAATCTCTTTAGGGGGCAAGAGAGTAAGGGAACAGCTGAAACAAGCAGGTGGTGGCACAAGATGTATGCATGCAGCAGCCTAAACAGATGACAGGTTAAGACAGAAATAAAATTTTTGGAAAAACAAAAATACAGTCCATTTGAATAGCAAGAAATATGTGCTTATATATGCAAGAAGCATAACAGAGGAAAGGGGTGTGAAATGAGAAGTGAGAGTGCAAGTGTAGGTAAATTGTACATTTCAGCCAGGCAAGTAGAAACCCTGTGCAGCTTCAACGCAGAGTATTAAAGATTGATGCAGATGTTGTAAGGAAGGGTTGCTTTTTAGGAGAGAACATCAGCCGATGAGAGGGAGGAACTCTGTTTGACTGGTCTTATCAAGAGTAAGAACTACTAAATGTCACTTAGAAAGTCTTTTTCTAAAGCATTTTGCAAAAAAATACACCTTTTTCATCTTTCAAGTAGGGAATGAGTATGCTAGTAAATAGAAAATACCCCAGTCTCTACTTAGAAAGTGACTTGGATTCAGAATCCTGATTAGTCTCAAAGAAAAGGCTAAAATCTGCACTGTCATATCTCCAGGAAGTCACAGTTACATTCTCAATTTTTTTGCACTGTACAGGATAGAATTTAATATGCAGAATTGAATGTGCATACCATATAAGGATGTGCATGCCTACAAGGATAGGTTTTCTTTAATAGAAGAATAAGAAATTGGCTGTACAATCTTGTACTTATATGGTTAAGGAAAATGACATTGAAGTATTAGCTTCTAATTATTTTGCGGTTTTCACAAACGTTTTTGTAGGTCTTAATCCTAAAAGCAGAGAAAAAAAACTCTCCTCAAAAAAATCTGTTATTTTTCAGAAGAGAATCAGTTCCCATATGCAGTCTTTGAATTTTTATCCTATTGTGTGTCTCCATTCCTCTGTTTCTATGTTCAACTTCTATTTGAAGTCAGTAATTTTAGTTGAACTCATGTTAGCCTTGTATCAAATTCAAAGTAATGTATTTAGTGTTTGCTGAGGCTTAGATGGGAATTCTGTCCTTCATAATCTCATCCTAAATCATGTGCAAATGAAAACATCTAATCCATAATGACCACAGAACCTGGAGTGCCAGCTGCAAATGTATTTTTTTTTAATAATTCTGAATTTATTTAAATGGATTTTTTTTTTACAGGGAAGAATTTGGTTTATTTGCAAATCATTTTTTGAAGCCACCACTTTGAATTGTATAATGTGGTCTGACAATTCTGTATTCTCAATCCTACATGCAGACAGGAAACACAATAACCTCAATGCTTTTTGTTGCAAACTTCGTCTGTAGCTGCTATTTCATTTGAAAACAAAAAAAGCAAAGACAAACCCAAAACCCTCTAAGGCAATGTGTGGTCTATAATAAATTTCTCTGTAAGAAACATATTTATTATTAGGTCTGAAGACCTCTTTTTTTTCCTTATTTCCTTTTTTTAAAAAAAAAAAGTGTCAGAAATTATTGAAATACATTTATATCACATTACAGACTGAGAAATGTCTTATACGTTGCCACCTAAAGTATGATCTATTAGAGTACATTTTCAGCCATTGGGAATGCAAAATTTAGATCTAAATCTACTAAGAAGATTTTGGTACAAACTTCAATACACCAAGGCTATAGACACCCCAAAAGGTTGTTTTACCTGTGGATTGCAAGGGAAAATCCCTTGTATTTTTTTCCTGAAAATTTTATTTATTTTGCTGATTTGAAAAGAAATGAAAATGCATATCATTCAGTGTATGAGTGAACTGTGTCATGATTAATTTCATGTTTATTATTGACTGCCCACGGGATAGGTGTCAGCTGTCTGTACATATTTGATGCTTCTCATAGAAAAACCTGAAATTTCAGGTGCAGTTTGGAAAGAAGTACAATGAGTGGGCACGAACTGCTTGAATTAATCATTAACTGTGAAGGACATTCTCTACTCCATGACCGCACAGAAGCATCTGTCTTTCAGCCCTGCTCGGGCACTTGCCAGCTGCTGACAGGCAACATCGTCACTGCCTGCTTTTGTCAGGAGTGGCATGTCCTACCTGCAAGCAAAGGCAAGGTCAGGCTGCCCTCAGCACATCCCTGTATGGCACTGCTAAGTTTCCATCAGTATACAGTAGCTGTTAGGTTTTTTCCACCTAGAAAAGAAAAGGGAACCAAACTTGCAGCATTTTCATCCCTTAATCTCCCTCTTCTAAGGTAATCTGAAGACACCGATCTGTTCCCAGGTCAGTCTTCAAGAAACAGCACGTGAGCATGGACAAGGTCCCCTCACCTGTTTGGGTGGCATACCCTTTCTAAAGCTCACTAAATCATTTTTGTTTAGAATTTTCATGCTCCTGTGAGCATCAGCCACATTAAATTTGTGTAATTGACAATTCCAGACAGAGAGACTTCCTGTAAATGGATTCTGCTGGAAATGAGTGTGTCTGAGGGTCCTTCCTTTTCCCACCTACCCTTTTCCCTCTTCTAGTACAACTGTTTGGCATTCGCAACTGTTAAATTTCAGTCACTTTTCCATGCTGTACGAGAACTGGAGGAAATGGGAGCAAAAAATCGAGGAAGCAACTATCCAAGACTGTTTGTGTGGGGAAAAAAAAGGCAGAGTACGTGATTAAAATTAGTGTTTGAAATGGCATATTTAAATATTCCTTTAAATACTTGGATGATATTTGTAATACTTCTTCCCCGGGATTTACAAGGACAATGAAAAAAAAAAGAAAAGAGGGCTTAGTGTCACATTATGAACCGTAAATATCTCCTTTATTAATCCAGTCCTTTCCAGCTGCTCAGCTGCCTCCAAATGTTGTTTTGACTATCAAAGAAATGCCTAAAATGCTTTTAATCCAGAGTACAGTGGGAATTACTTTGTCAACTCCCTTGGCTGGTTCCTGACATGGACCACCAAATTTACAAGGAATTCTCAGAAAAAAACTGTTTTCTTCAGAGAATGCTAAATGATGAGTGTCAGGGAGAAGCAGCTCAGGGAAAGGAGCAATTTAATTGTTTTTCATTTCAACAGGGAAAATTTGTTATTAACATTCCCAAAGAAGCAAACAGATCAACCGAATAAATAGAACATGAGTAGTCAAAGTAAAACATTCAACAGATGAATTGTTAAAAAGAGGACAGTATGTTCTTTATCTGAAGTCTGGGAGACAGGATGAGGAGCTAGAAAATCACCTGATGCAACTGACTGCTGTACAGTGATTTCTGAGGTGAGGTAGGGGGATGAGGAGAGCCCTTCTGGTGGAAATCCTTGGAGAAGCAACCAGTGTGTCCACAGCCTTTGAGCTAGATCTACAGCCACAAATATGCAATAATTTACAGGTTTTAACTGAGTTAAACCTGGGAGGTTTTCAGCCTCTGCCAGCTGGCACACTCCTGACAAAGTGCTGGGACTGCTCCTGTGGCAGCAAAGAAGGGGTGGAGGGAAGGAGCAGTGGTTTGACTTCTGTGCATGTATGTGGGCTCTGCTGACACAGTTGTTCTTAAGGCTGGAGAGTGGACCAAAGCCCAGTTTTTGGCAGGGTTGATATAGGCAAATTGACCCTCAAATGTAAAATTCAACCACATCAATTTGAGGTCCTGCTGGTGCTTTTGAGAGTACAGCCTTTTTCTTATTGCTGTTCTTAAAGCTTATGTTATACAATGCTAAGAAAACAGAGCTATTATTGGGATTTATATCCACACCTAGAAAATGTTGAGATCAAAAACTTCACCTTACTTGAGGAGACTGTGCAGTACAGAGGTCACTGTCTCCTCATCATGATGTAATCGTCCAACATTAAGTTATTGTGAGCATACGAAACTGTGCTTGTACTCCTGTGATACTTGCGGCCCATAAAGATTATGTCTAAACTAGGTAAAGAATTAAAGGTGGTTCATTCTGTCTAATTACTATCAATTTAGCAGGGGTAGATTAGCAGGTGTCAGCAGGGAATTTATACTTTCATACTTGTAGCTGTGTGTCAGCAGAGGAAGGGGTACACAGGACAGCCCTTCTATGAGTGACAGATGAGGTGCTGTGGTTCCACAAGGTGGCACTAAGAAGTTGTAGGACAATGTGACTGAATTAGTATTTTTTTTCTTTTTTTTTCTTTTTTTTTTTTTTAGTTCTGTGAGAGCGTTAGTTCTGAAATTTTTCAGTATAACTAAAATGGCCTTTTTGACAATTAGTCCACAGTAGAAGGTATCCCCATTTTCATGCAGATACGTTTTTGGGTGTTTTTTGTGAGGGAACAAAGCAAGCTGGGGGAAAAAAAAAACAAACCCTTTTGTCATTTTTGAAACACTTTGCAGTTAGCAAAACATATTTCATGGATTAATGGCATTCACTTATACCTTCTTCTATGAACATGCACCTTTCATTGTATGTATATCTCATATGCTCAGGTATAATTATCAGCTGTTAATTCTTTTCCTTACAACTACACCACGCATCAGTGCTCTTGATCCTATTTTCCCAATGTATTAACACCATTAAATGATTTGAGGCCCATATTATCAGTATAGAATAAGACGCAAGAAAGTGAGATTCTCCAATAATCTCCTGATATGCAAAAAGCATATTTTTTTATTTTAAGATAGAAGAAGGATTAGCATTAGATTGTAATGTGAGCTAATTTTTAGAGTGTCATTATTTCTTTTTGTTATTAGGCTATAATTACACAGACTATAATTAGACTTTGAATTAATAAGCTAGCATTGCAGTTTGAAGTTTGAGGTTGAATTGTAGTGAATGAAAGATTAATGATAGGGAAGATTGCAAATACACATGGAAAGTTTGGAAGAAATAATTTGCTGTGGATAAATGTCTAAAATAGTATTTCCAGGGACCTGCTCTATTTGTCTTTAAACATGTGCCTTAGTTAAAAGATTTTTCCTTTGGTTTCAAGGTGACACTTGCATAGTTAGGTGCCTTGCTGAATCAGAGTATAGAGGGTCACTTATGGAAACACTTGTAGTGTCAAATGGATTTTCAAATCATATGGATTAATACTTTCTTCATGTCTGTAAATTCAAAGATGTCCAGCCTGCAATTATCTTTGCATTTAAATACGTGAGAGCTAAATTCTTCTCATTGTTTCACATGTGAGTTTTTCTTCCCAGTTACCCCAAGTCTACATATATTTTTGGAGAGTACCCACAGCAAGGGACAGATCCTAATGTAATCATAAATGTCAAAAATATAACTTGATACATTTCTGCTTGTATCATGCCTTTCTTTTTATTTCCTAATTTGACATAAAATTGTGAATTCTGCTTTCTGAGTTCTAGACCTTTCAAACTTCACAACCTTCACACGTGACTAGATGTCATACCCTGCTGCTTAGGTCATCTCTGTTTCTTTTTCCCCATTGCTGTTAAGGGCTAAATGCATCAGCAGCCTGACAGTTACATACAAAAGCCTGAATCTCCAACTTCTGAACTTTCTTGAGCCTAGCTTTCAAAGCAGGGGAAGTTATGAATGTGCTCAAACTGAGAATCATGAACTCATCCTTCTTTGGTGTGACTACTGACTGAACTCTGATTTATAAGTTTAGAGGCACCACTGTCCCAGTAATTTTAAAAAGCTGAGCCTTAGGGCTCTGCCACGAGAAAACCAGCCTTACTCCTAGGAGTGAACCAGGCAGCTCTGTCCATACTAATAAGAGATCCAGGGCCAGGGTGCAGGCTGGAGAAATGTCCACAGTTATCCATAACTGTAATTGTTAACAGACCCAACAGTATGGTTCCTGGCCCGTGGCAGTCAATTCTTTCAGGCATGTCAGTGTTCAGTTCAGGGGTAGCATGAGCCAGGCCTTATTCCCAAAAAATTCTATAATGAGATGACCTGATATGGGGGGCAGGCAGGGAGGGAGGATGGCACCATGGTGTAGCCGTAGCGATGTGAGCCATGCTGTGCCACTTGCCCTCATGGCCTGAGAAAGAAAATGGGTTGTGTCCCATTTTATGTAATGCATAAAAGAAGGCTTAAGGGATCCTAAAACTGTCCTCTGGCACATCACAGTGAGTGTTGCCCCTGCTGTTAAACTCAGAACTTCTATTTCTATTCTCTCTGTGCTTACTAGGAAAAAAAAAATGGAAATATCTTTACATTTACAGCACTAACCCACATGGTTCAGGACTGTGTCCCTGGAAGTCCTGAACTGAGCAGTTCAGCATGATGGATTATTAGCCAGAATTTAGATGAAACTCTGTATTAGATGTATCCTACTGCCTAATCCTAGGTGGTTTCCTAATTAGTATATTGTGTTTTCAGATCATCCTCTGAAGTTCTGTTCTCAGTTCAAATCAGTCGTAAATGTCTTTTGGTCTCCGTTAACTCATAGCAGAATCCAAAATCATCTTCAAATTTCTGTCCACAGAGGTAAAAATGTATGGAAAAAAATGCATTCACAGTTTTAGCTGGGCCAGCTTGAAAACCACATAACATCTCCCTGACCTATGGCACAAAACACAAAAATTAAGTGGTTTACAAGCTATACTTACAAGGGATTTAGAAGACAGAATGCGTAATGGAAGATAGGAAAGCAGTTTTATGATTTTATTCAGAATGATAGGCTTCTTATGTTGTCCTTTTATTTCAGAAGTGTACCTATTTAACAATAAACTGCAAACAATTTTTCCTCATATTTGATAATCTGGAAACCCATTAGTGGGAAAGATAATTTCCTGGATCATGCTGGAATTACTGAATTATTTATTCCCCTTTATCAGCTTTTCTTGTTGTATAGTAAAAAAGATTGTCTGTTAATCTTTACCTGCAGCTATGAAGGCCAGAGTAAAATGTTCTGAAATCTTACTGTCATTGTGAAAACCAAAGTTGAATGATTTGATGAAATCAGTTTTTTGGCACAGTCAGTTTGTTTATTTAGTGGTAGAGAAAGATGCACTCTTTCTGTTTTTACATGCTAGGCATAAAATGAGAGGATTAATCTTGCCTACATCCAACTGAGTGAATTAATTGTACAGCTCTCTTGGTATCTGATAAAATAGACATATACATCTCCAAAGATCAGTTAATCTTTTCCTAAACAGAGAAATGAAGAGATGCACACAAATTATTATTGAGACCTCTCTCGTTCCAGTAGCACAGAATTCAAGACAAATAATTTATCTGTCAAAAAATGTGCACTTCTTCCACTCTGAGCTGCATGCAGAGTGGTGGTAGGCCTATGACTGAGGAGTTAGAATGAGATGGTCTTTAAGGTGCCTTCCAGCCAAAACATTCAGTGTTTCAGTGATCCTACATTGCCTACACATATATGCAGTAGCCTAAACAGCAAGTGCTTTGTGTTTAATTACCCCTTTGAATTAACTTCAGTCAAGCCTTAATTTTCTATAATACTCATAACGTGATATACCCAAAGGAAGCATCTAATTTAATCTTTCTTAGTTTTATTTCAATAGCAAAATGAAGAAATAAAATGGGTAAAAAGCAAATGAGATCGGTAGGGAAAGTAGCCTTTTCATGGGTACCTCTTTATTTTTGTCTTCATCACAGCTCTCTTGAGTGCCATTGTTCCTTAAAATCTGCAGTAGTCAGAATCTTTTTTATTCACCTTGGTGCTTATGTTCTCCTTCCACTAGAAAGAAGTACAGATAAATAGCAAATGAATTCTCTAATTAGTCAACTATATTTTCTTCAATACAGTACTTCTCTTTTTGTAGCATTCCTTTCTGTCTATCACTTCCTCTTATTAGGCATATATTTTTTGGATGTCCTTTGTAAGTTCCTAGTATAAGCCAGGTTGCTTGCAGAGGTGTCTAGTCCAATATCAGGTCTAAGATCAAGCCAGGTTGCTCAGGGCCATATCCAGTCTGGTGTTTAAAGCCCCCAAGGAGGCAGATTTACAGCCTCTCTGGGCGGCTTGTGCTTCTCACTGTCTGGATGCCCTGACATTAATTCTACACCTGTTTGGTTGCTAACGAGTATATTCCTCTGCTATATACTGTAAATTACTGATACAAAGAATAATTTTTTTTTTTATTTTCTCCCTAAGGTTAGTCTCAGTGAGGAAAATGCAGAGAATCACTTTTAAATTCCCTGTGCTTAAAATTAGTACTTTTATATTTCAGAACAATTCCAAGATAGTGTCTGAATGGGCTGGCAGAGCAGGCTGGTGCCCATCTTGAGTTCTTCTCAATTCTAAGGGTATAAGTTTTCTAGAAGTACTTTACTTTGAATAGTCCCATTAAAAAACAAAAACTGTGACAGCTCCTATTTGTTTTTCGTATTTTTCCATTGGTTTTTACTGCTTTGGAAGTTATGTTTCTTTATGAAGAGAATAAATAGATCTGCCTCGAGGCAAGGTTGCCCTTTCCTTAGGAAATGGGTTGGGGAACACAAATTTCCATGCTCTAGTGAGGGTGGTGGAGAGGAACTGTCATGGCAAAACCACCCAGGAACTGCAGTTTACACAGAACCCAAGAGGCTGCAGAGAGGCAGAGAGAAGAAATAACCAGGCCTTAGTGGTGATGGAAAACAACTTGGGATCAAAGACTACTTGGCAGTTTGCTTCAACTCAGAAACTCACTTGATTGGTTGAAATCAAGCTTAAAGGACAGGCGAAGGGAGAGGTACTCATAGTCATTGTGTCTGATCTAGTTGCTTCAAGTATTCTTAGTCATAAATTCCCTATTAAAAGTAATTAAATGTTTGGCGGGGGGGTTTGTTGTTTGTTTTTTGGTTTTTTTTTTAATTCAATAGCTTATTGTCTTCTTTGGAGAGATGTCTATAAGGAAAACATACAGACAAATGCATCTCAGTACTTTGGCTGACTCTGGGTCCTGTCACAGAAAATTTTAGCACAGAGCATGGGGTTTTTTTGTTAAAATTGGCTTGTTTAATTTGACTTGCTGACTCATTTTTCCAGCTGGTCTGTCATTCTACTCAATTCCAGATGAGGCAATAGGAAAAAGAATACTCTTTTGAATATCCCACCCTCTTGCCAAACCAAGTAACAATTAAAAACTCCAATTTTCATTGCAGTTCTTTATCTCTGTTAATTATCCAAGGAACAGTAAATCAGATATATTGTCGCCTGCTTGTTGTCAATAATTTAAATTCTAAATTCTTTATAGATTTGTTGCAGCTTTAACACACTGCTGCTTTTCCCTAAATTACATAGCATTTCACAACTTGAATCCAATTCAGTGTTTCATTTTTACATTTGAGATCAAATGCTAGACAGTCCAGTCTAATTGACTCATGTATTTTCTACACACACAAGAAAACCCACATGACTTGGTAGCTTTTAATCCAAAAGAAACATCAGGTCTCACAAGTATCTAATTTGTGACCTTCAGTGGGGTTTTTCCATAGTTTTTGAGAAGAATCTATTCTGAATTAAGTGTTTAGTGGACAATAAACTGGGAGTAGTGTGAGTTCAAAAAGAACAGGAATATAGTAGGCAGGGACCTTGCGAGCTGAGAGGTGCCAATATAAAATAACATGGTGATAGTCAGATAAAATAAAAATAGATGGTAATTAAGTAGAAGCAGAAGGATCCCTTGGAAGAGTTATAGCTGTCATTTTGTAAAAGAAGTCAAGAATAAAAGTGGGATGGCAAATGTGGTACAGTATTAAATGAGATGTAAACATGTCAGGTGAAGTCATTTTTGCACTGTCAATACCGATATTTTCAGGGCAATAGAAGGTATTTTTCATCTGTCTTTACCTACATGAACTATGAGAAACAAATTTACCATCGTGCAGGCACAGTCATTCCTATACCTGTCTGTGTAACCAGAAATGTAATTGGTCTGACCTATTAGTAGGGAACGACCCTATACGGAGTAGTCTTAAACTAAGAAACAAGCACTTAAATCAGTGCTCAGTGCAGCAGAGTAGTTGCTTTAATTTTGCTTTTAACTGCAGACACAAAAAGGTTGTACGGATAAAGCAAATCAAGACATATTGTTAAGTAAAAATGGCATCCAGCACAAAGTTTTGTTTGCCCTTCTTGCGTATAGGGGTCAGGACTAATAAACTTTCACCATTTGTTACCTGCTGATGGATGATGTGAAGCCATTCCTACAGCTCTTGGTTAATGCTTGAGCTCTGATTATGTCACACAATTTTTTTGCTTTTTTGAGAAGTGGAGGTTTGGATACTAATTCCACATGCTAAATAATGTGATAAAAAATTGTATAAATAGTCATTAAAAAACTTAGCAATGATCAGTAGCTTACAAGGAGGAGTGTCTGCAATTTTAGAGTGTATTATTTAACGAAAACATTACCTTATTACTCAGTCACAGCCTGCATGCAGATGAATATTAATATATTTTAATTTTAAACATCAAATCCACAGAAAGGAATTTGTATTCTGATTTCATGTTGTGATCACTGATTTGTACACTGAAGTGTTAAAATTAAAGACCCATAAAGAAAGAGATGCCTAAAAAGGAAAAGCTGTCTAACCCTTGAACAGAGGGACATGAATATAGTGAGCAGCCCATCAAAATTGTTGGGAAAACATTTTTCCCAGCTTTTAACAGAAACACTCAAATTTAAAACAAAATATTCAGCCAGAAGCTGAAACATAGTATTTGTAATCTTTCTATGTATCTGGTAGGCTATTTAATATTTTTAAAGCAATACCAGGTTTTGGGTTTAAATTTTTCTCATTCAAATTAGAAAATTTGCATGGAAAATAATTCCAGCTAAAAAGTCTGTTTTCAGTCCCAAGGTGAATTCTGAAGCCATAACTCCTTACAGTTGCTGAGATAGATTGGAGTAGCGTTGTGTAAAAAGAATAGAATTATGCTAAAAAACCCCACGGCTTGAATGAATATCAAGAGTTTAAGGTGAAAGATCAGAAGCTTAACCCTTCTACCAAAGTCTGTTGAACTAATTTAGTGGTTTTACATAAAGAAGACTGGTTCTGAGCAAAATGAGAATTTATTTTGTGTAGTATCTGAAAAATTCATATTTTATATCTTAAAGTGTCCTGTTTTGCATTGCTTTGAATTCTACTGCCATGCATATATTCTTTTCAATTCATTGGTAAACATCTAATATTGATAGATTTTGTCAACTAATTTAACAAAACCTGAAGAGTTATAATTACCACCCTAGAATAAAAACCTAAAAATTTAAATACTTCATGAATGATCACCAATGTAAGACCTTTAAAATACAAAGGATGTGTGAAGGAACATTATTCTTGATACTACTTCATGGAAGAAATAATAGGAATACATACAATACCATAATATATTATCTATTACATCTCTCATATTTATTGAGGTGACAAAAACTGGAGAATTCATAGTGTTCTTTTTCTATTCAAATGTATGAAAAGTCCAGGTATCATTGCCTTGCGGGTCACAAATAATAAATGATTAATAGTCATTATATTCATTGTTTTTTAACTTGCATAGGTACGTGTGTTCACATTTTCTGTTGGTCAACATAATTATGACAAAGGACCCATACAGTGGATGGCCTGTGAAAATAAAGGTATTGTGTCTTTCTTTTAAACTGATCTTCACTAGAGCTTTGGATAACTTTGCTGTTCTCTAAAAATGACAGATTTTTCAGCTTGATTTTCAGCTTTATTGTATTTGTTAATAAAAGTTCCAGAAGTTATTTTATTACATAATATGTACATGAAAAAAATCACGTTAACAAGAAACTGGTATATTTACTTCATTATTACTTTATTTAAAACTTTATATTGTACGAAAACTACCACAGTAGTAATAATAAGCCATTATGATTCAGTTTTGAGAATATTTGTTGTAATAGCCATCTTTGTAAAGTTGGAACTGATGACAGATAAGAAATTAAGCAAAGCTGTTTTAAATTAAGCGGTCTGGACAAAGGGATTTTTTGTTTGGTTAGTTGGCTGGTTACGCTTCTTTCTGTTTTTCTCTAAAACTTGCAAGGGACCAGATTCTTAGAATTATTTTCCTTTTTTTCATGAAAATATCAAAATTATTCTTGCAGTGATTTCTTAGTTTCTGGGAACATCTTGTATTTTCTATTTTTACCCTGATTTCTTTATGTTGGAAAAAAAAGAAAAGTAAAAAAGGTGAAATAAGGGAAGGAAAACATTTTCTACATGAAATTTCTACATGAAAAATGTGTTCAGAAACATTTAAGAGAGTGTGAGAAAGAGGTGTCTCAAATATCTTACAATATAATGTAGAAGATGGCATAAGATACAAATAGAGACAAAGAGAAAATACGTAATTTACCAAATATTTGCTCATGTTTTAAATAGAGCAATTTCCAGGCTGACTGAAAATGTGAAAGTATTTTACAAATAAGTGAGAAGCAAGAGGTGAGAGGTGATCTACATTACAACAGGTCTCAAAAATTAGGACTGCCAGGGAAGGAGATAAAGATATGCTCAGGCACAGAAGAATAAAATAAACCAAAGATAAGAGAAAGGCATAGATATAGAAAAAAAAATTACATAGAAGAATCCATAGCCTGGAGAATAGCATATATATTATAACCTAATGAAACCCTCGGTATGCTGACAAGTCATGAAGAAGATACTATAACTTTATGAAGAGTAGATTGTATTGTCAGATAGTAACAGAAAATTGACATTTGTGTTTTGAATAGAATTTATTTTTTTACTAACATCTTTGTGTCTGAAAATACTGTGTGCATGTGACCTCCATTGTTTTAAAATAAATGAGGACCGGCTGGTTTAAAGCATAACCACCTATGTCATCTTACTATTGAGGCAAAATAGTCATAATCTTCTGTCCAGAATTCCTGTGTTTATTTGTTTGCACATCCAAAGAAGCAGTTTTATTTCATTTTTCCTTAATTAAAAGATTTTGCTTACAGCAAAGGAAATTTCTAATCTCAATACTTTTACCTCTCTAATCCTCTGCTCCTTCCTTCCAATTTGGCTTAAAATTTTCTTGGACTGAAGATGGATCTCAGTGCCTGGCTTCATATTATATGGGCAATATTTTCAATATTTTTAATTCAAACAAATGAGCAATAAAACCAATGCTAAGTAATGTCATTTCTGATGTATGTTCTCTGTGTAGGAGAAATAGCCATTAGCTTTTTTCATTCCACAGAGTGCCTTATGTTTTTGTACTATGAATTCACTCTAGTGGCAGACCATAGCTATGCTTGCATTCCTATATGCATTCATCATATAATTATGTTGCTGTCACAGCATATTAAAATAAACATTTAATATACTTGCATATCACAGTAACTGGGATTTCATGAGTACAAACTCAGTATATTATATGGCCTTAAACAAAACAGACAAAAGAAACACATTGTAAACTCTAATTGCTTAAGAGTAAGTATCTTGGTCTGGATGTCATGGTGAACCATCACATGGCCATGCATGGTGTTGGCATCTACTAAGAAGTATTTCATTCATAAACAATAAATCGTATAAAACTTAAACTAGAAATTATAAGACAAATTAAATTCCCCAAGATTAAGGGGCCAGAAATCTATTATGGTAAAATGGCATTATTTCTGTTTCAAATTTTAGGTTATTATTATGAAATTCCGTCTATTGGAGCGATAAGAATAAACACCCAGGTAAGTGAGCTGACTAAATCCAGATTCAGTTTTAACACACAGAAAGTGGAGTAATATCTGTTCTTGGATATGTTTGTTCTTCACCTCTGCTAAAATCAGTTCTATTCTTAGATACACTATATCAAGAAAAGAGAAAAAAATTAAGGCTTTCATGTACACATGAGGGATTATTCTCTTAAAACATTCTACTTTTTCTTTTAAGTGGTTGCCATGAACCAGTTTAAAATGTGATCCCTGTTATCCTGGCCAGATGGCCCACAGCAGCTTGAGTGCACACTGGTCACGTTAGCATCCTCCGAAGCAGGCTGACCATGTGCACACCATGGAGTGTCTGAAGTGTTCTGTATCCTGCAGGCCTCTGCACAAGGTCTGTGCTTTTGGCTCAGTTTTCTTCTGGGCCTTACATGGTCCCTCAAACTTTGATGCTGAGACATGACAGCAATTTTATTATAAATTCTATAAAACCGGTAATTTTTTTTATGTGTCTAGGCATTCATAGTTCACCTTCTGCCATACTTTCTGCATGATCCAAAGGGTTTGTATTACATGGAGGAGGCTGTGGGTATATGTGAGGGGATAGCCCTGCTAGAGCATCTGAACTCATCTGGGTGCCACACTACAATCCTGCTTATAGGAGAGGTACCTGGATGGATCCAACCCCTCTGGGAGAGACTGCACTTTTTTCCCTTCAAAAAGGACACACGAAAATTTTAGCAGACTTGCATGTAGATAATTAAAGGCACAGGACTCTGGGATTATACTATGTGATCCAAACTGAAGAAGAAAAGTGTAGAAGAAGAAGAAGAAGTATTGTTTTCCTTTGTCTGAAAGTCCAGGTACTCACATGTCCAGAACAGCAGAGAAATATCATAGCAGTTCTTTGTCTTTCCAAGGCCAGGCATGATATTTTTTGGCAGAAACTAGGAGTCCTTTTTTGGCTTGAATAAGAGTCCTTTGATTCTGTTAAACTCTTCCAGACAGTGTCTGGCAAGAAGTATCCCTAATAAGATCAGACAAGTAGAAAAAGTTGATGACTGAAAAAGTTGATGACTGAAAAAGTTTGATGGCATCCACTCCCAAATCAGTACAGAAATCTGACATCTCATAAGATCACCAGCTTTAGCCATATTCACAAACTGAAGCAAGGCAAGAAAAAGAGGTTTTATAACTGTTTTTTTTATTATTATTCCAATAGAAGTTATGCAAATTGTTGCTGTAGGAGCTTAATATACCCAGATGTTACACCACTCACCCTCCATTGTCCACTGTTTCTTCTGGGTTGAAGGTTCTGTAATCTATGTGTAATTTCACTATGTCATTAGCAATTAATTTTGGAATAAAAATAGTTGTAATTCTCAGTTTGTGGAAAGAGAGTGGTGGTTATGAGTGTGTAAGGTCTGTGTGACTGAGGCTGAAATACAGGAATTACCTTGTCAGTAAATACTGCAAACTGAACACTGAATTATTTTGTGACAAAATTTTAAAGAAGTAAATAAATGCTCTTCCTGTATTAGTGGTGAATTTTGATTTCCTTTTTTTTCCCCGATATTTTTTTTTTTTAATTTATTATTGTTTATTTTAATATTGTTTGTGGTCTTTGAGCTAATAGTTGCCTTCTGATGAGTTTATTACACTTTTTGGCAGGAATACCTGGATGTTTTGGGAAGACCAATGGTTTTAGCTGGAGAGCAAGCCAAACAAGTCCAATGGACAAATGTCTATCTGGATGCTCTGGTATGATCTGTATTTATCTCTACTAAAGTAAGAATTTTAGCAAATCAGTAACTGTATGGGTCTGCTTTCCCAAGAATCCAATTTCTTGCAGTTCCAAACATTCTTGTATTTCTAACATCTGTGCACATCAATACAACAACCCCTAGGAAGAGACCTATTTATAATGTGCTGGTCTTACTTGCACCTAGTATCCTTCTAAGTGTCCTGAGATTCAACAGAGAAAAGCAATTTATCCTCTGCAGACTTTAAAGTGTAGGTCACTGTCACTCTCATCTTAAGAAAAAAAGAGAAAAAGAAGCAAATAGTTTTCCAGTGTTGTACCTACTGCAGTAAAGGTCATGTGTTAAGTTTCTGGTGAGGAATTCTTAGAGCATTCCAGGCAGAATGAAATCTACAAGTATTACTGGGTATTTGCACAGATTTTGAACTTGGATCTTTGAGCTATCATGGTTGTTGTAATAGATTGCTTGCTCAACATAATGATTTCTTTAATCTTTAATTGGACAGTGTATATAATGGGGACATGAACAAAAAGGTATATGAAATGCTTTCTTACTGCTGAATTTATCACTTTGGTCTTGTAAAACAAACATATTCAGGAAACTACAGGAGGAAAAGTATTGTTAGCAGCAATCTAATCTCTTGCTCTGGATGACGCTCTTCTGGGCAGCAGGGCAAAAATTACTGCAAACCGGTCATTCAGAATCACGAATTTATCCAAGTTCACGTAGTCATCTAAAGTCATGTCAAAATGCACATCTTCCCGTCAGTCAGCATTACTGTCAAATTTTTATCAACATAAAATTTTTACCGTCACTATAACTGAGCATGACACAGAGGAACTAGTTTTTCATTGAAATTTCAATGCCCAGAAGTTCATTAACCATGTTTTCTTTGTTACTGTTGAGGAACTTACTGGAAACATAAAGGATGTGATGACAAAAGTTCTTATGTTCTGTACATATCCTGTTATAAAGCCAAAGATAAATTTGTAACTAGGGATAGAGATCTGTTTAGTCAAGTAAAATAAGTGACACCTTCAAGCTGTTGTCTTTTGTGTTACTTTATATATTCAGTGGGTTCATCCAGTCTTTCCTTCAGCTTTTCTCCATTCATGTGTTATATATGTGTGTTTGTGAATATGTAATTATATATACGTGTATTTGTGTGGGTGCATACACACACACATATATATACATAATTATATGTATATATACATAATTATAAGTAAATAAAGTAGGACAACACAGGGTAAAGTATTGAGGTAAAGGCTGAAATTCGTGAACTGTCTCATCACAGTTGAGAGCATAAAGGCACAGGTGTATCTAACCCCCTCCGAAGACTTTTCCTGATTCTTGGTTGTATAAGGGAGTGGGACTGAGTTGTCACACTGGTTTGTTATCTTAAATTCCCTAAAACAATTCCCTTATGTAGGGCTTACGGTTGTCCTGCTTGTGACTCCCTGGATTTATTCCTACCCTTTGGCTCTTCCTGTCCAGTGGCTCTTCTGTGGCTAAGACTAAAGTAATGCAAAGTGTATTCAGGAGGACGCATTAGTGCATAAATTCAGGTTATAAATTTCTGAAGAGGTATTTTCATTTTGGGCTGGCTTTCAAGACTGTCTTTAATAATTTGATGTATTTGTAGCAGTTCACACCTCTTTTCTAGCTCTGTTCCTTCAGATTCTATTACTGTGTTGCTCTGGCGTCATTTTCAAGATAATCCCAGAATTTTCAGATACTTTTAGGTTTAGGCATAATTTATTCATAATTATTATCCTCTCTAACTTTACTTTTTGTTTTTTTGGTTTTTTTGGGGGTGGGATTGTGTTATTCCCCATACATCCCCCCCTGTTTTGTTATGTATCTTTTCAATACATTCCTTCTAAATAATGTCCTCTCTCTTTTCTACTAATTCATCCCTATTTCTATTTTCCTACAAAATCCACTTCACTTTCCTTGTAACTGTTCTGACTCTGACCTCATCATCTTTCATTTGATACACAAATATAAGTTCATGAAGGATGGTTTAAAATTCAAAAAGCTCTTGCTAGACTGGGAATGTGGAGAGCCAGATTTCACCAGAGTGGACTCATACAGTGTTCTAGCTTTTTTTTTTCAAATGAAACAAAGGGATATGACTCCACAATAAACTACATAGAAGGAGAGTAAGCATAAATGAAGGGGAAAAATATGAAATAAAGCCCAAACAATCACATTAAAAAAAAGGTAAAAATCTCCCTATGGGCAATTTAGAATGGAAAACAAAACTTTCCTGGCTATCTGAACATATATTTTTCTGGATCCTATGTTCAGTATGATTTGTAAATGTTACTGAAGGAAAAACAGATTTCTTATATCTTCCCAAATAAATGGAAATTCCTTGCCTCAGTTGCCTCAGTAAGAGAGGAGACTATGGGATTTTGCCAAGCTGAAGATGGACATTATTGCACACCATTGAAAAGCAGTGACGATAGAAAAAGTAGTAGTTTTACTTGTGTTTTCCTTTCCTTTCCTTTCCTTTCCTTTCCTTTCCTTTCCTTTCCATTCCTTTCTCTGTAGTTTTATGCATAGTGGATACTGTAGCTGTAAACATGTTTTCATAATATTTAGGTGTTTTGAAACTTTTATATCTTAAGTTGTTGCACATCATCTATTTTTAAAAAAATAATGCATTATTCCCAGTAAAATGTGGACACAAAAAACCGTAATTTCAACTTTTCTATGCATCAAGTCAGGAAAATAGTATTATTTTCTTTTTTTATTTTACAAACTGAAAGTTGGTGTTTGGCTACACTAATTCCTAGATTATTGTAATGTATTATGGCTCAATATTTCCTTTTTTTAGTTAAAAAGTATTTTTCTTCTGTCTTTATTGGTTACTTTCTAGGAACTGGGCCTTGTGATTACAGGAACTCTGCCTGTCTTCAACCTAACGAGGGAACAAAATGGGAAAATCGTAAGCTGTTCCTTCAAGAAAAAAAAAAGGCAGCAGTTACATAAATTAAAAATAATGTTAAATTCCTTGAAAGATGTGTATTTCCATAGAGTATTTTGCAGTGTAATTGTCTTGTATATCAGAAATAAAGGGGTCATATCTAGTTACCTGATAACTTGCTGGGAACAAGAAAATGCAGTGCATTCTTTTACCCTTTTGTCATTCCAAGTTTCAGGGTGTGACATTCCACTATCTATCCCTGTGCCTTAGTGGCAGTGGGAATGCATTATGTGCTCAATAGATGGGAAGTAGATGATGATATTATTTAGACCTTTCCAAGAAATAATGTCCAGATAAATTTCTAACAAATCTCTGAGGCTATGACATTCCAGGGTAAAAGGCAGTGATGTAGAGAATATAAATTAGTTGGTTGTAATGATAATAGAAAAGAGCACTGTGTACTTAGATTAAATTCTAAGTGTTAAATAACTACAATTGTCCATCCTTATTACTGTCTAACATGGCATCTGTTTGTGTCCTCTTCACAAAATCAAAAAAACAGACCTGGAATATGCTTTACAATGTGCGGTAAAATATTTTACTTTTGGTGTACTCATGTTCATTCAGGTCAAAATATACAGAAATTTAGACAAAATATTCTTTGATTCAGTTTCTCAGATATTACATAGACTCAGAATGAATCAATGAGGGTTTGATCACCGTCATTTCTTTAGTTTATTTTCAGAATAATTCTCTTAGTTTCCTTTTAAAAACAAAGCTATAAACCAACAAAGTTGCATAATCTTATCTACAAGACAATGCCTGGAATTGACCGAGTCTGGTTCAAAGTGACAAAATACTGATTATCAAAGGATGTCTTTCTGAGAATTAAAACAGACGTGATCTAGTACACAGGAGCAAGAAGAGAATTCGAATCTGCTCAATTTATATCTCTGCCTGAATTTATTTACAGGCTGCAAGATACCTCCTTCAATAAATTTAACAAATTTATTTAATATGGAGAAGGGATTCAGGTGACACTATGTAAATGACTGCCCTCCTTTTCTGTAGTAGGAAAATATATTACAAGTTAAATAAATATAGTGCCTGAATCCCTGATTTAAAATGCTGATGATTCTTATACTCACTGGGGTTTTTTGTTGTGTTGGAATATTCTTCATTCATGATTGTACTGTAGCCCAAAGAGTTAATTGTTTTGAGGTCTCACTTACCACTTGCCCAGCCTAAGCATGCAAAGTAGCTCTGTGTTGGTGCTAGTAGTTAAGTATCTACATAACTGGTAATATAATTGCATGGCTTTTGCTTTCACCTGTTTTGTTCTTACATATATTGTTTATACATCCCAGAGAGTATCCATCTTCAGAAGCAATCTTCATACTCTACACTGAATTCTGAATTTATCAAGTTTTATTTTGGATCACTCTGACATTATTTAAAATATTTAGAATAAACACATAACTAAATAGGCAACTTCTCAAATGTATCAGTCAAACGAGATGAAAGCAAAAGCACAAATTTACTGACTGTTGCAGTAATTCTGCATTGTAAATATGTCAAATATATACTAACATTTTGGAATTTTACCAGAATCAGCTGATTCTTGGAGTAATGGGGGTCGATGTCTCTTTGGAGGACATAAAAAAACTGACTCCCCGATTTACGGTAAGCTGCTTGCATTGGTGGTTTCTCATTATATATGATTTATGTGTGATTTCTGTGCATGCTCTTTCATAAGTCATACAGAAATGACTGGATTTGAGTCAAAATATCAGCAGGCTTCTTTTCATATATTCTTTTCTATTGTACATTTTCTGGTGGTTTTCTCTCCAGCCGTATATGTGCGGTTTGTCCATCAGGATGCACTATGTAAAAGTCAGCTTTTACATTGGGGGATATATTACAAGTAATTATTTTCCTGTATCTTAAGGCACTGCTCTTTAGTTGAGTGCACAATCATTCCATCTGATAATATTTGCCATTTATCTACGACAGCTCTTTATAGAAAATTTCTTTGATATAGGTGTCTGTCTGTACCCTACTCTGTACGACTGATTTATTTATGCAATAGACACCTAGCTGTGGAATTTCTATGAAAATACTGTGGAAAACAACAGCTGAGGAATAAAAGGAACATCACAAATTTGACTGAAGGCAGATGCAAAGTCCTACATCTAGAATGGAATAATCTCACACCACAGCTCAGGCTGGAACAGACTGCCTCAGAGGGCAGGAAAGGACCTGGGAGTCGTGGTGGAGAACACGTAGAACATAAGTTAGCAGTGTGCCCTGGTGGTATAAACCAACTGTGTGGCGAATACCTGCATCAGGAGTACACTGTCATTCGACCTCCTCAGTGTAAGAAATACACTGAGGCCCAGTGCAGAGCCACTAAGCTGGCCAAGGGTCTGCAGTACCTGGTACACAGCAAGAAGCTGAGAGAGACGGGTTTAGGCTGAAGAAGGAACCTCATGGGTGACCTAAGGGGGATTGTGGAGAAAATGGACCTCGACATTGCCTCAACAAGAGGATATCAACAGAGGTGTGGCAATGGAAATTCCAACTGGAGTTAAGGAAAAAAGAGAGCAGGCTGCCCAGAGAGGTTGAGGAATTGCCACTAAAGGTATTCACAGACCCTCTGAAACCTAGTCCAGCCTCAAAACTGGGCTTTATTTTGAAGTTGGCTTTGCTTTCAGTGAAAGATTGTACCAGTTGTCCTTCAGAGGTCCCATCAGCCTAAATTATTCTCCAAGTTTATGATCCTAAAAAAGTAAATATTAAGAAATTATTTTCTCTGTGTTAATAATCTGGTACTTCATGGTGCCTGAGGCAGTGTGTTTTCCACAATGTGAGCATTTCTTGAAACCATTAATTACTCTTTCTTCATTACTTAAAACCATATAATGCTAAACTTAATTTCTTTCTTTAAGCTTTGTCCAAATGGATACTACTTTGCAATTGATCCTAATGGGTATGTGCTACTGCATCCAAATCTCCAACCAAAGGTATGAAACACCTTCTAATTTACTTCTCTGTAATAGGGTAATATTGTCAGAAAAAATAAGAAACTAGGATCTGCTGAAGGTACCAGAGAGCAATAGTGAAAAATCTCAGTTTTGTGGGTGTCAGGAAAACCTGTGGTGCACACATGGCTTCATCCAATCCACCATCTTTGGCTTGTATTGAATTTGGTTATCAATAAAATAAAAAGATGTATATTTTGAATGCACGTTTATATATGTGAAGTGTTTCAATACACGTATTAATATAAAAACAATTAGTGGTAGTTGTAACATCATTGTGAAAAGTATAATGTCATTGTGAAGAATCTTGAAGCAAACTGAGGAGCTTTTGTGCACCTCTTTTTGTGATGCTGTCTCATTTAAGAAATTGAAATTTTTTTGTTTGCAAAGCAAAAGAAATCAGTGGCAAACATAATGTATTTTACTTGAATTTTTGTATTTATTTATTTGCTTGTTTTCTGTTTACCAGAGTTGATACCTGATCTGCAGAATTGGGATGGATTTAGCTGAGCACAACTTCCCAGAACATTAGATTTTTAGTAGTTTAACTTGAGAAAGATGTTTCATGTTTAAAGATGAAATTTTTGTCTAAATATGATTAGGACACAACTTTACTCAAATTTCAGGAAAATAGAAACCAAATATTTCAGTTTAGCTCTTTATCCATTAACTGTAGTCCTTACCTTGTGGAGACTCCTGCACTATATGTATCTTCTTAAAAAACTTGCTTCCCTGACTTTGATGAGAAATTTCAACATGAATGGATGATTTTTTTTTCCTGAAATCAGAATTTTGATCTTGGTTTTAATGAAAGGTTTTTCCATATGAAACAATATTCTGTTTAGTGGACTTTTTGAAAATTCTTGTATTTTAATTCCATAAGAGACATAGTTTCAGTAAACTGTCTCTTGAATTCTTAACATTGTATTATATAAAAGACAAAATAACTTCTTTAACTGTCAAAGAAAGAAGAACAAATTAAGAATTTGTCTACATATTAATTCAATTCTTAAGCTGGAAGAAGTCAGCTTTCTGAATATTTGAATTAATTTCCTGGTGAAATATTTAATACATTTGAAATCTTTTGCCAAGTGTGTAACACAACACTAAAGAAAAAAGTGCTTCTGAAGAAGAGAAAGAATATCTTGACCTTAACTAATAATGAGATATCCCTTTTGATTTATTTTTAAAGACTCTTAAAAAATAAAAGGAAAACTGTGGAAAAGAAGGTCTTCCTAACTGTGAAGAACTTCGGTTTCTGGATATCTGCATTGAATTTTCATGTCTTGAAAAAATGAAAGTTTTGATTTGATGTTTTTTCTTGGTGAATTCTTCAGAGACAAATATCTGCATCATTACTGACCCACCCTTTTCTTAATTAGAGGTTATTAGTAATCAGATGATGGTGTTTGGCCTAATTATCTTTCCCTTGTATGCAAATTAAGCTATCTTTTCATTCACAAGAGTAATGTAAAAAGAAGCAATGCAATATTCTCATTGTCATGGGCCTAGTCTTGTGAGAAACTGATGGATATGGACTCTGTTCATCTCATATGTGCTGTTATCCTGCAGCATTGCCTCACAACATTGGAGAATAAAAACCTTTGTTAGAAACTTGGCTCATCCCAACTAGATCTAGGCAAACTGAGATGGATTATTAGGATACTAATTGTCATGGTTTGTCTGTGTAGTCTTCTTCTTAAAAGGATATGGAAGCCCAGAGATGCTTTCCCATACTGCTCAAAATTTTGATTTACAGTATGTTTAAAACAGGATGTCTTATAAGTGATAATTTTTATGTTGTAGAAAAATGTCTAAATGTAATGTTAAAGATTTGCATTGTTATTGTTATTGTTGTTATTAACAGTTACACAGACTAGACTTTTTCACTCCCAGTTTGTGTGGGGTGGTGCATGCTATTCAGACTGACACAAGAACTGCAGTTTAAAACTAAGGTACACAACAAAGACAGATACATTTAGAATTCATGTACTTTCTTTAACATATCATATTAATTTTAGTTGAACCTCCTGGTAGCCATTAACTTATTAACAAACAACATCTTAACCCTCTTTGCCAGCAATTTTTCAATAGATGTAAACTCAAACATAACTCCATCTTTACCTTTGGAGAGGTGAGGGTTTCTTAGACTTTCAAAGCTTCCTTCTTCTGAATGTCTTCTGCTTTCCTTCTGAAAACCTATTTCCTCAAATCGCAACTGGTTCAACACAATTAATATTTTGAGAAATTGTCTTGGAGTTTGTAAAGTTGTTGGCACAACTGAGAAAAGTTAACAATCAACAAGTTCAAAAGCATATTAAAATAATTTAAAAACTTTCCCATCATGTTCTTATTTGCTGAACTACATGAAAACTATGCCAAAGCATAATGAGAAATCTTATTCTCAGCTTAATAAAGTTTTAAACAGTTTAAACCATTTTTTATGTTTGTCTAATTAGTTACATTGCATTTTATTTTTTTAAAGTGCTTAATTTTATGTTCTATTGCAAATTTTCTTTGCGTATGTCTGCTTATGTGGATGTATTTTTTCCACTGTTGTGGGAGAGAACAGGTGGATGCGCCACCAAATAAACATAGTCACTGAAGTGAGTCCATTAAGCATGTGTTAACAAGCTTAATCTTAACTAGATTTTGAAAACAGCAAATAATTCAATTTCCCAATCTGTTCTAAAGATTAGAATCCTTTTCTTCAATTTTACTGTGGTTCTGATCAAAAACCATTCAATGACAGCCCTAAAACTCCATACACCTTCAGTGAGATCCAGTATTCTGCTTTACTGTTTAGGGTTATTCAGGAAACATAAGAGGAGCTGGGCTTTAAGGGCAAGTATAAAAGTAAACAAAAAGTGAGCTATTCTCGTTCTATATTTTCTTCTGTCAGAGTATGCGGGAGGGAGAACTCTCTGTTAATTTAATTCATATTAACATATGTCTGATTTTTGTTTCCCTATACAAAACCTGTGTGTAATTTTGGCAGAGAGCTCAGAACTCATGATCAGAATGAGGGGTAGTTTCTGCTTGCAGTGAACATACACTGGACAGCACAGATGTTGAGAGAACAATTCCATAAGTAAGATGTTTACTAATAGTGCAAAAATACAAATTACTGCTTTTTTTGTTACTTCAGCAAATTGGTGTGGGCATACCAAAAGTTAAATTGAGAAAAAGGAGACCCAATGTACAGGTAACTTTGGATGGAGGTGATTAGTGCATTAGAATGCATAGACCTGGAAACATAATTAGAAAGCTTCTGCCCTGCTTACTAGGAAAAATCTAACTAGAGAAATGTTTATTGTGACAGCTTCCAAAGCATGAAGTTTGCATCCTTTCCTGTTTAAATAATAGAAAACATACTATTGGCTGTAGTGAAGGGCATTCCATTAAATTATGGTGCTTTACTAAGAGGTGCTAATTAGAGTCGTGCTGTAAAAATTCTTCTTCAGATGTTGAAATTAATTTGAAGACTGGAAATAAAAAGAGAATACTTGTGCTGGCTTTGCTTGCATAAACCCAAAGTCAAGAGAAGATCAGGAGATCATTCTTACGATTTTATTGCCAGGTTTTATTGTACAGTGTATGCAGCATAAAATTACAGAATATGAACTGTTCTGTTTTTTTTTTTTTCCTGGGAAAGTCAGAGTAGGGAATATGTTCTATTTGCTATTTACATGGGGTTTCTCAGTTCAGCAGACCCAGCTCCACAGAATTACCTGCCATTAACCTGAACAGGGTAACTAGTCATGTTTATGTAATGCAATCCCTGAGGAGAAAACCTGTAATGAAAACTTAAAAATCATTAAAGGAATATATTAACAATGTAACTAGCAAAATAATAAACTTAAATAATATATCATATTGATTTCTTACACATATGGAAATCTTTAATGCAAAACTTGTGGCCTGCATAACACCACCAGTAAAACATGGTGTAAAATCCTGATCTAAGTCAGTGATTTCACCAAGTGTCGGGTGGCTGTGTTTATAACACATGTAAAAGGCCACCTCAGGGCTGGACTTTTTGTTTGTGCACTAGAGAAAGCAGCACTGAATCATAAAAAAATCTCAGTTTTCTGAGCACGCCTGTCTCCTCAGCTTGCCATGGTGTGGTCTGGCTGCTGCTGGGTTTGCCTGGCAGTGCTTGCTGCCCAGCGAGGTGCAGCACTGGCTCTGGGCTTCCATCCACTCCAGATGCTCCTGAGTTTACCTCTGTGGCCCAGGATTTTACTGACTTCCTACCACCACTTCTTTTAAGAGCCTAATAGCTTTTGTCTTCGTTAGTACTGCAGGTATGAGTAGGAACTAGGCTCCTGCAACACGGCAAAGAAGACCATCCATAGAATTTTTGAGAATACTGACCTCCCAAAACACATGACAACAACATTTTATTTAACTTTTTTTTATGTTGCTGCACCAGTTCTTTGTTCCTTTGTTTCCTTCTTGAGTTGTCATTGAAATTATAGATCTTTGCCTTCATGTGTCATGCTGAAAATGGATTGCAATCCTTTTGTTTGCATGCTTCATTGCTAGTGATTTACTTCTGTTCTGTTTTGTTAAGTTGTGTTGGTGAATGTGGTGGCCGTGTGCTTATTCCAGTCATGTTACATGCATGACAGGATAAAGAGAAGAGCAAACTGAACTGTAAGTTTGTTTCTTCGTGGCTTGGAATAAACCCCACAAAATGGCAACCTTGGAAATAAAAATTATGGAGCCCAAATACTGGTAAAAACATTCTTGGGGGAAGAGACATAAGGGGGAAATAGTTTCCATTTAAATTACGGGTGTAGGAGTTTTCTATTCTAATTTTTAGTGGTTGTCTTTGTGCCTCAGGCACATCTCAGAATGTATATATAGATGCTCAGTTTTTTTGCCTATTAAAAGTCATTAATAAGTATCATATAAGAAATGTGAAGTAATGTAACGTAAGTCTTAAAAAGAAGAACAAACAGTTAATGTATCCTTGAATTTTCACAGAACTAAAATTTTCCATTTTGTCTTTGGGACTCCTTGACTATGACTAGCCCAGGTTATCATTTGAAATGAATATTGACTTTGATTTGATGTGATGGCCTTTTGTTTCTTTTTTTTTACCATTTGTTTTCTTCTCTGTTCCTTTGTGTGTTGGAATGGAATATGAACTTCATAAATGCCTCCTCTGCCATGCCAATGCCTTCATGCATGCTGTTTGGGTTTGACCATGCTATTCATTATCCATTGCATGTAAGATATGTAAAATTTTATTTATTTTTACATTTTAGCCTTTTGTTATTTATTTTGAGACTGCAGATTTATTGGGAGGAAAAAGCAACTGCATAGAAATAATTGAATACTTTTTAATGAGTAGATAGCATATGTTAATGCCATTATATTAAAGTTGCTAGTTTTATCTATCATATATAAAGAGAAATGGAAAAATGTTCTTGAAGATTTCAGTAAATATTTTAAAGAAATACACAGAATATTTGTCTGCAACCTTTTCAATGCATATTCTCTTCCCGAGAATAAATTTATTGATTTTTCTCTTAGCAGACAGTTCTTGATAAGAACAGGAATGATTCCATATACCCAGAAGTATGTACATTTTTTTCCTAAAGAAAATGAAGAACTAACCTTTTGTCTTCTGGAGCTATTCTGTACTACAGTCTTGAAAATAAGAGCTATTGTTAAACTCTTGGTGCTCCAGACTGTTATACGAAGGCATCTTTTACCAGTTTTTCAGGATATTACTTTCTTCCAGTATATATATAAATAGTGATGCAACAAGCTTGCATTCCTTGATAGAATAGTCACATGTACATTTGTCAGGTAACTTTGCCAGAGAATGTTATGATAGGAGGAATTTAATTATAATTGAAGGAAGGGACTTTAGTCTACCCTGTAAATGTTGGTATAGGAGCATTGTTGAAATCCCTTAAAAATGATTTTTTTCATTTTCTACCCTGAACTGTCAGATTTAAATGGTTAAATAATATATCCCCATGCTCCTTTTTCTAAATAAATGCACTCACTTTTAGGGGGTACATTAAGTAACTACTGGATGATGATGATGATGATTTTTACACCACATGCAATAGAAAGTCAATGGGGCCTAGGCAAAATTGCCAGGAAAATAGTTGGATTCCCAACAACTCATACAGAAGATGGCTCTGGCCAAGTAAATGCAGACTGCAACTGAGAAAGGAGCAGAGGCTGGAAGGTGGTCTGATCTAGTTCAGCACAGCTACAGTGATCTTCTGGCACTCCTGTGGGGCCAGGGCTGCTACAGATGTAGGACACCAAAGTTCTCTGTGCTCCATGCTTGAGGGTTGACATCATCAACATTCCTTAGGTCTGGAAGCTTGGATTTCAGTATTTCTGTGCTACAGGTTTCCATCTTCTAAACTGAGATAACAGTACTGATGTCAGGAGAAATGCTCTTGAAACTCCAAGGTGTTCAGGGAAGTCCTGTCATGTTGACAATAAAAGTGGGGTTTAGTTTTTGTAAACCCCAAATAATTTGCTGTAATTGCTGCCTTTTTGAATCTTGAACCATAGCCTATTCCCACCTCACAACAGCAGGTTTGCTCTTGGCAAAATTGCAGAGTGGAGTTACCCAGCTTACTGATTGGGTGGAAAACCAATCCCAAATTTCTCTCTCCCTTCTTGGAGGCAGGACATCCAGTGAGAGATTCATGTCCTTTGCTTCCTCTGCTTACCCTGATTCCTCTCCCACCGATAGAGACTGTGACATGCCAGGAAAAGGGGAAGCAGCACCTCAGCATGAGCCCCATATATGACAGGCTGTGGACAGACACTGGCAATTAGTGTTAATTGGATTTTCACTTAACCTCTCTATCCAACAAAACAAAATAAATGAGAAAGGGCCACTAGTAATGCTACAAGAGATTAAAATAGATGGGTAAGTAAACCCAGTTAAGTGGGTTACTTTGAAATGAAGGGATTAGAGTGGTTTGTAATATTACAGTACTCTGTCTTTATTATTTGATAATTCAACATCTTCTGCTTCAGAATCCTAAATCCCAGGAGCCTGTTACGCTGGATTTTCTAGATGCTGAATTGGAAAATGATATTAAAGTTGAGGTGAGGTTGCCTGTTTTCTTAGTACCTGTAGCTGCTTGTATTTCACCATATAACTGAAAAGCAAAAAATGTTCTAGATTTTTAATAGGAATCTATTTCAATATAAATCTGAATTTTAAATTCGTTAAGATGATGACTTTATAGAGATGAAGTTATAATTAGAGAAATTAAATCCTAGTATTATTCATAGGCAAGGGCAATACGTTACATTCCTCTCATTTTGAAAAACACCGTGATTGCTACTTAAATTCTTCTTCATGAAGTAACAATTCCTGGGAAGGGAAGATAGAAATTTTTTTTGAAACAGAGCATTTTTCTAATAGAATATTTAAATATTACCTGAAATATTTTAAAAGTATTTCCCTATCTCTTATTAACCCAAGATTGTTCCTGTGGCAAGAAAGAACTGAGAAACAAAGTTAAGTTCTCTGTATATTTTTCAGTTACTGACTTTGTAATATATTCTGAAATGATAACTTTTTGAATAGTTTGTTTGTTTTCTGAAATAAAATGAAAGGTTTTTAAACATTTCACAATTTTAACTTATTTTTTCACTTAGTTTGAAATCGTTCTTTCATAATTACAATAATCAGCATTCCTTGTTATGTGTTAAAATCTGCCTTAAGTTTCTTTGAAATGGCTGCACACAGAATTAATTCTCTCTGTGTCAGTGCCCAGCATCAAGGAGTTTTATGGCATGTTCTTGCAATGCAAAGTATACCAGAATTGTTGCTTCATAACTCTATTGATTCAGTATATATTTGGATAAAACAACTTCTAATTGGAAATATTTGAAAATCGTAAACAAAACTTTTTTTAAGAGTTGTGATTTCCATATGCATTAGAATTTTCTATTTGTTTTTGAGAAATATTTTGATCACTGAAAAGATTATTCATGTTATATGCAACACCTACACTTTCTCTTTTTCTTTTCTTCACTTTTTCCTTTTCTTCCTTGCCAATAGATTCGGAAAAAAATGATAGATGGAGAAAGTGGAGAAAAAACGTTTGAAACACTGGTCAAGTCCCAAGATGAGGTAAGATAGGAACCCAAAGAGTTAAATTTACAATAATAAAGCAAACCAGAAAAATAATGTGAAATGCTGGATTGTTCATTTTGTAATGACAATTTGTACCATTTTTCCCCTCTAGATTTGTTAGTTTTACTGGCTTATAGTAAAAAAATTATGTACTTAGGAAAAAAAAAAAGAATTGTTTTGTTTCTTAGTTTCTTTGGTGCATCATTAATCAGGCAGTTGTTGATGAGGTCTTACACTCTGTTCAACAGGAAATGGACCCAGACTACTTCTGTGCAGGAATTCCAAAACAAAGTGCTTAATTTGCTTGCGGAGATGTGTGAGGATGGGTTTGGTAGTTTATATTGTGGTTGAATGGGAAGAAAGTTGTAAGAAAAAATAATAAAATAACATTTTTATGCCATAAATGAAGACTGTTTGGGATAAACAAATTCATCTTACAGTTATATCATGTACTTTCTGAACAGCTCGTTGAGTTCTTTATTTTCTTGTCCAAAATAGTTACCCCTGATAAACATGGCTACTGTTTTCTCTAATAAGCAGTCATGTTTCCTAGCAATAGGAAATACTCAAATTTGACATGGATCATTACTTGGGTGCTCTACTTCTTGGGGACCTCAGTGAGAAGATATCATGAATGGTGTGCTGAAGGAGCAGTTCTGGCCAGAGTATGCCCCACAGTTACAGTTCCACAACATCTTTTTGAAACTTTTTTGCTCTGAGCATAAGTCAGCTGGAAGATATCTAATTTGATGACTTTGAAGACACTGCACAACCGTTGCATATAAGCTCACTATAACAATACTTAGAAGAATTGCTTGAGATCACGCAGTTAATTCCTTCTTCACGCAGCTTTTCCTTCTTCCCATGTTCTTCTAAAGAGGCCTGTATCAGCAGTGGCCTTGCCTCCTGCCAGGACTCTGTTTCATGCTTTCTCACAGTAAAATGCTAAAACCAAGCTTTACAATACTGCTTCACAATCTCTGGGTAAATCCGGCTGTGTGAAAAAAAAAAGTCTCTTTTCCTGAATGATTCCACTGCTGGAGAATGGTGCATGAATAGGTGTTTGCTGTTGCAGAGAGGATAAGTCCCAGTGGATGTCAGTTCTGCTCCCTCGCCTGTGTCAGGAGCCCATTCTGTTTAGGATGCCAGCAGTCTCTCCCCTTAAGGGAAACTGGGTCTTTCCTGAGCCAGTGTCAGAGAGTCCAAAGCCCTGCTGGCGTCTGTGTTGAGGATAAACTGCTACTGAAGGGAGAGACTCCATGCTGGGACGTTTTCAGATTTATGTTGTTTTAAGGAGTGCCTTTCCAGGTCTCTGGGTGGTTAGAAGAGGGAGGGTTAGAAGGTCGCAAAAATACAATAACACGACTAGGGTTCTACAAGAAATTGCATTAATGGCAAACCTGTTGAAGAGATTTCAGGCTGCTTATACATTTCTCAGGCTCTGTGCTGCAAAAGACCTGAAACAGTTGGTCCTGCAACTCTTTGCCCAGAGAGGGAGGGAGAGAAGTATTGCAAGTGCTGAAGTCAGTTACAGTATCCGGGCAGGAGGGAGGAATGTAACATCCCTGGGTGCATGAGAATGTGCTAGTTACACACGGCCCGGACCACAATCTGTGTTGGAATAAAATATCCCAAGCCTTTGATCCCAGATGTTTCAATGCCAATGAAATTAATTATCCTCACCTACCCTTGCACCATGGCCCAAGATTTCTTCCTCTATCCAGACCTCTCTGAGAGAAGAAAGGAGCAGCCAGAGCTGGCTGGCTATGATGACTGCTTCAAGCTATTGCACCCTCCCAGCTCCAGGCTGCTAGAACCAGAATAAAGCTGCTTTAAACCACGGGCCACGCATGAGCCATGCATCACTTAGCACTTGATAGCTTCATATATTTTCTTATAAAAAGGGCTGATGTGGTCGGTTGCTCTGAACTGACAGTTGCAGTCTTCGGGCTTAAAATTTATGTTCTTTTTGTTTTGCTTTTTGGTTTAAGTTTGCATTGCTTTGCTTTTGTGTTGCAGCTGGCTCCAGCAGTGTCTTGGGAGATGACTTCATGCTACAGCATAGAGACTGGACTTGTAGCAAATGTGGGTGGGGTGCGCTGGAGTCTCCCAAGGCCTCGGGGCTTTCCAAGTAACAGAGAAGATGCCATAGGAACAAAAGCATTGCCACATTTGGCAGCCGGGGTGGGCAGTAGTGAAAACTGAAGGGTCACAAAAGCTGCAATAACATGTGTGAGTTCTTTGGCAGTGATTAACTGGGGATGAGATGGTCTCAGACCGCCCGCTAAGGAAGCAGGCAAAGGTAAAGGGGAGCTGAGGTGTGAGGATGTGTTATCTGCTGTGTTATCTTTGAAGGGAGCCTTCAGCCAATTTGCTTTCAAGCATTCCTGCGATGCTGGAGGCAACAGGACTTAATTACAGCCCAGGCCTTCTCTTCCTTCCCCTCTCCCCTCGGGCACTGTTTTTCTTTTGTGGAGGTACACAGCTTGTGACCCATGACACTGTGCCTGATTTGGGGAGACTGCCAACACCAGGTTCGAGCGGCTGATTTTAACCTGAAGTACACATTAAATATAAATAGGCTTGGAAGGGAATCTCTTCAACCATCTTTTTACCTTAAATATAAAATGTATCAGGGTACTAGACACTGTTATATGCATCTTCTTTCTGATTTTCTTTTTTTTTTTTTTTAATTTTCTTTCAAAAATTACTGTTAAATTACTTATACTGTTATGCTGTACTGAAAAGCAGCAGCCAGGTAGTGAGAAGGTTTCAGTTTATAAATGTCGTATAAGTCACCTCTTTTCCACAGCTATGTTCATTTTCTCGCTATCCTTTTACCACAGAGAAAGAAAGAACTTAGAGGTGTACCTCTAGTGGTACCTTTCATCAGTGTTTGTAATGTTGCGGTGCAACAGCTGTAAAGTCTTCATTGCTGGCATATATACAAAAAATTGATTGTAAAATAATAATATGTTGCAGCTGGCATAATCGTTTAGCTTTCAAAGTGAAAAACTGAGTAAAACAATGTCAGCCAGGTGGATTCATGATTAAATCTATGGGGAACTGTGGGACTATGCCTATCACACTATTTTTCATACCACAAGAAAATGAATGGTAAAGATTATCCTAGTGTATTAAGTTATTTAAAAATAAGCATTTATTTCAATGTTAATTTTTTTCCCAAATTCAAGACCTTCCTAATGAGATTAGAAACACATGTTGAGTTTAGCAGGGGGTGTCTATACAATCAGGATTACCAGGCTGTGCATGTAGTTATGATTCAAATTTAAATGCATTAAGCCAGTGGTGCTGAGACCTCAAAGGAAAGGCTCTGGGTGTTTTTGTTTTTAAAGACTTACCTACAAAGTCTTTTTATAACTGAGGGGTTGGTTTTTTTTAATCTTTTCATAGCTTAAACTGCAAAATTATCCATTAAAGGGAAAGCATTTTTTATCAAATTTAAATCACATAGGCAAAGGTTTGCATAGGTCTGGCTAATGAATTTTAAAGTGAAAATTATTTGTCAGGCTTGTCTGGTTCTATTTAAATTTACATTTTGCTAATGTTCAATAAGAAAAAAAAATGTAGTTGATTCTTTTGCAAAACGTAAGCTTTGAAAATATTTAAGGAAAGGATTTGCAGCTCAACCCATGATTTTAACAAAATAATAAATAGAAATCCAACAGATTTGTACTCGATTTTACACTGTATTTCTCAAAGAAAGGTCACAATTGTTGAAGCTACAGAGTTTAATAATTTAATTTTTCACCAATATCTCTTTGTAGAGGTATATTGATAAAGGAAACAGAACATATACATGGACTGCTGTGAATGGCACTGATTACAGGTAACTCATTTCTGTTCAGTCACTTCCTTTGTTTGTTTAAATGTCCTTTTGGTTAATTTTGGTTAATAGTTTTAGCATTACACTTTCTATGCCAGCTAGGGAGACACTGGTGTCTCCCTATATCAAATTCATTTAAGCACACAGCTTTGTAACATTAGAAGGAATGTAGAAACATTCCTTAACATTACCCAAAACAAGTCAAGGTTTTCCAAGTCTCAGGAAAGTTAAACTACTCTAGTTCAAAACTACATGGTACTAATACTGAGTCAAATTTTGACCAAAATGCTTTTTCTGTTGTGGTGAATTACAGTAGTCCTCAGCCAAGCTGGATCCCATTTTCTGTTGTCTTCTTCACAGGTGTACAGTCTCTGAGAATGCAAACATTAATTTGAGTGTAAAACCAAACAAATTGGTTTTAACAACAGAACGATTCTGTTCACCATCCCATTTTTCTGTTGTACTGCCTCTATACTCTGTAAAAAAAGGAAGATTTTATCAGGCTGCCATCTAGCAATCACTAGAGAAATACGTTTCATTTACGTGACTTCTTAATTCTTCCTGAGCTTCCTGGCAAGAGACACAGCAATAAATCCTCAGAGTCTCCTTGCAGAAAACCCATTAAACATAAAATTATAGATTTTAATTAGCAATTTCTGCTAGCAGTAGCTGTTAATGACAGGTAAACTGCCACTGATTTCCCTGGAGGAGAATTGGTAGAAGGCTATTGCTAAATATTCAGCAATCTCACTTATATTCTGTATAAATGGCAAGTGTGTCATTAAAGGTCAGCTCATTTATGACTCAACTGTACAACACTTTTAGTGTTAATTTCTGTAGCTCTTCATTAGAAACTGTTGCAGTTCTACATGGGTGAAATCCAAGTGCAAAAATTAAGGATGCGACTTGGAAGATGATGATACCTATTTAATGATTACTCATACCTCCTGCCCTTTATATACATTTTTAAAACTGAACTCTTCTACATATGTGTAGAATTCAGCTGCAAAAAGAATTCCTACCTATTTTGAACCAAAAAAAGTATAATATAAAAGAAAACATGTTGCGAATTCTCTGCAAATCTTAAAATACTATTGCACAATTATGTTCAATAGTTGTTAATGGTGGCTGAATGATTAGCACAGCACTAAGTGATATTTTGGCAGTCGTTGATCACTGTGACGTATTACATTAGGATGTTAAGTGTGTCAGAGGAAGATACAAAAGTCATGGGGTTTTTTATTTGCAGTTATTTGGAAATTCCTTGCTTATCTTCTAAAAAGTGCATTTATGCTTAAAAGTGTAAATAAGAATCAAAATAAGCACGGGGACCCTCAGGATTGGCATAAATGTACTTGTGTCTATTACAAAGTGTGAGGGTGGTATATCACTGTGTGGCTGTCTCATCTCGTGGCAATCCAAATTCCAAACTTGTTAATTACTTTCAATTCAGAAAGAAGCTGAAACTGGAAAACTGCTGCAAATAACATAATTGCTTTACTTGTCTCATTTCTGTTGCAGTTTGGCATTGGTTTTACCATCATACAGCTTTTATTATATTAAAGCCAGAATAGACGAACCTATAACTCAAGCCAGATGTAAGTACTGTAAAGGTTCCCTGGTTTTGTCTGGTATTGCCAAGTCTCAGATTCACTTAAAAAACAATGTTTGAAATCCATAAATTTTGTGGAATTCACTGATGTTATCATGATGTACCCAAAATCTTCAGCAATGATTCTAACCCATTGTAACATCCGAGGTGCAAGAAATATTCTATAAAAATAGAATATGTGCAGGTACCCCAGTTCCACTGGCAATCCCTACCCCTTGCTCTGTGCCTATAGAATCATTGCTTTGTGTATCCTCTGTTGCTGTCATTTTAAGGGTCTGGATACTATTTTTTCCATTCTATTAGCAAAATGTAGTGATACAGACTGTAAGAATAATAAAGCATTTTTTTTTTGTATTTTAGTTACAGTATAATATTTAGCAAACAATCTCTGCTGCCTGTAGGAGTAGAACAGTGTGAAAGCCCTGTTTGGTTTGGGTTGCAGTTAGGTTTTTATTTTGCATTTTACAAGTAGTTTTAGTGGATGTTTGCATTGTATTTTTAGATCAGACTAATTTCAAGCCATTTACAGATTCTGAAGTGATAATTGGAAATTATACTTGTCAGTATTCAAAGGTCTTTTGTTTATTAGGTGTAGCTTAACTGTAGTCTAGGTAATACAAAAAATAGAACCAATCACAGACTTTTAACTATATGCAGGCATTATGATAAATTTAGGACAAGTGTGTAGGTAAATAGAAAGTTAAAAAAACACAAAAAAACTCAGGCGTAGGTACTGTTAGCGTAGAGAAAACTTGGTTGGCACTACATCACTCTCCTCTACCATTGCTCCCGCATATGAAGTAGAACTTTTAGTAATCAGTGATTTATTTTGTAACTTTTTCCAATACCAAGTGCTTTAAAATTATTTTTTTAAGCAGAGAGTACGATTCTCTTGATGGATTAGATCATCTAGTTTTGCACTTATATCAATATAACCTGCAAAACAGACCCTTGAAATAGCCACAGTATATGGAAGGAACTGAGAAATAACTGAGAAGGACCTATTCTTCAGTCTTCAGAGATGTTTGTCTTTTTTCTTTCCAGACTACAGTTGTATGTAAATTGAACCTTTGATCTATCTATGTGCAATATTTTTATTCAAGGGGCTGTTTGAATAAAATATTGGTTTGTGACCCCTTGTGCTTTACCCTGTTTTTTTCTGTTTCCCTGCTTTCTCTTTCTGATGGATAGTGACATCCAAAAAGGGCAAGTATATTCTTGTTGCTCAATTTCCTTCTGTTTACTACAGTTGATATTTTTCACTTATATTTCTATTCCTACTGGATATTCTCCTCTGTATTCCTCATCTCAGGATTTTCTTCATGATCATTGGGTACCATAGCAATAGAAAGGGAAAAACAAAAGTGAAGTATTTTTCTGTTTTCATGCACATTTCAATATGTTGCTAATATCTAATCCTTCTTCATCTGGTCCTATCAGTGTTCAGTGACATCAGCTATTAAAGCCATTTTTTTCAGTAGGATTTACAGTGATGCTGATGTGATTGAGTTTTTTAAACTTTATTACAGAAGAAATTAGGACTCTTTTTCTTCATGTTCTAACAACTCAGCGTCTCAAATATTTATTCATATCAGAGTTTAATTCTAGTGAAAACATCTCATATGTTTTCATGTTGTTATGCTAATTAAATGTCTTCCTAAAATAAATTGTTAGATATTATCTTATTGTTGCCAGTTGTATGTTGTATATAATAATCAACTAATTTCTTCCTATGTTGTGAAATACTGAGGAGCATAGAATTTATCAGTGGGAAAGTGTCTCAAAATAAACATTTTTTTCTAAATCCATGGATGCATGCAAAAGTTAGCCAAATAGTTTGAGAAGAGAAACAATGGCAAAAATTCCAGTTTACTTACTTGATGTTTACTCTTCGTCTTTGTAGTTACAGAATCACTGAAGCTTGATCGTTTTGATGAAGCTGGATATACATTTTTAGCTCCAAGGTTGGTTGATTTTCCAGTAATATGTGTTATTTCAGCACTAAATAGGTATCTAATCTGATTAATGGCACATGGAACATACAGACTTGACCAATAAAACTTCATTTGTTAAAAAAATTAGCAATCTTTATTCATGATGGAATGTAAATAGCATCTTCAGGCTCTGATTTCTGTTCATATTAATCAAACAGAGCTGCAAAAACTGATATTGATATTTTAATGGAAAACTTATTCACATCTGTGCAATTCTTGTGGTTCTGACTTTTAAGATTTTACAACTATTTTTCAAATAGGTTTCATAATACTTACCACAACATGTTTCCCATCTTCAAGACAAAGGGTTTCAAAGCTCTCTATCACTTAAGTATGAGTTAATTTTCAATTAATTGAGAATAAAAATTATTAAGTCATTGAAAATTGATTAATTTCATTAGTTCCCTAAGGGGTTTTTTATGTGAAATTGTGCAGTTCTTGTTTCCCTTTTAAAATTATGTTTGCAAGGGAAACCTGGTATGATAAACAATTCCTAAAAATTAAGTTTCTCTAAAAGAAAGTTATGATAAATCAAGGAAGTAAAGGAAATGCTGTACAGTTAAGATCAGTTGAGAATTGTTGCATTCTTTTTTTATCCAACAAATTTCAGTATACTTTTAAATTTCAATAATAGGTTGATTTCAGTGGCTAGATTGATTTATGTAAAGTCTTCTGTCCTAAAATGTATCCCAGCTGAACTGTTTAATTTAATTTTTCTGAAAGACTGAAGTTATTGAGAATCAATTGTACCAATTAGCAGCTTCCAGCACATCCCTACTATCCTACATTAACAAAGTTTGTTGGATATGTAGCTTTGTTTAAATGTGAGTATTGGTATAGTAAGCTAAATTCTGCCTGTAGTCTTTCTGGATTATGGTAAGGTAAATAATGGGTAATAAGATACCTTAGTCCTATGAAATACTTGAACAGACTTCTTTTGTTTGTAAAATTAATTTAATATAAAAGCTCATTTAAAAAAAGAGAGTCCTGTGCTTTACTGCTAAACACTCTCTACATTTTAATTAAAGTTGTTTAATGCCACTCATCATATGATGTTTGCCTCCAAAATGCCTAGTGACTTTTATTTTGCTTGCCTGCATTCAGTGAATTGGCCAATGATAAATTGCTTTATTACATTATATAAGGGAGAGGAGTTTAATGTTTATCTGTTTTGCATATGTCAAAACAAGGAGTGTTTACGTGGTTTGTACCCTATTAAAATTGCATCTAAAACTTCTCAGAGAAGAGGACCTTAACCTATAAATCTGGCCTTAGTTGGGCATGGAGTGACTATGTTTCACCAGCAGTCCAGGTGCTTTCCAGTACAGTTTAACCCAGGAGCAATTTAAATTCACTGGGCATATTTTTTGTGTACAGACTATGATCTCCTAATACAGCCTACACAAGTCCTCAGGTTTTTTTCTGCAAATCTATGCCCTATTTCATACATGTAGTTTTCTTATAATCCAAATTTTAACAAATCTTTAGGCAGGCACTTGAACACCTTATTTCCTGTAGATGTCTGAAATAATTGATATGGTCATCATTCAATATTGATGATGGCAGTCAACTGACACATTAGTACCAGATACTTCATAATAGTTGTGCAAGCCGGCTTGGACTTAAAAATTGTCTGCTTTAGTAGCACAGAAAAAAATATAAGACTGATGTTTTGTTTTTTTTCAGAGACTACTGTAACGACGTAAAGAAATCAGAGAACAACACTGAATTTCTATTAAATTTCAATGAATTTATTGACAGACATACTCCAACCAGTTCATCATGTAAGTACACTTCTCAGCTCACTGAAATTTTTCCTTAGGAATATACTTTCTCATGAATGAGAGTTCATGCTCAAATTTTGTGGGTTTGTTTTTTTAGTAGAAATATATCTAGTGTCAGGATTTTCTATCCAAGGTAGAGAGTGTAAAATTAGTTTGCAAGTTTCTGGCTTTATTTAAGAAAGATTGCAGGGCGTTGTGCATCCAGTGTTTTCCATAATTCCTCTCAGATTTTTTCTCAAGCATCAATAACTACTGGTTCATTTTAATACATTCCAAATATTTTGGATTTATGTTTTTCGCTTGAGCATATCAGCCAAAGTAAGTCTCAAACAGACTCAGAATCTTGTAATGAAATCTTCAACCTGCTTTCTTGTCGTTTTATTCCAAAATGAGTAAAGCAAAGAAGTCCAAGGCCGAAATAACCAATAACCAGAATAAAATATAAGGAAGTTCTTTTGCTGGTTCACAAATTGGTTAAAGAGATCTCACTTGGGCTTGAATAGCTTAAGACCACAGATCCATGTAACTGCTGCAGTGATGAGCACTGGGCTTTGGGAAGGTGTTAATTCATCTTTTGAGATTGGGCCTTAACCTCTCTTTAGAATAAATGAAGAGTTATTACCACCAGTAAGGTGTTAAAGCCTTGTTCTCATGCAAAATTCAATGTTTGGACTTGGTTTGGTACATACACATCTGTTTAGCGTTAATTTATAAATACTTGGAATAACTTTTTTTTTTTTTGTCGTCTTGCTTTCCTCAAGTCTTTTTGGCATGTCGTTGTTAGGGATAAGTGATCAATTCAGAAAGAATCTCTCTGCTAGACCGTGTAACTGAAGGAATGTCCACTTAGATATGATGTCTTCTCACAAGACGCTGTTTTTGTGTGCATGAGTGGGTGTTTAGTGTTCTTTTAATACAGTGATCTTGTTCACTGGCACATTGCTGACTGACGGACATTTTATTAGATTCCCTTGACACAGTCTAGGAAATGAAAGCATTCACCTCTAGTGATTAAAGCAATTAATGTTAATTTAGTAAAATTTAATAAAATATTAAAATTCTTGTGTAATATTCACTATAAGCAAATATTGAGGACACATTTAGTGATATTATAGTATACACTAGTGCTTAGTAAGTAATTATTACAAAATGTTATCTACCTACTGCTGTATTTCATTTTGGAATACGCAGCAATTTTTTTTTCCTTCTTTTTTTCTAATAATTAAGTTACTTTAAAAATAGTCTCCTTAATAAGTAAACAGTGTTAACTGAAGGACTGAGTGGCTGTAGAATTTATCTCAGTTAAAAATGATTTTCAAAAGGAATACCAAATAAAATCCCCATGCTGAAATAATCTTCAGTATCTCTTCTAAAGTGTTACCGAAGAAGATGGTTGCAAAGCACTGACTTCAAACCATCTTTTCAAACAAATTTAAGCATGACATCTCTGTATAAGCTACTGATTCAAAATTAGTTTATTTCCCTGTATGCATTTTCAGGTGACAAGTGCGTTTTATTTCAGAGGCTGGGACCTAATTGATCTAAATATATTTATAATGTAGTTGAATTATCCCCATTTTATAGCATGTAAGAGTAAGTATCATTCGGAATTGTGTTATTTCCTTGCATCAACTGAGATAAAAAGTGTTTTAATGATGACATGCTTTAAAATAGGTTAATTTCCAGATTTAGGGGCTTTGCTAACTGGGGCCCATGCCCTTGACACCTTCCTTATTCCTGTGACACAAAGATAGGTTTGTAGGATACAGCAAAGAAAATGTTTAAGTGAACTCAACAGTGTGAGAACATCTATTTAACTCTAAGTACTTGACATAGTCTGAAGTTAGGCAGAATGTCTAATATAAATAGCCTAGTTTTTGTGGCTGGAGCATCTCAAAAATGCTCAGAATTTCATTTTAGGCTTTTATTGAAATGCCATCTCATATTGTTTCAGATGACTTGCGTTTTAACTCTTTTGATAGGTAATACTGACATGGTCATTAGAGTTTTGCTGGATGCAGGATTTACAAATGAACTTGCCCAAAATTATTGGAGTAAACTGTCTCTGTAAGTATTCTTTTTGTTGACTGTGATTTTTTTTTATGCATTTCAGTGTTTGAAAACAAAATCTTATACATCTGTGTATAAGATGTATGTATACAGATATGAAGTTAATGTTGCACTGAATAGGTATTTATTCACAGTTATGCCCTTTAATGACAACCCTTGGCATAAGAAATCGTGAGAATTTCAGTCAGTTTTCATTTTAAATCTTATTTTTGTTTGCAGTGATGGAGTTGTTGCACAATTTGTTGTTACAGATGGCGGAATTACTAGAGTGTTCCCCAAAAGGTAAGAATTACTACAAAATAGCATAATATGATAATAATGAAGCCTGAAAGGGTGAAATGTTAAATAGTGGCTTTATTGAAATAAAAAATACAGTCTCCTAGAGTCTAATCTGTAATGATAGCTATGAAATTAATTAGAATATCTTGTTTTTCTTTGATTTTATCTGTCATTGCTTTAAACTCATCTGTCACATTATTTTCGTGACAGACCCTTGTAATACAAGTTTCTAATCAGTGTAGGGTAGCAGTAAAAGCAATGCCTTTTTAGTAGCAGTGGGGCCATGCTAATTCCTAATTACTCCCAAGCACTCAGTTGTTTGGCAGGCTGCAAATACTGGAAAGTAGTAGGTGATTTATTGTTTTTTTTTTTAGACTAAGCTCAGACCAAATGGTCCAGGGACTTCAAGAGAGAAAAATGTATCATTATCAGAGGACAAAAAGGGAATGTGAAATTGGGCATATAATAAACTAGACATCCCCACGAGTGACTGGGAATAGTGAGGGCACCAGTACAGATCTACTGGTAAATAGCAAACTTATCTATTTCCTTAGGTTATTCTGTTTCCCTAAAATGTAAAAATGGCAATGAATTTTATTCCCCGAGTCAGTTTCCTTCCTATTTTGGGATTATTAATGTTATTAAATATTTTAGGATTAAGATTAAAGCATAACGTGCTGTAAAGATTCATTTAGATTTTGTTGTGTGTTGCAGTTGTATTTGTCTCAACATGAGACTAAATTTGTGTTGTTCCAAGAATATTATTTTCTTTTTTTCCCAAAAGTTTGTTTGTTTTGGGTTTTTCTAATGATTACACCTGTCTTTTAACCAGTGAAAGCTGACAGAGCCTGAGGACTATAAGAATGAATCTCACATTTTTCCCAACTGTGAAACATTAAAAGAAAACAACCTGCAGCACAGCTTTAATGAGACTCTAAACTGTCCTTTTTTTTTTTTTTAATTTTTTTTTTTATTATTTTTATTTTTCTTTATTTAGGGCAGGAGAAGATTGGTTGGAAAATGCTGAAACTTATGAAGTCAGCTTCTATAAGAGGAGTTTAGATAACGACAACTATATTTTCACAGCTCCATACTACAACAGTAAGTCATCACTGTTTGGAAATGTCAGAGCCAGCTAGTCCAATATAAGTGGTAGTGTCCCACACCAGATGAAGTCACTGACAAAAGATGCAAACATGCCACTTCATAAGGAAAGAAATCTTGGGATAATACCCATTATTGAGGAAAAGCTAGGAGGAGGCATTAAACAAGGTCATTGTAATTTGTCAACTACTCTGGTGACCCTGTGTGTTCAGAATTAACCTAAGTGAAGACATACAGAGTACTGGTGTTCATTCAGTATATTGAAATCCTGTTTTACAGAGATACTTTGGCAGAATTATTTTAACAGGAAATGAAATAAAATTGCACTCATAGACAATAACACTACGTAAAGTCTTAATAGAGCTGAGTTCTGTGTACTTCTTAGCACCCCCAGCACTGCCTTGGGGGACCAGGCATAATGGTCCAGAGTCCATAACTCCACCCACTACACCACTACTTAGTTTAAACTTTGCTTTTGAGTTCTACTTACAATTGCACTTACTCACTAGCTGGTCTGAGATACTGTGACATTTAAAACCTATATAAGCACAAGAGCAAGTGTTCATTACTGATGTGAGGAACATTAACCTTCTCAAGTGTGTCTAAAAGCAGGTGCTACCACAAATGACATACTCCTCTCTTAAACAAATAGGATCTTTGCTGTTATTTAATAATTATTTATTGCATTTTTTTCTCAGGAAAATATAAAGACAGTAATTAACAAAATTCCCTGAAGTGTTTTTTGCTCCTCAGACAGCTCCAGGGAATGTACTTTTAACTTGCCTTTTCATACTAAGCAGTGTTGAAAACAGTTTGAAGTCTGTCAGAGTAGAAATTGCGTGTTAGTGCGTAGTGTCATATACCCTGCATTGAAAAATACACAGACAACATCAGGATAAAATCTTTGGCTCTGATCCTGGTTTTAACAGAGCTGCTCACGTGTGTAAAGTATTCATGGCTCTGTTTGCAGAAGAAGGAAAGGCTACAGTAACTTTATGAAGCAGTCAAACAGGGTACAAAAAGAAGAAAAGTAAACACAAATATTCCTTAGTCATGCCAGTGTCAGTGATCTGAGCTATGAAAGGTGATAAATGTGTACTACAGCTGGGTCAGTGCTTTTGGACAAGGATTCTTTAATCATTCTGGTATTTGAATAATAATTAAGTTTCAGAGGAAGAGGCTTTTATGTCACCCTAACTTCTTTTTTTGTTTGGTTTTTTTTTCTCTTCTATACTGACAGAAAGTGGTGCCAATAGCTATGAATCAGGTATTATGGTAAGCAAGGCTGTGGAAATAGAAATTGATGGGAAGCTTCTGAAGCCAGCAGGTAAGATAGAGTGGTGCTGAAACTCGAAATACTTTAGTTAATTGGTTGTTGCTCAACAGTTAGTTGGAAATTTAATTGAGATTTCAAAGGAACTTCACTTTATAATAACATTATTTTCTCTGAGACAGTTTTAATCTTGCTAGTGGAAATCTGTTTGCGTTTGAGTCAGAGTGTTTAATTTATTAGTCTCATGAACGATGTTGGTGATCAGACAACTGAACAAAAATCATGTTTTATTCTTCTCTAGTTCAATGATTTAGATGTCATTATATTTTTTCCCCCTTTTTTGGATTATATAGTTACCTTTTTTTTTTCCTTCATTTTACTAAAAAAGACTTTCATGTATTTCTTGTTAGTTGTTGGAATAAAAATTGATGCAACCAGCTGGATGAAAAATTTCACAAAAACCACAATCAAGAGCCTGGTAAGCAATTGACCAAGTCTTTTTTGAACTTTATTTGAGTTTCTCAAAGCTTCAGATGCAAATAGGTTTACTGTCTCTTTGTGACAGAGTCACACTGATGCATAGTTGCCAAGTAGTTGTGGTATTTAAATCATCCAAATACACAAAATAAATCTATGTTGAAATAGGCTGTATTTTGTATGTGTCTTGCTTTCATAATTATAAAACATGGATAAAGACAAAGAAAAATGACATATTCTAGCTAGTAGTAAGACTATGCTGTAGCAGTGAATAAAATCTGCAAAAGATCTGGTGAATGTGTTTTTATTTAATATCGAGGATAGGTAAGTATGAACAGTAAGTAAGGATTTATATTGCAACCAACATAACAGCATTTTAGCAGAACTCAATGAAATAGGTGCTTAACCATTTCATTCAATACTCCTGATGTGTAATACATCCCAGGTGTAAATGGCAAGGAGGAAATGTTAAATGAAAGGGAAAATACGGAATTGATAGTGAATTGGGGAAGGAAAGGCACAGCATTAAGAAACATATAGAACATAAGCTTCTTACTGGATGAGGCAATATTGCTTGGTTGGTTGTACGTTTAGGGAATCAATAAAAGTGTCTGGCTGATTTAGGTATTGGAGCTGTAGATCAATGGGTAGGCAAACGCATAGCCTAAGTGTCAGAAGAGTTAAGGACAAAAATACATAAGTGGAAAATGGAAAGTGAGATGAATATTTCAGATGGAATGCTGATGACTCCAGCATTACCTGGTAGTTGTTTTGCTCAGGGCATAATGCAAGGACAGTTACGTGTGTATGTGTACACATAGTGCGAGAGCATGAGAAAAACATATCAGGAATCAAAGCCGTGAAAGCCAGCTGGGTTGATAGGCTTCCTTTATCACATAGGATCCCCATGCTTTGAGACTGGTGAAGCTTTTCATGGTCAAAAAAGAGACTTTTGAAGGCTTTTATTCCAAACTACAAACACATGGAAACGCTCCTGTTCTTTCTGTTTTACTTTATGTTTATAACACTGACATTCTGACAAGTCCTCCAAAGTATTTATCTATATTGAGCATACTTGTAAAGGGAGCTGTATCAGAGTCTTTGGTAAAGTCAGTCAAGATGGTGCTATTGATAATTACTGAATACAGGTTGATCAGAGAGATATTTGTGATAAATGACACACACTCAAAATTAATTTAAATTTATATACAGATACTGAAAATAGAGTCACTTGTTCTTGTCTTGAATGATGAATGTAACTGCACAATACATTTATTTTGTAACATTTTTGTGAAGATTACCATACTTCTGTTTTTTAGTGCAACAGTGAAATCTGTGGCTGTGAAAGAAATAGCATGGTAAGAATATGTTCAGTTTATGAATATCTGACAGAGTATGAAAATTCACTCATTCTCTTTAGATCTATCTTAGATTCTGTCACTGAGTGTTAATGTTACAGAAAACAGGGTTTAGTTGTTTGTGTCTTGAGAAAGATGAACATTAGGAGGGGAAGGGAAAAAGAGGGCATAAAAATCAGGTGAAGTGGTTATGAGAAGTTATATGAAGAAGTTATGAGAACAAGTGAGCCGAAAAAAATACAAGAAAAGCAATAGAGAATGATGTGAAGAAAAATGTGATGAAAATATGACAGTAATTTACAAAACAAGAAACAAATCCTGAGAAAAAAGAATAAGTTTTGAAATTCTAGAAAAGGAGTGCCTCAGAGACGGGTAAATGCAAACTTAGAAGCACCATAGTCCATGATGTGCCTTTCCAGAGTCATTTGTTCCCAGCATATCCAGGATTAGGGGACCCCATAGCTCTGCTGGCACTCAGGAGAGCACAGAACCAGGGACTGTCACCATGTCAGGTTCTGCCATGTGCTTAAAAGCTTTCCTCTGCTCAGGTCTCCTGAGTTCTTTTGACAAATGTGAAGATCATTAAATGCGAGAATTGCAGCAGAAAGGGTACTGTGGGAGGTTATCTATTTGACCTCACTGCTATCTCTTCAGTCTCTGGCTGCAAGGATCTTTTATGAAGTGCAAAGCATATGGAACTAGTGGTTTCCCATTCCTGCACCTGACACCTGGAATAATCCCACTACAGTCCTCGGCAAGTGAAAATAATCATGCCCAGCTAGCAGGGAGCCTGCCCTTAAGATTTTTACCATTGAAAGCTGCAAATGGAAAAGGACTTTTAAGCATGGCTGAAGCACATGAGAAGTTGTAGCCCCTTATTATGAACTGAGTTCCAATTATAATCAGATTTAATAAGGGTATAGCACTCTTGGAACTAACAAAGTATTGAGCAAATAAAAATTTGCAAAACAACTTTTATGAAATTAAGCCACAAATAAGCCTTTGATCTGTTCAAACTTTTATTATACTGATAATGCTAATTATTATAACTTAAAATTGGCCCTTGGCTATGGGTTTGTGATTTGAAGATACTTCTGATGTCTTGAAAAAAAGTAGTTTCTTACAGAGTGGTCTATTGACAAATCTTTCCTGTAAAACGTATTTCACTTTCTTACAATAGCATGTGGACTGTGTTATCCTTGATGATGGTGGTTTTCTTCTGATGTCCAATCGAGATGAATATACACAACAGGTATGTATATTCTTTATGAACAGAACATGAAAACCAACAGGAAGAAGTTTTAAGAGAAAAAAACAATCATTTCACTCTCAACTTACCCTAAAGATAACATTTCTGAATCACAGAAATATTGCTGGATCAGAAATCCTAGGGGGTTTGGTAGTCTTTTTTACAGTTTTCTTTATGGATCAAGATGCCAAACTTCTAGCAAGTTGCATTCTTTGCGCTTTGCGATTAGGCTGGTAGGTTGCCAATGGACTTAAGATGGTGAGGACAAGTAGCATGCTATCCACACACCTTCTTTCTCATATTCTTCTTGCTCTTCCCCAGGCAGGGTCTCATTGATACTGCATTTAACAGTTATTGTCTAACTGGGGAATTTAGAACTGTGCATTTTGTTATGAGGAAAATACTTGGAAATGTTTTACCTTATCTCTCTGTATTGTCCCCTATCAGATTGGAAGATTTTTTGGTGAAATTGATCCTGGCCTGATGCGAAACCTGATTAACATGTCCCTGTATGCCTTTAACAAGTCGTATGACTACCAATCAGTCTGTGATCCTGAAGAAGAACCAAAGCAAGGAGCTGGACTTCGTTCTGCTTATGTGGTCAGTAGTCCCACATGCAGTGGCTGACATTTCATGAAAGTCTGCAGGTGTTTATACAAATAAAATAATCTCTTTTGTTTTTTTCCCAGCCTACAATAACAGATATTTTGCAACTTGGATGGTGGGCTTCAGCAGCAGCCTGGTAAGTACAAGTGTGTAGGAAATCTCTATGTCTAAACAATAATTATTCAGTGGATTGAAACTCTATTTGTCTTGGGGTTTTTTCCTCTATAAAAGTGCCCTGGACCCTTTGTTTCTGAAGTTTCATATGAAAATTCTTAGGTATATCTCAAAACATGACTGTTTTGTCAACAGTTTGGTTCAAAGCTGCTCTTGCCAGGTTTTGTGATTGTGTGTTCTGACTACAAAATCAGCTTCAGGAAGCAGAGTTTGGATTAATGGTCTGAGTATGATGGGCAGTTATGAAGTCTAAATTACCACATTTCAAATTATTGATCACTTGGTTTCCTATTTCAGAATATCATCTTTGCCTTTTTCAAGCAAGAAGTCTTAAGAAAATTATTGTTTGCTTTTCAGTGAATCATTTTACAAAACACATGAATCATGACATCATTTGGGTTGAAAGGCATCTTTAAAGGTCATCCAGTCCAACTTCCCCTACGATGAGCAGGCACATTTTCAACTAGATCAGGCTGCTCAAGAGCCCCATCCCACCTGACCTTGAATGTTCCCAGAGATAAGGCATCTCCACCTCTCTGGGCAACCTCAGTGTTTCACCATCCTCACTGTAAAAAATATCTTCCTTGTATCTAGTCTGAATCTGCCCTCTTTTAGTTTAAAACTACCACCCCTCGTCCTGTTGGAACAGGCCCTGCTATAAAGTGTGTCCTCATCTTTCTTAAGAGCCCCCTTTAAGTACTGAAACATCTCCTGGGAGACAGGTCCATGTTTTTCTGTGCTGAGGACTCTGTAGCTGACACAGTACTCAGGTGGGGTATTTTATCTGTTTCAGAGCCATGTAGATTGACACCCATATCAGCTCCTTCCCTCAACACCACATTGGGATAACTAACTGGGATTGATGTGGTACTTTTGCAATGGTGTGAATTGCACCCTTGGAGACTGGTCCTTTTTCTAAAGCTGGTGTTTTTTTGGTTTTTTTTCCAATAATAATTACCAAACTGGAATAAATTACCTGCTTTACAAAGCTAAAATATGTAGCAGCTGAAATAACTTACAGTAATTTTCTCACAGAAGCACTATGAAGACTGTATGTTGGTTTTTATTGTTGGTTACATTTAGTTAACAGGAAGAGCAATAATCTTGGTTTCTTGCACAACATCAAGCCTCAAAAATTGAAGATGGGCAATAATCCAGAAGAGAAACTTGAGTTCTTTTCAAACAGAGAAACATCAGTTTATCGGTGTTCAAATCAGACTCAGTGGTCTGGTCTCAATTTAGACCTGAGGTTTATTTTGTGTGATGTTTAACTTGAAAGCACAGCATTAAAGTACTTTACTATGGCCATGTTTTTAATGGAATCTAGGTCAGAAGCAGGCAGAGAAGGCCATTAAGCAAGCAAAGTGAAAAGAGATGACCAAAAAATGGATTCAGTGAGGCACCTGGCAAAAGCGAGTACATGGAAATAAGAAAAACCAGGTTATTAAAGAAAGCTATAGTGTTTCAGGCAAAAAATGTGGGATAAAGGTGTGAGCAATCATATTCAAAATTTATATGGGATGCATCAGCATTTAGTTAAGACAGTGAGTATCATTTCTCCTTCATGCTCCTTTAAGTCAGGAGATTTAGTTTTCCCAGGCTGCCTTTTTAGTTCAGTTCCCCGTAAATTCTGTGGTAAGCCATTACAAAGGATTACTGCTTTCTGTCAGCAAATTGCGTCACTATTGAACAGCATCAGGTCTCTTCTGATCCATAATTGCTGTATGCTGTCCCTCTGATGATTCAAAGCACAAAGTTGTGGGTGAGAATCCAGAGCACCTTCAGGGAATGCCTCCATGGGAAAGGTGACAGGCATACTCACTTTCTTTACACAGGAATCACACTAGAAAAGGGAGGGAAAAAACCTTTGAGGTTGAATGAAGTTATACAGTCCCTTCTCTCTGCAGAACAAGTGTTAGAACAGAATGAGATGAGAAGAGATTGGGTCATATTTGTGGGTAGAAGCAAGGCTAAAACTTGACAACTGTAAAATACAACTTAGAAAGGTTAAGGAGAAGCAGGGAGTCAAAGAATTTACCTGTTGCAGTTCCTGTTTTGGCAGGCTGGTAGAGGGGAAAGGGGCTCTGTGTGTGTGACAAACTGGTACTTGCTTTAAGTAAATAAAATCAGAAAAAATGCCATCATCAGTGAAGAAAAAAAATGGACTAAATGGAGCTCTTTAAGCTTAAGTGTTTTGGTAGCATATGGGAAGAAAAGGTAGTCCACACCTCAAGAGCAAGAATAAAGGTGATTTTAAAAGTCAACTGTTACAGTAATGGTTTTTATAATATACTTGTAATATTCCAGTGTTGATCCCCTTCTCAGAAATTTCATTAACCTTAATCAGTGTAAAGTATCTAATGCAGGAGCATTTTCCCTGAGTGTGTTAAAAAGGAGTTCCAGTTGGTTTTAAGTGTTTGAGAAATGCTAACATGCCTCTTCCACTTCCCATAGAGGTATAAAAGAAGGGCATGGATGGCATGGTAACATTTCCATTATGTGAGTTGTGGGCACATGTTATAGCAAATCTGAAGAGTAGGATAAAAGATTAGTGTGGAAGACCTGTGAGAATGTGGGGGAAAAAAAAAATAACAACAGAGTCAACCTGTAAGGTTTAAAGAAACACAGCTTTGATAACTGGCAAAAGCATAAAAAAAAATTGTTGTTAGTAACTTATATTTGAGTAGTTTTTAAGTGTCCATTAAAATACAAAGAAGAAAAAGAGCCTTTAATAATATATATATTGTCTTTCTGTGTTCAGGTCTATCTTACAGCAACTGTTTTTGAGCTTGACTTTTCCACGGTTCCTTGAAGCAGGTAAGTCAAGAGAATGCTAAAGAGTCAACTTTGAGTGAAGTAGAAGGTAAGAATCTCGGCCAGGGGATATATTTGGGTCTCCCCGTTATGTCTGTGACTTAAAAATGTCATTGTTTTATTTGTTTATTTATTTTTTGTTTATTTATTTTATATTAGCTGATATGGAAGATGATGATTTCGGTGCTGCCCTGCCTAAAACAAGCTGTATCACTGAGCAAACTCAATATTTCTTTGAAAACAATGATAAATCCTTTGGTGGGATTGTAGACTGTATAAACTGCTCCAGGTAAAATTTCTTCCATATAAGTAATAACTTTGGGATTTTTATTTATTTTTACAAAAGAGAAGGACACTGTTATAAGAAGCAAAAATATATTTTGGATTAATTTCACCAAACTTATATAAGCAGGACAGAGAAGAATATAGGCAGGCAAATTGCATTCTCTTTTTATTTGTTTAGAATTAATTTTAATTTTAATCATTAAAGAATTGTAGAAATGCTTTAGTCAGTTTCTTGTATTATAGTCTCTGCTCTATGAAAATTCTATTTTTATCTCTGTCACAATTTGTTTTCTTTTAATTTATTATGTCAAAAGCATTCTGCAAGGGATATGATTTTCTTTAGTCTGGTTATGTATCAGAACTTTTGACGGTCAAGAAGATTATGGAATTTATCTTCTAATTTACCTTCTAGTTTATAGTGCTCATGATTTAAGAACTGTGAGTCTTATAACGCAAACGAAGCTGTTCTATTTTTTTATTAAAAGAATTACTCACCAGACACCATAAGGAGGCCTATTGAAGATGATATTCAATAATATGTGAAAAACATAGCATCTTGGACCTAGATCTGTGTTGCATACAAGAGCCTGCTGGGGTTTTGCATACATTTTGGGCTTCTGACAATACCTTAGAAATTAGAATTAACAGCTGGATTTCAAACAAAAAAAAGACAATATTTCACCCAGGAAAGAAAGAGAGAGCTTTAGAGAATGGTGACGACACAGACATTTTTTTCACTTCCATACTTCCTACTCCGTGTTACTTGTATACGTTGCATTTATTTGTAAACTGAAAATGACCTTACTAACTTAAAAACCTTTTGCAGAACTATATGGACATAAAAATACAACAAATACACACGCAATACACAACATGCATGCCCTACATGCTTCTCTCTTGACCTTCTCACAGACAGGTTTATGTGTTGGGGTTTTGTTTGTTTGTTTTTGTGGTTGGGGCTTTTTTCAGTGTTAATTGATGCTGAACTGATGTTATTTGTCAGTACAGCTACTGTGGTAGCAGTACAGAGCTAGCTGTTAACTCAAAGTCATTTAATGCTCTTTTCCATTTTTTCCACTAACAAGTCTAGTTGAAAGAGGGTATGACGGAAATGTCAAGAAGATTACAAAATTTGTTATAAATGTTTATTACTGTTTGTTAATGAAAATGATAAACAGTAGCAGGCAGACTAAATCTGTGAAGCTGGATTATTTTATTCTGATACTGTGTCCTTCTCAAATATGGTTTTCCTTGCTTCATTTAAACATAGGTTTTTGTTGGCTTTTTTTTCCAGACTTTATCATGCAGAGAAGATTTCAAATACCAATCTAGTGTTCATTATTAGTGACAGCCAACTGCTGTGCCGTTCCTGTGACCCAAAGCCACTGATGCAGGCAGAGAAGCCGGGTATCCTTTAAAAATCATGTTATTTAGTAGTGTGGATTGATTTTTGGCTATGGTATACTGGAATATATTTGGGGAGAAATGACCCACTTGTCTATGTGTTATTAGCATGGTTGCCACTGGAATAGTTCAAGTATCAGGTATTTGTGTGTGATATCACAAATCATGTGAAGCAGCAGTCATTGAGGTAGAGAGCAAAGCTGTTATTTGTGAGAATTTAGACAGAAATGTGCTTGCAGGAACTTAATGAAGTTTCTAAAAAGCAAATGCAAAGTCTTGGGCCCAGGACAGAATAATTGCACACAGCTGGACAGGCTGGGGACAGAAAGAGATTTGCAGAAAAGAGCTGGAGGTTCACAGTGAGCAAGAAGTTGACCATGAGTTAGCACTGTGCCTTGCAGTAAAGTGGGCTGGTCACATCCCAAGAGTGTAGTCAGCAGATTGGGAGAACTGATCCATCCCATCTCTTCAGCACTGGTGCAACTACATCTGGAGTGCTGTGTGTTTCCCAGGACCACACTGGCACTTAGGAGGAAGTGTAGTGAAGGGCCACCAAGGAAGTTAGCATCTGAGAGCACAGGCAAGGAAAGTCTGAGTGTCCTGGGTTTATTCAACCTTTAGAAAAGACAAGGGTATGGCTGTCTGGAGAAATAACACAAAAAGGCCAGGATAGGAGTGTTTGGTCATGAGAAGTTGAGATGCTGCACTGATGGTTAGTTGATGAAGGCACTTTAGTGTGTGCTCAAAGGCAAGAGCTTGCTTCTGGAAACTGCATTAGCCATCAAAGGCTAGAGTTCATCCAGCTGCATAGGATTTCTTCAGAGCTGGCTGGAGACATAGATGGCTTACATGCTACGCAGAGTTCTTGCAACACAAGCATTGAAGTTAAAAGCATGTGAAAGACTTTTAATTTGCAACCACCTTCATGCCAATCTCTCTGCTTTAGCCTGTTTGCTGCAGTAGACACCTGTAGGTGATGGTGATGGAAATACATAAAACCAACATACACATTCTAGGTCAGGAGAAATTCACCTCAGCCATTCTCTTCTACATAGGCATGAGGACAGCATGCCAGAGGTGGTAAATCAAACCATAATTTGGATTACTGTGACAGAACAGGGAAAACAACTAGTAATACCTCTGTCCATGCCAGGAAGTTAGTTGAGACAGCCTCTCCCACTTCTGAAAGAAAAGCAGATGGTAGTACAGATGGCTGCGTTTCCTTGGCATAAGCAATGCATTCATAGCCACATTAATAAAACCAGAATTCCATCTATGCTTGGGCTGAAAAGGAAGTTACGTTGGGGTGTCATGACAGAACTATGTAAACATAGCCTAATATTCTAATTGGCTTCAGTCCATGACACTTTGATTAACTGTTTCCACTGTCTGAATTTATAGACAGCACTCACTATAGAAAATGGAGCATGATGGATGGGAAAAGGGCACATGACTTGCATTTCCTTGTGAAGCCTAAAACTTCTAGAAAGCAGTAAATGACCTCAAATGGCAGCCAGAGCAGCTGGGTGGGCTTATATTGACTTAAGGAACTATTTTATTTTTATTCAGCTATGCAGTATTGAGCTATTCTCTCTTTTCTGTAACTAAGGCATATAGTGAAATGCAGATGTAGCATAACATCACCCAAGCAGACCAAATGACCTTTGGGTGCTATTTAGATGATTATTATTATTACACTTTGCTTCCTTTTGGCTGGTACGGCTTTGCTTATGCTCAGTCTCTTAGAATATTTTCGTGTTCCAACTTCCCTTTCAGTTGAGCCACAGCAGAGAAAAGGGGAGGTGACTCTGATAATGTCTGAATGAAGGCAGATGCAGATCTGTAGAAATAGATTCCCCATCATCTTGCCTTCTCTTCCCTTTGGCCTCTCCACTTGTCGCACTGAAGCTGCTGTATTACTCCATGGTAGTGCATGAATAGGATTGCTTCAAGTGTAAATTAGAGCTACTAAGATAAGTTCTGGCACTTGATTCTTTTAATAGCTTTAATATGTGTACTACCTGCAGTGGAATAAAAAAAGCTTAGCATACTGAATGGTAACATAAGCAGCTTTCACCAGAAGGCTGTTCTGCAGTTTGCCATATCCGTGCTTTTCAAGACTGCTGCAATGACTTGTGCCCCTCGTTAGCCAGTGGCACATGTGAAGTACAGTGTTTACACCTAATCACCAGCAATTACCGATTTCAGAGATGTGAGCTAAAGTGGTACCTCACATTTGAAGTTAGCTAATTAATAGCATGTCACTGCTCCCCCTTCTCTCCTGCTGTTAGTAGGAACAGCATTTTCTCTGTCTGCCTTCATCACTGAAATGCTAATGGGATCTCATTAGTTCTCCTGTCATTTACTACAAAGCCTACAGTGGCATGATCTTTTCTATGATATTTGGGGTAGTACAAGAGTACACATAATAGAACCAGTATTTTTGATAGGCTTCCTCTGCGATGTTCAACCTGCATATGTCATTACTTTTCCAAATAAGTTTCCTTGCTTTTACTGTGTATCTTCATTACAGCAGAGTAACTCAGTGGTAACATAAACTATAAGTTAGCTGATTATAGTTTAGTTATAACTAACTATAACTAATATAACATCACTGAAAGTTTACTGCTTAATGAAATATTTTCTGCAATATTTGTGCAATGATAATAAAAGCAATACAGAAAATGTTAAATAACTCATCTTTTATTTTATTTCTGTTTATGGTTCTGAAAATATTTTAAAAAGTCTTGCAGGAAGTTTATTTTCTTGATTATTACAGTGTAAAAAAAGAAGGGTATTTCATTTTGATTTATCTAAATGGTTGGGTTTGTTTTCTTGAATTCAAACAAGGAACTGTGAATACTGATGTTTATTTCAGTACTGTCTGAATTAGCATACATCTTCTCTCCTGCCACGAAAATAAAAACAGAATGTTGTTGATCCTGCTCATGTACAATGCATGAAAAACAGTCACACTCCTTAACCAGAGAAACAGATGAAGGGCCAAATCCATGTGAAATGGTCAAACAACCTAGATACAGAAAAGGTCCCGAAATCTGTTTTGATGAAGCCAAGCAGGTAAAATAGACATTGTAAGAGTTTAGGACCATCTTTAAAAACAACTGTAGAGCAGCTTTAGACGATCAGTGAAAACTGTCTTTAAATGTACCTTGGTGCCTGGTAACCTTCTTATCACTAAACATACTGTTCACTCTAGACCATAGCCACTCTATTTCAATTAACATAAAATTAACAGCTGCTTTCTTATCTGCCTTTCCTATAACCATTGCACTTTCACACATGATTCCCACTAAAAAAACACCAGTGATCATAAAACTGCTGGTCTCTGTATGGTGCTGTGAGATGCAGTTTTCAGTGGCTTGCACACGTAGACGATAATCTTGGCTTAGAAGTAGTATTTATAAATTAATGGTTTTAAATATTTATTTAAATACTGCTAAATTATTTAAAATGTTAAATGTAGTTTAGGATGTTGTTTCTAATTCGGCAAATTGTACCGCCCTTAGGTCATGTTCTTAGCAGGTATAAAAGTGCATTGCTTTACTGAAATCACCAAAACTATGCTGTTTAGTACTTCTGTGTGGAATGCATAAGTTTCGAAAGAGAAAAATTATAACGGTGCCACATATCTAAATTATTTTTAATATTCTTCCTATATTACCTTTCAAAGGTATGAAACAGATGATGCTGAATTCAACTTGTTCAGAATAAATTTCAAGACAAAAAGTGCTGATAAAGGAAGTGCCTGGCATTAGATACAATAAATACTTTTAAAATGTGTTTTTAATGCCTCGTGTAGTTTCTGCAATTTCTGCAGTGGAAAGATTGTCAAAAACCACTGCACTTAGTTGGCTATAACTGCTGTATACCAAAATTTGTTCCAGTATGTTCTCTGCTTTTCTTGTAATGAGGCACAATTACTGAGATGTCAGTAGTGTTAAAAAAGTCCAGAGAATTAGTATTCAGTGTGTTTTTCTAGTAACCAAATTTTCTTTTAAAAAGGAAATCTTCTTACTGGCCAACAAAGATTAAATAAAATTGAAAAACCATCCAAAAACTATCCAGCCATTGGAAATAATCCAAACCATCCTGATATGATTGTGTGTGAAAGTACAACTCTTGCTCACTAGCTTGATGTGCTGATCAGTGTGTAAGTCATGTGTTTTGTAACAGTGGATTGTTTTGGTTAAGTTTATTTGCAAAATTTGCTGTGAATCTCTTTCTCTTGGGTGGATGCTTTCACATTAACTCTGCTAACTGCCAGCAATCTGCATGATATCTCATCTTGTATGTCTTTTTTTCTGTGTTTTCTTTCCTTTCCTCTACTTGCTACTTTGCCCGTTATTAATAGGATCAGCCTATATGCACAACGAGTCGTGCCTCTGCCATGACGTCCGCTCCTATCTTCATTTTTCTGCAAGTTTTCATGTGGTGTGGATGGTCAGTTACTTTCTCTAATTTTTTGTTTCGTTCTTGGCTTAAAAAATTAGCAGACTTTTTTACTTACTGAGCATATAAAAGAAAACAGAATGAAGCGAGTCTCAAAATCAACAATCTGGAGCAAATTACTATTGCAATACTAAGGGAAATTAAATATTTAAAAAACCTGTCTGGAGCCTTATAAATCACAATTGCTGAACACGAGGGCCTCTCCCATAGAACATACAAAGACAAGGGAACCTGTTGGGTTTATATGGTTGGCTCTTTGAGATTGCACGTGTACCAGATGAATCCACATCCTTCACTTCTAAGAATTTTTCCTTTGTCCTTGTTAAAATGAACAGAAGAAGAAATTTTTTTTCACAGAGACAAATAAAGGTGCCAAGCAAATAGAAAAGACAGTCTACCAGGGAAAATAAAGCTTTTCTTATGGGTAGCAAGGATGAGTGCTGTGTGTGAGTGCTGCTGTTGAGGAGAGTAAGGAGTTTTCACTGCATTCAAATGAACACAACAGTTAATGCTGGAAGATAATAATGTGCATCAAGTTGGTTAAACTAGGAAGTCAGTAAAACAATATTTTTTACTTATTTTTTTGCAACCTAAACATATTAATTGCCTGATTACAGTGGAGGGTGAGTTTTTTCTTCTAACTAACTACATAAGTTGCTGTATATTGACCAAGTGCAGACTCTGGGGTTTACAATGAAAGTCTTGGAAATTAGACTGTGTTGTATTTGGTGGTGTGGGACTGTGTCGTGAGTTACTGTGCTAGTGACATGTCTGCAAGAGAACTGCTGAGCTAAAAAGCATAAAATGTGTGACTGAAGGGGGTTCTGGATCAACATTATTGTTCTGAAAACCACTAGAGGGAGATACTCACATGTCTATCAAAGTAAAGCAAACTGAGGCAGAACTGGAAGCTTACAGGGCATTTCTCAGAGTTAGTGTAATGACACACTGAACATTGTAGCAATTTAGAGCAGTCATTTTCTCAGTAATCTATATTCTCCCTATACATAAGGCAAGGTTGAATTAATATCTCTTGAACTTAACTGAAAAAAAATCTTTAAATTCTGTTTAACATTTTATTATTTGAGTAATTTTGAAGTTTCTTATTCTGTATCTAAGTGATATAGTGTCCTGCAAACCTAGGAACTTGCACATCCATGGCAGAAAGTTGTAGGGAAAGGTGAAAGGCTTTTCTTTAAGCCAGTGGTATTTCAAATTAAAACCTAGATTAACATCTCATGTTCTTGCTCATGCAATTTGCTCTGCACATAGCTTTCTTTTAATTAAAAAGCTACTGTCCAATGTACATAAAGCAGCAGAGACTCACCTTGAGCTGAATTCTTTATGCCCAAAATGTGCTTTCTACTTAAGATGTGAAACCCACAGAATATAATTTTAGCTGATAAGCTTTTGGCAACAGAAAGTTATAAAGGTAATTTTGTTCATCCATCTTGTTTTTAATAACTTTGTGATTTTGGAAATGGGTTCTCTCTGGACATTAATCTATGTAGTTATATTAAAACCACTGAAGCCAACATAGATACAATCCAGCTGATCAGGTTCAGTAACCTGACGGGTTTTTTTACTTTTCATCAAGAATAACAAACAGTCATTATCGCTGCCTCGAATAGCTTGCTCTTAACTTATACACACTGGTTTTGTTTGCCATGCCTGAGAATAAAGAACTGTGCAAGTTTTTAGCCCCTACTGGGAATGTCTTATTTCCATCAGCTTCCAGGGAAGTCAGTGGGAGCTTTGAGAGTGATTAACAGTCCAGGCAACTGGACACATCTTGTTGGAGTTGCCTGTGACCCCGATCTGTGCATGGGTAGCTGAGAACCTTTGACAGCTTCCTGTGGTAGTCGAGAAAAGGAGGGTGATTCTGTGAGAGATTCTGTGAATGACCATGCATTGGAACTGGAAATGATTATTGAGTAAACACAAAGGTGTTCTCCATGTAATATGAGACTTTTAAAATACATGCTTTTGAAAGGTGTAACTTTGAGGTAATCAATTGTAGTCAAAGGCCAGATGAAGCTCTTTGGGTAGGTGTTGTTTTACCCTTTTATAAATCAGAGTAGCACAATGGGTTCTGATGAATTATTATGGTTTAAAAACAAAGTTTTAGTACATTAAATAGTTATAGAGCACTTCTAAAGGAGTAACAAGTACGTTTATAGTGTTGGTGTATACATAGTATACATATATATAGTATATGTATAGCCTTATGTATATGTATGTATAGTTCCATGTGTGTTTTTAAAATTTTGACAGTGTCTTCAAGGAAATGTTGATAAATAGCAATGATTACGTGGGTTTCATACTTAACAATGAAGGTATGGTTTTATAAAAGCATTCATTTCCATTCTGAAAGTACTGAATAATTTTCATAGCGTGTGATGCTGTAAAATAGCCCTATCTAGAGTTGTCATAGTAAGGCATGACATGAAGGAGATGACATTTCTATTTGACACTTCTCTACCTCAAGCATGCAAGGAAATTTGATGTGATTTATTAACGCAAGAAATTCCTTATACACTCCTGGTGAAATGAAAGTGGCTTACAACAATTCTTTCCAATTTCTTTTACAATTCTCTCTCTCTTCAAAGAGAATTAATATACAGACATAATTTTTAAGACAACAAAGAGAGGACATCCCCAGCTGATCTGTTATTCAGGATTTGTGTGATTAATGTAATGGGCTGGAAAATTTCAGTGAAACTGCTTAAAAATAGTTCAGTGTCTAATTGTAGTAATAGAGTTAAAGATAAGATAATGCAAAGGGAAGATAAAATGGAGCTGTATATCTTTGTTATCAGATACTTTAGAAGAAATCTCAATAACAACATTACCATGAAAAAGTTGAGAACTTCTCTTAAAGCTCAAGAAGAGGGGAAGTGTTTTCAAAAAAGGCATTTTGAAGACTATTCAAAAGTGACATTTTTCTCAATCTGGTTTTAAATTGGGGATGGAATCCCACTTATTTCTGGGGGACTTTTTATTGTTTTGATTCATGTAAATAAACACATAACCAGATTTCCTCCTCTTTTTTGATTTTATATTTTCGCATTTCCTGTAATTTTGACAACAGTTAAAGCACAAGAGAAAATTACAATGTGAAATTCTATGGAGAAAAAAATTAATTCAGATAGGATTTACCGTACCTTCTTTGCCACTACTATTTTTGTCTTGGCTTAGGACATGAAAGAATTAACTGATTCCAGAGACAATATTTAGAAGTTGTTGTTGGCAGAACTGCTGGTTTACCACTGCAAATTGGTCTAAAAACCTCAGGAATGTAATGCGGCCTTCATCAATATCAGGTTAAAATCTCACTAGCATTGAAATATGTGTATAAATATTGTATACTTTTGTGCAGTGCAGTTTAATGCTGTTGTTCATAATAAGGTGATGCCTCTCCTGCATAAGGGTTCTAAGATATTCTCTACTGTTGTGAATTGTGAATCCTTTAAAAACTTCTCTGGGTGGTTTTAGGGAGAGAGAAAAAGATACTAAAATACTTCTTTTCAACCCAATAAGAATATTACATTGTATGACTGTTGAATGTAAGAGCAGCTGATAAATTGTGGTGTAGTTAAAAAAAAACCTCATAGAGCAAATAGAAATGGACAACAGAATGGAGGGTGTTTTCAAGTACCTATGGAGGTAGGATTAATTTATCAACATAATTTGCAATATTTGACCTAATGCAAGGTGACATAAGCTGAGTACTGTATAATTCTATATGTGGAGGTCTACTTGCTTTGTGTCTATACTGGATGTCGCTTACACTTTAAAAATATTTCCCTTCATGTTATGCACAATTTTTTTCAAGACCTTCAGTTTACTTCTTATACTATCCAGACATCTCCTGTCTGTTACAAATTTTAAATCTCCTGCTTTGCTTTCAACTCTTTCTTCAAAGATGACTGTTCTAAGTAATTTCAGTGATAAGAATAATAAATACCAAGAGGTAACACTGAGTGCCGTTCACTGAATTCATGTGAGAGGAAACCTTTACTGATAATTCTGTTTTTAATGGTAGTCACTGTGAGGAAGAAGCAACAGGGTTATTTTTAAGTGCTTTAAATAGAATAAAGCTGCAGGACAAGACACAATGCAGATGCAAATAGTGACAGAGCCAAACTAAATAAACCAGAAAGTTCAGTGCATCTTGAAATCTTAGCATCCTATTCCAAATCTGGTGCAGTGGAGTTCACTTACGACTTCCTTGTTGACCAGAAACCTTAGGAATTTTGAACTTGTAGAGTGCAATCAACCAAAAAAAAAGCAAAACCAAGTACCAAAAAAAAAACCACACCAAAAACCAAAAAAAAACCAAAAAAATCCACCAAAAACCGAACAAAAAAACCCAACTAGCCCCCCAAAAAACCCAAACAAAAACCCTAAACAACAACAACCAAACAAAACAAAAAGTGTGAGCCAAAACTATACAACTAAATTATAAAGCTAACACATGACAGAGATATGTCTGCAAGAAGCTATTGTTAATAAAGAATGACAGCCAATATGAGGTATTTGCTATAGGACAAAACAAATGTCTGTTTCTTTCTAAGGAAATTGAATGCTGATTTTTGGGTTTTGTTTGGGCTTGGGGTTGCTGGTTTTTTTTTTTTTACATCCAAGTTTCTAAAGGAGACTCTTGGTGACTGCTATAATTCCTGATAATGTACTCAGTGTCCTTTTTCTGCCTTATCTGATTTTCCATATTTTTTCCAAACTGTTTTGGAACCAGCTTTTAAGAATGCATTGTGTGCTGAGTAAATGGCATTAAAATTTTCACCCATTAAAGCTGATAAAAAGAACTCATTGAAGTCCTTTTCTATGCCCGGTAATTCCCAAATTCCATCTTTAAATCTCTCTTAGGAAGCCGTTGCCCTAACCTCGTATTTGGTTTTGTGCTTTTGGTTTAGTCAAAAAATTTCTATTATCATTTTCTGTGTATGCTGCAGGGAGGTCTTAAATAACACCTTATTAGCCCGTTTATTTCCTGTTTATATCTGATCTGTCATTTTTATGTACTTTCTTGTTCTTGCCCATTTGAGTAAACTTGATTTCTTAAATACTAAATGTTTCTCTACTACAGTGTATTTAAGTTCCCTACAGAATCATGAAGGGGTTTTTCTTTTGGGTTTTCTTAAAGGTTGTAATGTTTTTGGTGGAGTGTGATGATGGTGTATTTTCTTTTTTTGGGGGTTGGGTTTTTGGGTGTGGCTGGTGTGTGGTTGACTTTTCTAATTGTGACATTACTTTTACCTGATTACCTAATGCAACATTTCTAAATATTCTTCTGAATCCTTTTGAGGCACTTGCTTTTAGAGATACTACTTCAAGGAGTGGGGTTTTTTCTGTTTTCTGGGGTGGTTTTTTTTGTTTGTTAAGGGTTTTTCCTTTTTTCTTGGTTTTGAGCTCATATGGTTGGTGGGGGGGGGTGTTAATTGCTTTTGGTAACTTTCAGGTAGTTACCTCTCTTTAAATTGAAATCTTTTGGTTTGGTTTTGTTTGGCCTGATCTCTCACACAATAAGGCTAAATGCTATTCCACTGTGGTCTACAGAGCTCCTAGAGCTATATAGAGTGACTCTACTAAGAATTTTGAACTGACCCTGTGCATCACTAAAGATTCAAAGATCGATTGTTCCAAAAGTCTTTTATCATATCCAAAAATGTGCTCTCTACATCTCTCTTTGGTAAGACTTCGATCCAGTCTTTATGTGGTTTCTCTAATCTCACATGACATTGTTATTGTCCCTTTGATCAGGCGGTCAGCAGTGTAATCCTGGTATTACATTTTTTATTTTGAGACTCTGAAATTTCTTACCCACAGAGATCCCATCACACCTCCCTTTTTCTGTGAACAACTTCTGCTGTTGCATTTTCTGTCATCCCTTACATTGTACCTTTCTGCTGTATGTCCTGCACTGCCATTCTTACAAAGCTGTAAGACAAATGCTCTGTCCTACTGATTATTCTCCTTCCACCAGGTTTCAGATATGTGTATTATTTTGGGACGGTTCATTGGTGATTGGTCTTCATCCCCGTCTTGATTTTATGTTTCTAGCATTGGTGTAGAAGCACTGGGAAATTTTGCTTAAGGATGTGCTAATAAAGGTTTTTTAATGACTCTTTCTTATTTACCCTGATTGTACTTTTTATAGACACACACACACACACACACACACAAGCACACACTCCAGCCTTTTCTGGGGCATATTAAGTATTAATTGCATATGCCTCAGTGGCATGTCAGTCTGAACCAGGAGCTTTTCCCTGCCTGTTGGCTTTCCTCTGCTTTCTGTTCTAAAATCATTTTGATTTCTGTGCCAGCAGCCAGTCTCTGTTACTGTTCAGATTCAGTCATCTGTCCTTCCCTGCACATATTGCGTTTGTTCAAGAAGTTTCCCCAGTTGCTAATATACCTAAATTCCTTTCCACCTACACTGTCTTCTTGCCCTTGGAAGCTTGGGATCTCTTGGAAAATGGAAAGTGTCTTTTTATGGCATGGGTACAGAATACAGTGAAAACAAGAGAAAGACCAAATATTTTCAGCCTTCAGAGCTATTCACGAATCTCAGACTCGTTGGACAAAGCAGTGAGGGGATGGCTGGAAAATTGTCCTGGTGTTTTAGGTACTAATCAGAGTTTGTATCAGTGCTTAGGAGCAAGGTCTAAGGTGTTACGGGCTCCAGAACAGGTATCAGATGTATTTCAGGCAGACTAATTAATAGGTCCATCATGTGAAAGGTATAAAGCATTATAGGCAAAGTGGTACCAAAGAACAGCCATTAATGGCAGGGAAGAATGAGGAAAAGTGGTGTGATTGCTGTGTGGCATAAGGAATAGTTACTGATGCATGACAGAGTGCTGCAGCTCAGAGACAGACCTCAAACTGAATCAAGCATGTACAAGTAGTGCAATACAAAATTCCTTTCTCATACTTGAATAGAGCATCAGAGGCAGAGAAAGGATTTTCATTCTCTTTGATCATATCTTCACCTGCAGACCATATTCATTTTAATGTGCAATCATTTGATGAAATGGACATAAACATATTTTGGTATTTGTTTTCTAATCTTGAAAAGTTATCTGTTCTTCTATCTTTTCTCACAATAAAATCATACTCAGAATCGTAGAATTGATGTAATTTTAAGGAAATTTTTTCATTGGGGCCCCCAGGTATATTCCATAGCATTTTTTGATTGATGGTGTAAGTATCCCATCTAGTTCATAAGTATCTGCTGTAAACCTTGAAAGTATTTAATCCTCCCATGTTTATAGTTAAAGTAATAATGCCACTCTTTGTATCAAAAATCAGAGGAAATTCCAGGAATTATTTTACTGTTATTTTAGCAAAATAACTTATATAAGACCAAAAAGGGTGCCTCAAGGATAGTTCAAAATGTTGAAAACTAAGCTGTAGGTTACTTCTCAAGCAACCTCACTGTAATTAATATTAAATGATTTCTTCTTTTCTTGTCGACAGGAAGATTCGGCCGACTGCGGTGGGGCCTCTGGTCTGAGTCCATCACTGTGGTCTATGGTAGCAACTCAGTTGGTCCTGCTTTGGCTGTTATCTGGCAGCAGACACTGCCAGTTATGACCTTGCTAAACCAAAACCTGCGTAACTTAATCAAGACCTGGCCAAAACGATAGCCTCAGTTCCATTTTTCGAAAGGGTCAGCTATTGAGACAGCAGCAGAACAGCAGTGCTCGTGTGGTTATCACGTGTTGTGAGACTCATCAAGGCGCCACGATGCCTGCATGTTGGAGTGTCGGATCCTTAACCGTGTGTGAATGCTGCATCATCTACGCCATCCAAACAGATTTCTGTACGTGCTCCATTGGGGAAATCTAAAACCTTTTGTTTGTTTGTTTGTTGTTGTAATCTTGAAGACTTCATGTAAAAGGGCTCCCCTAACAATAGCTTATGTATTTGATTTTCATTTCTTTTAAGCTTTGGATATCTTGAAGATTTATATTCTTTTACATGAACAGTTGTTTAAAAACCAAAAAAAAAAAAACAAAAAACAAAGAAAAAGGAAAATGTTCTCCCCAATACACATTGCTAGCACCATGATGGCTGCTTTTAGCATCAATTTTGTCCAAACTAGTTGAGTAAAGTGAAAATATTGGCCAGTCTTCACCAGAAGTTCAGCGTGATTGGAATGCTTTATGATGAGTAGTTAATTCTTCCAAAATGAATCATGCAGACAGCTAAGTTTTGGTAGGTTGATATTGTATGTAGAAAGGAAAGAAGAGAGAAAACTACTGTATTTCAAAATACAAAGGTACTGGAAAGTGTAACTAAAAAGTGATTTTCATCTTAAACTTGGTGTCATCTTCTGTCAGAAAAAAATTTAATTTCAATGTAATATTCACCTCCTTTTCGCAATGCAGTTACATATAAAGCAAGTAGAAATTCTTCAAAGGCTGAAACAAAAATGCTTGTGAATAAAAAATGTCTTTGTGATATTTGAACGTTGGTTTCCAGGGGTATTTTGCATGATGATGATGCTATGTTATTGTTTTTCAGTTTGTTTTCTTTGATGGTAGAGTATAGTTCATTGAAAAGATAACTGAGTGATTCTTGTATTGTGTGAGAAATTGAACATTGCAATGTGTTGCAATCAAATAATATTAAATTATATTATGAAACAAAGCTCTGAATATACTGTGCAATGAAAAAGCTGAGAAAATAGGGTAAATATAGCTATCATAACAAAAGGTTGAGGTGGGTTTTTTACGGAATAACAATCTCATGAAAATCTGTGTACAGATATTTTAAGGATATAAAAATCAGATTTAACACATTTATTTTTGGAAGTATATGTTCTCTAAGGTTCATATCAGGTTCTCCCTTTGTTTCCTTCATATAAACCCACTCATAATATTAAAACTTATGCTGTTGCTATTTATTATTGAAAATAGCATATTTAACAGCAAATGACCTGGTTGCTGCGATTAGAAAAAATATAAACAAATGGGGAGCCTTGAATCTATATGTATGCACATTGATACTTGATTGTGAATAATAACTCTAGAAGTTGTTTTTATACAACCTCATTGGTGATACAGATTGGTGCAGTAAATTACAATATTACAGTGTAGCATAGCGTTGATGCAAAATATGATTCGTGCTTTTTTTTCCTAGTTTTCAGAACTAAACAGCTAAGACAGCTAAACGAATGAATGTGCAACTCTGCTGGTATTGTACAGTTCTGCTAACAACTGCAATATGCAAATATTAATATGGCACAATACACTAGCTCTTTAAAAAATAAAAAATGCAAATCATCAGTATATATATGCTGGCAATTGATTGATATATTTTTGATCATGCCAAAAGCTTAAAAAATGATTGGGCATGCATTAATATCCTATGAAAACTGAAGAAGCTACTCAAAGCCATGGCATGGCTTGAACGATCAGATGTCTGCTGTAGTTGTACTCATGGCTGGTTCATTGTTTCTCATGTACCTTGGCTCCAGCTATGTATTTTCTCATGTTTGGGAATACAGTGAGTGAAAAAAAATAAATCCTGACCTTTTGTTCAGTGATGAAATCTAGTTTTTTAAAATATGCGTATCTAGCAATGTCATGGGATTAAAAGTAAAATTAACTGTGTTGGGTAACTTCACGTCCTCCTCAGGGAAGGTGAGCTAATGTTGATGATATGGGTGAAGATAAACTTGGAGCTCTTCCTTCCAGTCATAGGGCTACAGCTCTGTTCACCCTTGCACCAGTTACCACCTGATACAAAAATTGGGTGAGTGTCTCTAATGCCAAGACTGCATCCAGTATTTTTCCTTAATGTTGTCAATTGACATTTTATGGGAGGTGCAAGTTTTTTAGGATTAGGCCAATACTTACTGCACTCACTGCTTTTACTCTGAGGTTACTTTAAATACACATTAGTTTGTGTTTTGCTCTTTTAATTTTCTTGAAAGATTATGAGTATATTAAGTTCTCTATAGTTTTCGCTTAGCTTCCCAAAAGAAACCCTTCATGGACAAGGTACACTGTTTAACATTTTAAAACGCTTTCATTATGCTGGTAGGCCATACTTGGAGTTACTTAGTAAGTATTTGATTAGAGTTTGTAGGGAGAAACAAAGATGGCACAAAGTCATGCTGCCACAGAAAACATCTGTGGCTTTTGCTCTCATCCCACTTCCCTTAGAGTGCTCAAATGCAAAAGGAGGGAGAAGCCCATGCCATGCCGACATATATTTGCCTCCAAAGAGGGAAGTGGGATGAGAGCATCCCACTCCTTTGCCCCTCTATATGACCTGAAGAAATATGTTTCTATATAAACATTTAGCCTTCCTGCTAACATTATAACATTCTATATAAATATTTAGCCAACATTATACCCATGTGATTAATACTTTAGAAAGAAGTAAGTATTTTAAGTACTTTGAAATTATATATTGCAATATAGCCAAGTGATGGTCAAGACTTTTTTTTAAATACCCTGATATATGCAAAATGCAAAACATAGATCGAAAACGCAATCTGAACTTTAGCTATCTCAGAATGTGAATACCAGTCTGATAGAAACAACTCATGTGAATAAATACAAATTCTCATGCAGAAGAGTATCCTTACTCTCACAGTGCATCATAGTCATCTTATTTTGTCTTTGAAAGAACCTTGATCCTAAGCTTTAAATTAAGATATTTTTAAATACAATATATTTATTAAAGTTTGTGGATTTTAAAGTCAGATAAAAGGTTCTGTCGATGGTTGCTCAAATCCTTTAAATAGCACTAAGGGAACTGTTGGGAGTGGTTCACTTTACACATAAGTCATGCAGTGTATTGTACATCTGACAAATAACCACCATTAAAGTTGTTACAGCATGGTACCGTGCAAAACATGATCTGAGGACTTAACATGAAAGGTTTCTTTCTATTTTTTTCATTTAAACAACCAGCATTACTGCCAAAACACTGACCGTGGTCCATATTTGTAACAGGTTTTTAACATGACATAGCAGGTCTGATTGACAAGATTTTTAGGTCCTGTACCTTTAAGACTTTAGTATGATCTTTTTCATGTTTCTAATGCTTGAGGCTTTACTGCTTAACTTGACAAAAACAACAGTGTTGCTGCCATTTGTAAGTTTTCCTACAATTATTCCTTTTATTAACTTAAAACCTGGCCTTACTGGTTTCAAATAGGCAGTATCCCTTTTAAGTGACCTTTGCAACCCAAGTGTTACTTGCTGTGGTTGAGAGCTTTTTGGTGTCACTGAAGAGACATTAAGACCTTTTTTTTCCACATTAACACACAAAAAACATGCTTAACATGACTTAATTCCAAAACACAACCTCAGTATCACTAATCCAAAAATTCAGATGCTAGCACACTGGTTATTAAGAAATATACGAATGCCTACAAGGCACTGCAATGCATTTGGGTGTTTTTGGAATGTCGAGCTAAGGTGAAATCCTAATAACTCCTTTCTTAGGATAAATTTTACCCTAACTTCATCAGACATCCAAGCCTTTAACAAAGGCCAGATTTATTATTATTTTGTTCATACCACAATGTTAATATTGTTAATACTCATTGTACACTATTGTAAAAAGATTAAAACAAAGTGTCTGAAAACAATTCAAGAGTTTTGAAAAGTTAGCCTCACCCTCTTCCCAGCTACTTGCATCTGTCCTGTTTATGGTTTAAAAGAAAAACATCATCTTGAAGAAATATTTCACTGAGGCTAAAGGGATACTGTCTTGTTCAGATGCCATGAAATTGCGATTGTGATCTGACAAAGCTGTCTTCTCTTCTTGTGTTGTATGGAATGTCTGGATCATGCTTTCTGGGATACTTTTATTGAAATGCTCAGTGTGCGTTTCTGCAAAAAAAGACTTGGTTGCTCTTACCAGGCAATCAGGTCTTTCTCCCTTTTCCTGTGTTCTCTTGACACTTTTGTGGAACTTGACAAGCCTGGAAAAAAATAATTTTTTGTAAAAATTTGTACAATAATGTTATAAAAAGTTTATAATCCTAGAACTGTTGTGTTAATTATTGTGCAAAAACAGTATATTCAGAATAAAAGTTTATCATTTAAAATCAGCAACTATTTTACTGTTCACTCTGTATAATAAAAACATGTAAATAAGAGCCTACATTTTTTGCTATATAATACTTTTGAGTTTCATATAATTATACTCAAGTGTCTGAAGAGAGTGAAGACAGTGACTTAATGCAGGTCTTCATGGCGTTCAGAGAAGGATGCACAGCAAACCTTCATTTCTGTTTCATTTGCAACTGTGAAATTTTTTTTTAAAAGTGGAAAAAAATCTAACCAATGAAAACTGAGGGTCTGTAAAGCTTTCAGCAAAATAAGAGTCTGAGGCAGCTGAAGTATCCCTGTTGTCCTGAAACAATTGCTTTTGGAAGGGTTGCCATTTGCTACCTTGTAAACACTGCTGAAGTCCAAGAGTTCAGTCACATGGAGAAGCAGAGTAAAATCGGATGGCTCAGATGGGTCCTGCCCAATTTGTTGCCCCCACCTCTAAGACCGTGTCATGATTCAGTCAGCTTCTGTACTGCTGCTGTTCTTAGCTAAGCACTATATTTAAAGTGGATCTATGTACCTTAATAAACAGGCTTGGGGTGCTCAGGAGGTGCTTTGCTGGGTTTCTGACTTCCTGCAGTGGCACTGGCAATCTCTGTCAGAAGTGTAGGGCAGAGGGCTGAAAGTGGCAACTGCTTTAGAAGCCTGATTTTAATCCTTGATTGCGAATGTGTCACAGCCCAGAGAAAATGGCAATTGTAAAATTCTGATGGATTTACTGAACCCCTGAGGAGTAGATAAGAGAATAAGAAATCAGATGCAGATTCTAGTGCTGCAAAGTAATAGATCACCCATGTGGAAATGCTACAAGGCAGGGCATGACACTGTGCATCAACATCCAGAGATTACCAGCTTCAACTAGATTAAACATTGCTTCCTAACTACATGATTATCCCCACATGCTGAACTCACCCTGTCATGTTTTCTGTAGGCTGACTGCCATTGAGATGGAGAAATAAATAGACCCCCAAAATCCCTTTATTGTACATGTTTAGTTTAATTGCTGTATTACAATACACTAGATATTAAGTAAAGGAGAAGACACTCTTGGACAACACAAGGTTTTTCCCCACACTTCTGGAATTTATAAACATCTTTGACTTCATCAGTTTGATATGGGAATTGCTGCAAAGCAGTGAGATATTCTATATTCATCCCTTGTGCAAATCAAACCAGAATGCACTTGGCCTGTCATATTGTATTATTTTGAGAGATGACTTCAGTGTCCAATGCAGCTCTGTTGCTGCTAACCATCTACAGAAATCAAGACATACAACACGGATGTTACAAAATGCCTTCGTTGTCACATCTATTAGTCCAATGCTCCTTGTAATGCTTGACTGAAAAATATGCCCACCCTAAATGGTACAACATTTTCTCTGTCTGTTGCAAAAGACACTGAAAACAATGTCTCTCTTTCCAATAATCCCTTAGGAGCTTTTGTTCTCAAAGTGTATATGGGGGAGGAGGAACGAAAAATTAGACTTTTTCAGGAGAATTATTTAATCTAAATTCTAACTATATTTCTCCTAATTGTTTTAAATATATAATAATTTCTCTGTTTTTTCTGATTGAGAATATCGCATTCTCAGGAGCTGGCCTTTCCTTTTGAAACCTTGTTCAGAAACCCAGACACTTTTCAGCAAAGTGACCCCTTTTAATAGAGCACCTACCCTTCTCTTTCTTTTGGGGTTTTAAATCTCATTTTTTCCTCTGGAGGTTAAAAATATTTCCTTGACTAGACCTCGAAGTGTACATCCCATACTGTGTAGAACAGGGGTTAGAACTTGTTAATAAGTGTTTCCTTTGGGGAAATGATAAACATGTTTGTGATTTGTCTGACCTAGCTGTAGTTGTCAATTGCTTATGAGTTACTCCACAGTCAACAAGAGTTTAGGAGTTAGATACATATGCTGCAAGGCCCAGACAGGTTTTAACTACCTGTGTGAATCATTGGAAGGTGAATTCTTTAAAAAGACTTTTCTACTGCTCTTTTAATTTTATGCCTTTTCCAAGAAAGGAGTACAAATATTAGGTAAAATCTGCATCTTGTACTTTATCCATTACTTTTTTGTTTGGGTTTTTTTTAGCACTGGTAGTTTCTGACAGCTGTTTTGAGAAGGAAATATGAAATATAGGACTTCAGGGGTATTCACTCTTCTTTTTCAAAGGTATCTTTCAATTATTTTTTTCAGCCACTGAATTAGTTATTTCATAAACAAAAAAAAACATATGGAGTTGGGAATGGAATCTGGCTCAGAATTTCCATTTTAACTTTTGTGGCTTTAACCCAGACTCTTCTTGTGACCCAGACGCTTGTGATCTCAGCCTCTGCTCTGTGGCTTGATTATTAAAAAATAAATTTTTTGAGCATTGTAATACAGACACTATGGAAAGGTTAATTAACATGCTTGGAACACTGACTAACAGCACAATGTTTTGGTATGTGTGGTTAGCATGTATTATTCGTGTAGGCTGTTTTGAGACTCCAAGTAGTGCTCATTACGGTACGGGTTAGTCAGTTTGCCATATAAGCTCTGGGATCTTCAGGAATTAATAAATCTACAGGAATTAATTAACTCTAAGAGAAAGCTGCGGACAGTCAGGGTCTGCTCTGCCTAAAAGGATACCGTAATACCTAATTTGAGGTGGGTTAGAAATTAGGAACATTCTTCTCTCCTGCTTGTCTGTAGTCTGCACAAAAAGGAAAGGACCCCATATAATGACAGGTTTTGCTTTTGACATCTTTTGGGAATACCAGTGTGGGAAATAACAGGCAGGGAATCTTTGAGAACCTGGGGCTAAATCATGTGCAGTGGGATTCACTAGGTGAGCACTGTGTTCCTGAGCTGAACAGGGGAGATCCATGCCATATAGACACGGAGAAGGGATAACTACCCCAATGACCAGCCACTGGGGGTCTTACTGCAGCTGCATTTTCATGCACACCTTTCTATGGAAATTGAGGCACGAGGGTGCTAGATCCAGAGAAAAAGCAAGCAGTGGAGACATGTTCATTTAAAACTTGACTCTTCTGCTTTGCTGGATTAACCTAGTTCCTAGGATCAATGTCTGGGCTCAGTAAGTTCCCCCTAAGGCAAGGCAGCTGTGAAATCTAGGCTCATAGCTACCCGGAAATGATACAGGTCTACGCCTGCTTTAAAGGCCATTGCTATGCAGACACAGTGGAAGAGATGCCAAACTCCAGGCTCTGAGAGGAGCCTGTTTGGTGTCTGTGGTTGGAGCACAGTCTGAGTCAACACTAAATGCCTTCTGAAGAAGAGGGGAGATAGTGGTGGTGAAGGGGATGTTACTCATCTTTTGCATTGTGTACTTCCACATATAGTACTTGCCTCAAAAGTGTAAAGTCTGGTTTTAGTCTTTCTTTAGTCTGAGAGTATCTGTGGGAGAGGGAATCTGAGCAGTTACATTTAGAGGCAGCAGAGAAATCTAGCCTGCAGGTTGGATGGCTACCTTGAATGGTCTTGCCATGAGGCTGTTGAAGACGGGTCTGCAATAAAGAGTAAGAAGCTTTAAGCATTTGTTTTCCTTTTGTAAATGCAATTTTATTGTATTTCTTAGAAATTGTTATTATTCCATTATGGAATGAGAAGAAATGAAGAAGTAGGTAGAACTTGAAGATCTAGAGAGTTCTGGAAAGGTTAAGTATGTAACTCTAACTATGTGCAAGATATCACAGTTTTGTTTGTTTGGGCCCCAAAGCTTGACTAAGTCACATTTTTGTTCATAAATGCTATGATTTGGGATTCTGAAATTAGGCAATGTTTCTAGGACATTTCTGAGAAGGATATTTATGTCATTAATCACTTGAATTTAGTTTTCTGATTTTTTATATTTATGTCCACTTCTAATCTAGCAAGTCATACAGTGTCAAGCTTTAAAATAAATCCTTAATTTTCAGTGAATGGAAAGTCTCACCATCCACAAGGAAAGCAATTGAGCTGAAATCTAAGCATTTAGGATTAGGAATAGGAATTACTATTGACCCCAGATTTGGTTTTAGTAGACTATTTCATGGCTTGGAAAATGTGTTGCTCATTGATCATCCAAAGATTCCATAACCATTTGTGATGATATCCATCTTTGCATAACCCTGTAGCTGAGGCAGTAGCATGGAAGAACAGTGGTGACAGATTGCTTGTGTTTCAGCTGGACATTGCTTCAACTCTCAGATCCTGGTACAGTTTCCTTTCCTCAAATCTGACTTGCTGTGCAACCAAAATTATGAGGGTAACATGGCCAAGAGGAAAGTAAATTGTAACTAGAATATCCTGCAGAGAAGGCACGTCTGGCACCAGAGCAGTGCCTCCTGCTCTCCCCAAGGTGCACCCACCAGGTTGAGGTGATTGCTGAGCAATGCCAGCACTGCCTGATAATTCTCTGGGGGCATTGGGAAGAGCTGTGCACCTAAGTGGAGCAAACTGGTGTATCTGTTTCCCTGCCTCCATTTATTAGCAGCAAGAAATTCAACAAACTACATAATGTTTGAGCTGTCAGCTGCCTAAAATTTCACTGAGAAAAAGTGTAAATCAGAGACAATAGCTTCCAAATGCTTCCACATCTCTTGGGGGATATAGGTGTTAAACTAAGATTTTGAAGTATTAAGATTTTGGGGGAAAGTATGCACACAGACATAAATATTTTTATGTCTTTTAGATGCTACCCATGGGCTTCTAGCAACCTGCCAGTGTGCTTTGCTTTCCAAGGTCAAAGAGCCCACTGTGCTTTATTCTGGCAGATGACATGAGTAAAACTGTGTGTTAAAGCAGCTTGCATGTAAGGCCTCCTTTGCAAAGCATGAAGGAGAACCTAGAGTGTGATATTTGATCTTTCAGAATCTCTACTTGAGTGAATTGCCTTAAATAGAAAATGGGCCTGTTCTGAATGAAAACCTATCCTGGGCACTGCACAGATAGGCACCTTTATTGCTTCCAGAAGAAGTTGTCTCATGTAAATGGATATTCTGTTACTAGAGAGCTCTTTTTTTTAATAGCTTTAATAGCCATTTAAAAATAACAGAACAGTGTGGAATGCTCTATTTTATAGCTTAGATGTATTCACCCTGCTGTAACTAACCCTGGACTGCCTTCACCATCTCTGAGGCTTTTGCCTGTGACTCAGTTGATTTACACAATCCAATGGATCCCAGAATCAAGTTCCAAAACAGTGCAGATGAGGATGACAGTAGTTAACAGTGGAATAGTTTTGTTTGTTTATTTGGGTTTTTTTTTTTCCCCTGCTAAACATAACCCACCCAGAGCATCCAGATTAGAAACCTTTAAAAGGTAGCAAAAAATATGTATATTTGAATTGATTGCCATTAGGAAACACACTATTTGTCCTTGTTTCATATTAGTATCTTTCTGCACTATGTTTTGGTGTTTTTTTCCCAAAGTTTCCGATGTGTATAATGAACCTGTATCAAAACAAATCCTGGCTCATCCATTTTCAAGTGCAACATGAAATGAGTGCTATATTGGATATAAACCTTCTCTAATAGGTACAGAAGCTTTTATTAAAATTCATTTTATAGGGAATTTAATAGCTATAGTTTTATAGGTTGCCAGACACAGCTTTAAGTCTTGGTAAAATTAAAGTCAGATTTGCCAAACCAAATAGTTGCTTTAAAATCTGATCAAATCAGAAAAAACAAAGTGGTTCAACAAGTAGTATATTGCTCTCTCTATATATTTCAGACTCTAGAACTACCTGAAAGGAGGTTGAAGCATGGTGGGGGTCAGTATTTTTTATCTAGTAGCAAGTGAAAAACGGGGAAATGGCCTCAAGTTGCACTAGAAGAGGTTTAGATCATTATTGGGAAAAATTTCAACACCAAAAGAGTTGCCAACCATTGGAACAGCCTGCCCAGGGGAGTGATTGAATCACCATCCCTGGAGGTATTTGAAAGACGTGTGGGAGTGACCATGGTTTAGTGGTGAACGTGGAGATGCTGGATTAACACTTGGACTTGATGAGCCTAGAGGTCTTTCCCAACCTTAAAAATTCTATGATTCTGTACCAGGGAAGTTGTATTTAAATTGTAGGTAAGACTCAGCTCCTTCTTACAATGTTGCTTGTGATACACAAACTGTCTACTTAAAATTTAAAGGTCTGTTTGTCCAAAGTTAAACACTTAAAGTTGTCACGTGCTGGTTTTTTTGTTCGTTTGTTTGGGGTTTTCTGTTGGTTGGTTGGTTTTGGTTTGGGTTTGGGTTTGGGTTTGGGTTTGGGTTTTTTTTCCTGACACTAATGTGCATCATAATGCACTAAGGAAGAGTTTGCATTTTCAAGACTGCTCAATATTTCCCTCTCAAGAGCAGAAACTGAAAGAGCAGATTGAAGGATTACCCACTTCTAAAAAGCAGACATAATTAAGGATAGTAACCATTCTCTGAGGGGAATCTTAGCCAGACTAGAAAAGATAGCTGCTCTTTCTCTGGGCTAATGGCAGCAAGAGTCATTTAAGAATACAGAGCCATGAGATGCCAGACCCTGTGTGGGTGATGCAGAGTGTGCAGTGCACAATCAGAGACTCTCTGAGGTCCATGCTGATATCCAGTGAGGTTGGCATCCATATGCTTCATTGCATCATTTAGGACAGTGACAATTGTTCTCTGTCACCTGCATGCCTGACTCATTTCTCCTCCTCCCTGGCCCAGGCAGGCTGCTGACAGACTTCATCCCCTGCGCTCAGCAGTGCAGCTCCAGCAGTGCTGCTTGCAGCACCTACAGGCACCTTTCAAACATTTCTGCACACAGAGAGTTACCCTCAGCCTCTGCCTCTGGAGGCAATGCTCACCATTGGTCAGAAGAAAACCTGACAGCTGAAATTCATAATTAAAGCCACAGATGATAAAATTTGAAAAGTATGTCTAGAGAGTCTGCATACAGTTTTTCATGGACCAGAGCAATCTCTGGCTGTGCCAGGCGACTGCCTTTTGGAAGCATTGGGTGGCCTGCAATTATTCTGTTTAGCTTTTGCTTATGCAAAAATGATCAACTTCATGACAGCATCTGTTACTAACCCAAAGGTTGTAAATGTCCAACTTGCATTTATATGAAATAGAACCAGATGCAGACTATAAAATGATCTGAATATCTTTTAAATGACTTCACTGATATTTTGTCTCATATTTTCTTACAATTCATGATTAATATTTTTAAAGGTGATTTATCTTTCATCTTGGGTTCAACTGTTGTTGACTTAACCTTAAGAAAGCGTGATAGAGCTTGAGAAGCTTGAGAAGGAAGATCACTTGCTGAACGTATTTTTAAAATATATTTCAATTAGTAATACATGAATTCAAGTCTGTACAGTTATAAATTATGGATGTTAGAAGAAAATGATGTGTTCTTTCTTTCTTATTTTTCTCTCAAAAGCAGGGTAAAGCAGAAGAATATACTGCTGTGGATGATAAAATTATGCCAAATAGATTAACAACTTTTGACTCAACAACTGTGATTGGTAGAGGTAGAATATATGTAGCAAGCTGTCTCTTTCCCCTTTTTGTACTACTAATAGTATGTTATAACAATTAAAGGACAAAGTTCTCATTTTATTTCTGGTGGCAGAAATTGAAGAAACATTTGCCCTGAAAGAAAAATGGTATTTATGGAAAAGCTTTCTGAGGTTTCTGGAAAGGCCGTCTGGTTGCTCTAGCAAACAATATTTGCAGGCAATTATTTGAAAACCATAGAACTGAAGCTTCTGAATTAAATTTAGCACTTGTTTCACTATATTGCTGGGGGCAACACTGCACATGCATGAAGCCAAGTATGTGTTTACATAATTTCAATGAATAAAAGTATTTAACAAATAATACATTGCTGTCTACAGTGGGAATTCTTTTATGCTCCTTTTTGAAGTTCCTTAATGCTTGAGATATGTCTGCTAATATTGTCTTCACAGCTTTTTTTAATTACATATATTTATTCCTAAAAAAAATTTAAAAATTTAAGAATACTGATTTTAAGAATCATACCTTAAGCTCTCAATTGCATTTTCCTGATGCCAAAAAAAAAGTAATAAAAAGGACAAAGTGTGTTCTCCACAAGAATTTTTGAAGTTATTTCAATAAATGGCAACAGTATCAATAAAAACCTACTTGAATCATTATCATACCACGTCTCAGGACTTATGTGACGCTTGGTGACACATCAAACCTTCATAGGGAAATGAAATAACTACTAAAATTGAGATTAAATACTGTGAGCTTTGTTCTTTGTAAAAAGTCCATATTCCTATTGAAAAGATTGTAAAGAAAATACTCCAGTCATATTCCTTTCAATCTCCAAAGCAAATTTTTTTTCTCTAAAGCATCTGAGGAAATAAATGTATTTTAGTTTGCATGAAGTACAGAGGTCTGATGTAATCCACAAATGCAAGATAGTAAATAATAAGTGAAATTAGAGTGCAGTGTAAGGAAAGCTGATGACGTATCCAACAACTCTGCTGCCATGCTTGTGACTTGCTAGGTAAAGGCCATGAAATAACTCTTCCAGTTTTCATTCTTGTTAGTTTGTTTTTAGGAAAGGGATTTATGAAACTGTACAGTAAAATCCTGTGCTGTGAGGGTGGGGAGACACTGGAACAAGTTGCTCAGAGAGGTTGTGGATGCCCCATCCCCGGAAGTGCTCAAAGACAGGTTGGGTGGGGCTCTGAGCACCTGATCCAGTGGAAGATGAAAGGATGGATATGGGTATGCTTTTTAAGAGCATCAGTGGACCTTCTTGGAGTTGCTAACTGGTCATGGTATCAGAGAGCTGTTCCATGTCATGCCCTAAAGTGTCTGCCTGACCCCCACCAGCTGACCAGAGAAGAGAGTTCTGGTTTGGAAATGTAAACCACCACATTCATAAATAAGAAATTTATAGTGTTAAACCTCTGTTGAAGCAAATCACTACAGACTAATACCAGGCACAGTTGTTTTAATGACTGATAATAAGTCCCATATAATAAACTTGAAAACATGTACTTTTATTTGGGCCTTTATTTTCTATGCAGATTAGTAGGTCCTGTTATCTAGGCTAGATTCATTCTCACATTAAGTGCTACTTCAGTACTTCAGTCCAATAAAAACAAAGTGGGTTTTATTTAAAAATAAATTATGAGCTAAATTTGAGATTCTTTGCTGTTCAATAACTTGGTTTCTTAGCTTTGAAAGTCCATTTTCTTCTTATTTTTCTACAAAAAATAAAAATTTTGGGGATGGGGAGGGGGCTTCTTTTCTTCTTTTTTCCCTTCGTGCACCTGCACATTTTACAGTGTTTTTTAAACAGCTGTGTTTGGTAGTTTAAGTGTTTCCTGTCACAAAAACATATGCCCCAGCAATCACCAGAAACTGTAGAGTGACCCATGAAGATTCTCAGAACACTTTTTTAGCAAATAAATTAATATAATTCATAACCACAGGGCAGCATTTACAATCTGTGCTAGGAAGATGAATGTGGGGTAATGTAAGACATATGTGATTTTCTTTTTTATTGGTGATCCTTTTTTTTTTACCGAGATCTGTGAAAATGGATTAATGATACATTTTTCTTACTCATGTCCGTGCCCCAATACTCATCTTGCTCTCCATGCAAAATCACATAAAGTGGAGAGAGGCTTTGTTTAAAGTTCAAGGAGGACACAAACATGAGACAGAAACAAGAACGTCATAACAATATATAAATAAATAATGAATATATGAGATCAGTATCTTGCAAACTTAGGGCACGTGAGCATCTCATGTGAGCTGTCCTGCTGACTTCAGTGGAAAGCTCGCGTGATTTGTTGAATTATCTAAACTAAAATTCTTGCATTAGACACAGGAACAGCTTTAAAGTACATGATTTGCTTCTTTCATTTTGAGAACTGCATGTTCTTGCAGAAGAGACATTGAGTTCAGAGGCCCTTCTTAAAAAGTTTATGTTCCAAGATAATAATAATTTAAAGAAATTAAACTCTTATTCTTTTATACACTTTTGAGCCCATTGCTCCAAGTTCAGCATTTTATCATTCCTTTGGTAGTTGTTCCTTTGCATGCCCTTGAAAATGCCAGAGCTCCATCAAGTGTGGCATCAAGTATCTCATCAGTTTGGTCATGAAGTGTTTTAAACATCAGTTTGCCGATGTTCTGCTTATGGTAAAATAACAAAGAAAAGGGTTCATAGACAACATGGGAACTTAAGTGGGTCTTCTCCCTCCTTGCAGAACTTACCAAAGATCAGGATGAACTTTGTTGCTCTCTATTTCCAACACACACACTAGAGAAGGACCACTCTTTGTTAAGAACAAAAAAAACCCTTCAAAGACCCCAAAAATCAAACCAAAACTCCAACATGATATTGCATCAAAGACACAAAGGACTGTGGTGACAGAGTTATGAGTTGTCCAACTTCCCTGGACATCTCTTCAGAGGGACAGTCGCTGCTAATTTGTTACGTGATGGCCCTGCTAGCAACAACCTGCCTCTTGTGGGATGTGATGATACCTTTACCTCCCTTGCTGTCTTCCTAGGCCAGGCTGTAAATTCTGCCTGTCTTCTTAAGACCTCATTGCTGTTAGATTACTTAGGGAGCTGTTGTGTAGGGTCAACCTTCATTCTCCTTTCCAGTCCTATCCTGATAATTTCTCCTGTTGAGAGAGACAAAAAAAAAAAAAAAAAGACACATGTATGTATGTAATAAAAACACATTTATTATCCTTGCACTAGCTTAGTGCTTTTGAATGCTTTTTCAAAATAATATTGTTTAATCTAAACTGTGTAGATTTGAAATTTTATTTTTCTCTTCTCTTTTGGGTGAGATCTTTATCTCCTTCCTGGTTTACATCTATGCTGACAGATCTCTGAAATTGGTACTACGCTTTCTCAACTATAACAGTGTAGACAACTGCTCGTAGCAGTGAAAAAGTACCTGTGTAGGACTTAGAAATGACAGATGTGAGATTTGGGAATGGGTAAGATATCAAGAGCCATTACCAACAAAAAGTCAGTGTTTGTGGGATGCTGCTTTGTCCATAACATCAGTAACTTCTTCACTTTCATAAAACCAGTTTTTATTGTTGCTGTTTGGGCTGGAGTGGTTGCTGTGGGATGTATCAGAAGACAACTGCTTCATGCAGTTTAGAAAGGAGGAAAATTTTCCAACATGAAGGTCACATCCTGTCAGCAGCCAAAATGCCATCTGTGTAGAGCAGCAGAGGAGGTCCCAGTCCCTTCAGCATCCTCCTAATATAACCCAAGGCACTGCAGGGTTCCTGTAGGCCAGAAGCAGTTAGTCTGGGTCTCAAGACCACAAACATTTTGCTCTTTTAATTGTGAACAGGAAGTAAGAATTCAATGGTGAGACTAGTTCAGGCAAAAGCTTGCACATTAAAACAAATAATCAAAAATTCTTAGATTAGAGGCAAATTTCTCGAAGCCATTATCTATGGCTCACCACAGGCTACAGCCTTGGCTGAAGGTACACCTCCACAGTGGGGCTGCAGGGATAAAGCTGCTTCAAGAGGCATGTAGCACCAGCCAAATTCCTAATGTGGGGCAGTCCTCTAGTTACTCTGTGAAGTTAGACTGAATTTAGAAATGAGGCTGGTGGATGGATTAATCTGCAAATGCTAATTGCAAAGTTCTGTGGATGTGGGGTACATTATATGTACTTCAACTCTGTACTACAGAGCCTTGATCCCATTTCTAATTACAATCAGCCTAAGGGAAGAAACAAGAGAAGCCTTATAAAAAAATGGGCCCAAACCCAACCATGTGAATATGCATGACCATGTTGCACAAGTGCAACCTAGGTGAGACAGGTGACTGACCCAAAAGTTTATAATAAGATCTCTGGCTTTAAAATTTATGGGTCACACTCCCAGTTCATATTCACAACTCATCTGGGATAAAATGTATCTCTCTGAGAATTTTTTGGCATTTCTACACAGTTAATTACTGCTGGGTTTTTTTTTATTTTCTCATACTTTTTTATAAGAGTGTAGTTTCCCATTTCACACTCAGTACTGAGACAATGCATTCCCTGCCCACAGGGCTTGCCTACTTTCATCTACAGACAGGACGCTCAGGGCTGCTTTATCTTTGTGCTGGAAATATGTACAGCAATTGTGAACACTTGCAGTACTCTCCCTAAGAGCACTGTTTGGGCCTGAGGCTGAAGTTAGAGTCTGCCTAAAAAGACAAAAAGAGCTGAGAGATTATATTAAACCATTATGGCACAGACTAAGTCCATTCACCTCCCCCAGGTATTATGAACAGGAAAGGTTAAGCAGGCAGCTCAGCTAAGTCACTTCAGATGTGTAAGGCAGGAATAAATACTTGTAGTGTGACACCCACACTGATGTGTTGCTGGCTCCAAGCAAAATGCAGTGCATGTTTATGAGAGCTGTGAGCTGCTCTGAGCCTGGTACAGGCTGGGACTCTGCATGAGCAGACCAGCCACATCCCAGAGTGGGTGCTGGCTCACAAGCAAGTTTTTCTTGTGGCAAATCACTGACTTGGGCTGCCACAAGGCAGGATTTGGAAAGCAGCACCTCAGCAACTTAGCTTCTGGAAACAGCACTCCTGGAAGAAAATGCAAGTCACAAAATTGTGAGTGGCATCTCATTTGCTCCAAGTACTTCACTCTTGATATAAAAGCCAAAAAGCCATTAATAAGTGAAAGCCACACTAACAGTTTCTGCCTTAATCCTCCAGCAATGTCAGCATGGTGCTGGTACGAAGAGAAGAGGAGTCAGTCATTAAAAGTGGAAACATCCCTCATCCAAAACAGTGCCCTGGTGACTCTGAGAACTCGGTGTTTATGCCAGAGGGTATAAAAGGGAAGATGGGTATGGAAAGAAAAAAATGTCTTGATAGTTTATCTGATGATGATCCAGTTAAATAGGAAGACAGCCCCTCTCTGTATAAATCTTTACAACTTTGTTGAAGTCTATGCTTGGCTGCACCAGCACTCATGACTCTTACTCATGATTTTGATTTTGAAATAATAGCTCAGCAGTCCTTTGGGTTTCTCATTTCAGATTACCAGGCTGCAAAGGCATTGAAACTTCCCATAAGCTGCAGGAAGAAGAAGAAAAAAAAAATCAGTTTCTAGCACTAGGCCATTGGTTTTCTATTTGTGCAGTTTTTTGACTGAGGAGAAGAAAGCTAAAAGGATAATTTGATTGCTTTACTGCATATTTTGAATTCAAATTGACTGTGGGCTTTTAAAATGCAAATTCAATAAACCAGTGCTTAGATACACACACTTTTGTTTGCAGCTGCTTCTAATGTTAACCATTTATGTTGTAAAGAGTAGGAAGATGAGAAAGGAAAATTGGGTGAAGTTCAGCCATGACATATGGACAGAATTTTGACTTCTGTTGTCTTGGAAAAACATCTTTAGTTAAAAAAAAATCAGGTATTCTACATCTTTGGCAAAACTGAGGTACATAATAGAAACTTAGCCAAAGTTTTCTGAGTTAGAAAGGCTGAGCATTTGGTTTGATTTGAGTTGCGAGTAAAGCTTAGCTCTGAAGCTTGTTTCTCTGCCAGGAACCATGCAGGTTTCTATTGAATTCCTAAGTTGGTTTTTTTTAAGAAAAGCATTTTTTCTAGAGTCTTCCAAAATTTAACACCCATTGGAATAAATGCTTTTTCATGTTTATTCTTAAAATTAATTACTTAATTGAAAACTAAGCAAAGGAAAACCTTCAGAATCCTGAATATTTGGTCATTAGGACTCTCCATGTAGCTACAGTGCCCACATGTCTGGAAGTTGCCTACAGCTTCTTTTTTACTCAAAGGCCCATATTCCATAGTCATACACAGAGTCCAAAGCTGATCTGAGTAGAGCAAAGCACTGCACAGTGTCAGGTTGTCAGAGAAGAAGTCCTGAGAGATGTTTTGCAGAGCCTTCCCGCCAGCAGCCTGACAACACCTGTGTCAGAACAATTCTACACAGCAAGAGGCACAGTTTGTGTGAAGCACTTGGGAATTTACCTCCTTTTTTCGTGCTATCAGCTGCTATCACAATCTATTCCTTCATGTCTGAAAAAAAGAAAGTGAAGATGTTCCAGGTAATAACACTTCTGCTCTGTGAAATCAGTCATAAAGGGGTATTCTGGAATGTCACAGCTTCTGTAACGTAATGCTTTAATTGGATGCCATGTCCTCAACAGCCTGCAGTCCAAAGACGTCAACTTTACTTAAACTTTTGAAACATGGAAAGAAAGAGATGGGAAATAGCAAGATAAACAGCAGCTTTATGAAGCAGAATGAGATTGTGGTTTTAACAGGGAACTGTGGAGCCAGGGAGGGTTAAGGGTGTTGGAGGTGACAGGTGTCTTGCAAGAATTGAGTCTTTTTTTCCTTGAAGGGACTTGTTATTTAAAGGAACACATTTTACCACTGCAGAGATCTCTGAATGACTGAAAAATACTTGGACCATGGTTGAACACTGATGCCATTACAAATATAACACTGATTACCCAAGGAAAGTGCAAGGAGGTGGTATATGAGGAAGCCAAAACCTTGTGTAAAGGACTGAGGCGCTGAGAACATAGGGGTCTCTTTCAGGAAAAGGAAAAGACATGCCATGCAAAAGGTCAGAATGCCATATAGCTGATTTGATTACTTTCTGAGATATCTAATTCTGCCTTTTCACTGCTCAATCAGGATTCTGGATCTCATTCAAATAATTTGTCGTCTACAAAGAAGTTGCAATAGCATCCATATTATTTCTTTTCTTGTTTCTTTCCCCCCCCACCCTTTTTCTGCCTCTCCAATTTCTCCTCTTTAAAACGGGAATTTTAAAGAAGAGCCAAAGAAAAGCTGAGCAGTTTTGTAGTATAAAAGCAGGAGGTGGGATCCATTTTCCCTAATTTTTTTGTCTGTATTCTAGATGTTTGCTGTTGAGCTCAATACTTGACTTTCTGCCTGGATCAAAGTGGTGGGTTTAGACATTTTCTACCTTATGTTTAATGTCACCTTTTAGGATGAGAGAACATTCACCCCAAAAATGCCTGCTTCTGTGTTGTAAGTATAAGAGACCACTGTACACTGTTGCAGTAGCACAGGTTACGCTGTGTACTCCGATTAATCCTGTGAAGTATGCCTGGTTCAGCAACAGATACCCTGTAGGATCTTTGGCCAAACATCCCATAATTTCATGTCCATTGCTCATATATAAACCTTTCACTGATCACACAATAGTAGTGCTACTCTCTGTCTGACGCCCTGTTAGACTGGGGGTGAGCCAGGGCAGGTGATCCTCTATTAAGAGGAATCACAATCCTATTTGGAGCTATGAAGTGTTACACTGATTGCAGCAATTTGTACTGGCATGCTATTTATTCATTAATGTTTTTTGAAACACCTTGAAGAGGTGAAGTACTGAGAATGATGTCAAGTTAAAATAATGAGAAAAAGCGAAGCTGTGAGTTGAACCAAAGACAGTGAGAGAACTCTCCTGGGGAGCTCTAGGTCAGGGTTTGTGTGGTTCTGTAATCAAAAAAGTGTAACTTTTAGTCCAGCTTTATGGTAAATGGCTTTCGGTCTACCTAGTGTCTGACTCCTAAGAATCTTTATCCTTCCTCAGTGGAAATGACTGGGTTCTTAAAAATATGAGTTATTGAATTCTGTAAAGGTAGTCCAGGCAGGAGAGTTAAAACTGATTTAAACAGAAGAGTGCAGCCCTCTGTGATTCTGACATTTCCCAAGGTTTGGAATTTATTAAGATAACAAGGCAAATCCTTCTGTTTTCCAGAAAGGAACAAATCTTCTCCCAACCAACAATAAATTAATTTTCCTAATTTTTGTGGATGGACATACAATTTCTCTTTTCCTCCTTCAAAATCCAGCATTCAAAAATCAGTTGTTTTTCAAAGATTTATTTATTTTTGGATATGCATGAAACACTGTCTTGCCAGGACCTGAAAAATTTAGAATAGGATGAAAACACATGTGGGACTTCTCCTTTAATCAATGTCAGTTCCATATACCCTGAAAAGGGATTTTCCAAGGGTTAATATATATTATGTATTGTCATTATTAATTTCTTCTCCATATAAATAAGATAACATTTCTACTGAAGTAAAGTCCAAATGGCACTCCAAGCTTATAGCTCTCTAATATTTTTTTACCTTTAAGACTTCCTAGCACCTTTTGTTTGTGAAGACCAGATGAAGAGTTTCCAAAAGTAACAAAAACTTCCAAGCAAAACAAAACAAAACAAAACAAAACAACATTGAACTTTCCCCTTATTGTTTTCTATGAATTCAGTTATAGAGCTCTATATGTTATAATGGAGCTGTTGATATATACATCATAGTTTATAGATCCCTCTGTTCCATGTGAGGGAGGCCTTGTAGAGTCACAGTTAAGGAAAGTCCACACCTGGTCGTAGACTAAGGACAAGATTCGGGCAAAAAAACCCTACATTACCCTTCTACAGTATCTTTCACAGTCAGTTTTATTCTAAAGTGGCTTCTCTTATGTATAAAGCCTGAATTTATAATGCGAATTACAAATGTGAATTTGTAATTTTGAAGTGTCTTCTGCCTATGCATTTGATGGTGTAAGTGTAGTCTCTGTGCCTCCATCAAATGTTCGTCAGTCATGCAGCGGTTCAGGCATTGAACATAATGAGGAGGTAGTGAAAGGTGTTCAGGATACTTTGGAATTAAGCTGGGTCCTCAGCCACCTCAAGAGTTTCAGCTCCTCCAGAATTAATCAGAGTAAATAATCTTCAGTGGATGGTGAATCTGGATTTAGGATTTAGGAGCTGAGATAACCAGTAACAGTGAGCAGATGCCCTTAAAAGATTGTAATATTCTGTAGCCTGTTGCAATCCTCAAGCTACCAATCCTATCAGTATCTGCTTGAATTTAGGAATCTCTACTCCTTCACTTTTCTCCAAAAGTGGAGCTGGCACAAAGAGAATTGTCTCTGGGACAAGAAAGAGACAGAAAAACTCTAAAATTCTGTGCTAACACATTTTAGCCAGATGTACAAAGATTTTCCTATTCCTTTCCTATTGATTTATCTGGTTTCAGTTTTTCTGTCTTTTTGCTTTGTTTTCTTTCAATAGGAAACAAAATACCCACCCACCAAAAGAAAAATTACAAAATAATTGCAAAGCATAAGTAAGTCCATTGACATATCTTCTTGAAGCAGCTATTTTCAAAGAAAAACATTTTTAGTGAAATATTTGTAGCAGATCTACTAATTGTATTTAGAGCATTTAATCTAGATACGTAATTACTTTAAGAATAATGTCTTTTCTCAGCAAACATTTGGTTCATTTGTCTGATAGTCCCTTGTGAAGTCACTGAAGAAAGAAAAAAGGAGGACATCAAAGCTCCCAAAACCAACAGATTCATCATCTTCCAGGATAAAATTTTTGTAAGAGCCAAGTCTACTGTGGAAAAGCAATATCTCAGCAGGAGGGTGCAAATTCACTCACTGTTTTGTTCCCATCCATACAAATCTTCAGAACTGGTATAATGACTGTAAGGCAAATGAACTCAGGAGGCAGTTTTTTCATCTGCAGCATCAAATCTAAGAACAGATAATCTACCCAGTAAGGGTCCAAGGCACAAAATAGAAGAAAGCACTGAGCAACTCCATTTTGAAAGACTGACAGCTGGTAGAGAGGTGTCAGTGTCACTTAGACCTTAACATAAATTTAGGGCAATAGATTTTCAGAATCACTTGATTTTGAGATGGCAGGCATGGAATTAGGCCAGTTTTGATCCATTCAGAGTTTGGCACTGGGTGCTGAATTTCTTTACATTGGTTTTGGACTTTGTCCCTCACTTTAATCCATATTTCACCTTGCAAATCTACAAGACGGGTCTGATATATTTCAGTAAGGCTTTGTGAATCTGATCCAGAGCCCTTGACTGAACTGATCACAGATCCTTCTGCTGTGGCCACTACAGCTTTCTACGCCAACTAAATACTACATTAAAATCTTTGGAAAAGGAGAACTCACCTGAAAGAATGACAGGAAAGCAACATTACTTCAGCTCTCCAAGACAAAGCATTTGGTTAGAGAATGACATTTCTAGACTGGATCATTTCATTTCAGGTTTGAAGTTTTGGAGTTTTGTTACGTTTCTTTGGTTTGTGGTTTTTTTTGTTGTTTTTTTTAGCATACTCATCAGATTTCAAAGGAAAATATGTAAGGTAAAATGAGAAATCCTTACAATTTCATTCATTGTATCTCAGCATATCTAGTCATGCTTCTCACCGTCTTAGTTGAAAAGAATTATTCAAAAAATAATTTCGGTCTCTGCTTTTTTTTTTTTTTTTTTGTCATACATTTCTGTAAGTCAACACATCTCAGAGCTGGAAATTTGTAGTTGTTTAGCCGTAAGCAATTGTATTTACAGCCAAAGTACAGCTATCACATTACTCAGGTCAAAAACCAATTTATTTATAATACAAAACATTTGAAAACTGACATCTGTTCTTGAAATACACAGAACTTCTGAATTGACGTCAGTGATGTAACCACACAGAAGAACGTTTCCGGTGAATTTCCTTAGCGTTTTTATCTGAATGATAACTCAGCTCAGTATAGTGTAATCCGCTCTCTTTTTCTCATGCTACACAATGGTGTGAAAGGGCAAATTAAAAAAAATGCCCTATAATTATTATGTGAACCAAACTCAAACTCAGCAAGCATAGTTATCTTTATATCATCAGCATCTTTTTTTTTAGACCAGATACAGATATGATACGCACTTCTGGGAAATTGCCCCTTTCTGTAGAAGATGAAACTTTGAAAGCTGCGATCACTTGTGAACTTGAGAGTGAACAAGTAGACGTAGGCTTTCAAATTTACCTTTATTTTTCAAAAGGTAAACTGGCAGCAGTAGCTATTGGATTTCTCTAAGCAGATAATATTTTCTGAAAAGACTTCTATCAATGACCTAAATGCACAGTTTTCAATCTTTATCATAGTATGAAAAACATGTTGAGAGAATTGCTTATAGCAGCTACTGACATTATCACTAAAATGCAGATTCCTTCTCTTGATTCCATATTTGCAAGACAACCCTTCAGGATTTCTTATTTGAAAAGGAATTGTTAGGAAAAAGGATTATTTTTTCTTTGCTATTTACAGGGTAAATAAGAAGGCCAAAAGGAAGCAAGTTTTCTGGGACTATCAATGACAGTTCAATGCCTACATGTAAAGGGTCTTCCACCTAACTATACAATAATGACCAAAACCACTGAAAGTGGAAAAAATCAAGTCTAATTTTAAAATACATGTGTGGCAAATTCTTGAGGTAATTTGGGCTCCTGAATATATTTATAACCTGAGTAGTCTATCTCTGATGCTGACTAATTCAAAATTTAGATATCTCCTGAATCCTTGGGACTTTTATTTTGTCTTCTCCAGTTAATGATAGCACTAGTGGCTAACCCAGGCCCATACAGTCACTTTATGTTAATCCTATTACTTAAAAACGGGAAATACCATTAGATCATCTAGTCTTTCTAGTGACCTACTCTTGATCATTAGTATTAATGTATTTCAGACATTGTCATTAATGTATTTCAGACCTCATAACAGGATTCTTTTGTTGCTTCGTAAGCAGTTGAAGGCTGATCTCCCACTGATTTGCATTCTCACCCAAGACAGGAATGATACCATTTATATGGAATATGAAGGCTCCAATCAGGCAAGAGGCACATGTAGGGTGTTAGCCCACCCCCAGCACGGCCTGTTCCAGACTTACATACACAGAGGGGTTAGTCCTGACCCACAGACACATCTGGTCAGCCCAACTGGGTGAAATTCTGCACACCCAGGCATACAGCTACTTCCAAAAGGGTTGGGGAACAGCTAAGTTCTGTCTGCCTTTCTTTCACAAGGATTCTTTCCTTCTCTTTTCTAATGCACTCCACATTTTCACAAAACTTCCAGAAATGTAACTATTTTTTCATTTTCTACCCTATTTTTGATTTTTCTACACTTTTTAAAGATTGAAATTAGGATGGTGTTTTGTTCTTATCAGACAGATCACTTAATATATTACCTGGTTTCAAAAGGATCCTTGCTTAAGGTAATCAGAATTACTAAATAAATCATCTTATGGGAGTCATAATGCCAAAGGTAATAAATCCATTAGTTCAAGAGTTTTTCAAATTTCATACAAAATGTGCCATATAATACTGAATTTCTCCAGCTGTCCCTCTCCCTCTTGAATACCCACATAGAGTATAAAGTATTTCACTGTGGAGGGTCGTAAGTGTGACTCGAGTGATTATGAGTGTTTTCAAGAATCTAGTTTTCTTGTTCCCTTTAGGAATACAAAACTAGATGTCGAAATGGCCCCAAACAATGACACAGAGCTTGCTTAATCTGCAGAATTACTAGTAATGTAGGTGATGCCTGAAGAAGGGCTTTGCTTTTTATTCCATGAGGATACTGTGCCTTAAGAGGGAAGAATAAATTGGTTTTAGATTAAAACAATGGAAATAGTTTTTTGAAAAGCTTCACTCATACACTCTTTTTTTTCTAGAAAAAAACTTAGGCTTTCAGCTTCCACAGTCACTGTGGTTCCAGCCAAGGATTGAGGCCCCTAAAATACATGGTTTGGATGCAATTTTTTTTCCTAATTTGTCTAAAATTTCTTATTATGTCCAAATAGATATTCTTTTTTAAGCATATCATGAGAGTAGAAACATGCTATAAAGAGAGGTGGACAGAACACAGAATAGATGAATATGAAATGGTCAGCTTAGGCATGAAAAGTAAGTTTTCAACTGCTAGCACAGTGAGATTTTATGATAACTTTAATGAGATTGTGGTGACATGAAATGTGCCTATTTTTAATATGTTGATGGATAGAACTGTATGATATTCTTGCCTGTAATAAAAGAGACCAAGAAAGTAAGTGCCCTGCAACTCTATGCCACATCATTTGGACATCCCACTCATATTCATTTTAATGGAAATTACGTGCCCAATTGCTAAGATAATTTTGAAAACATGTTTTGCTCTTTGAAAATTGTACAGGACCTTCAGAGAATGTGTGTTGTGTTGTCAGATGAATCTCCCTGTGAGCTAGATATCAATCAAAAGCACAACATTTTGAACCAACATTTTCCAAACCAGATGGCTAGAACTAGATTCTGAGATTCATTTTTAGGACTTCATTGAGTTTTCAGAATGCAAGCTTTAAAAATGGAGACTTCAGTAACAACAGAAAAGCTGATAGGCAGACTTTGAAAACGAGCATTCAGAACTACCTATGTGTCTGAACTCGGAAGAGCACAGTACTTAGCATCATAGGCAGAATTCCTTCAATTTTGTAATATATGATACTTTTCATGGATTTTCACTCAAAATCCTCTTCTTTTTTCCACTGCATTAATGGAATTTATTAGCTTAAATCATTAGTGAAGCTGGATGCTTCTCATGCAACTAGAAGAGGCACATGAGGATGTTTACTTTTACAAGTGAACCACTTATTTTTCTTTCTTTTCTTTTTTTTTTTTTTCTTCTCTGAGCAGCCCCAGATCTTCCCATACCAATAAATGTGAGTTATACATCCATCTAGAATTGGGNTGCTGGCATGGCATGGACAGTCTATCTCCATCTGTTCCCCATTTCAAGGAGACATCATTAACCCCACTATTCTGGTAAAATGAATGAAATAAACCATGGCAGAGAAGAAGGTCCTTTCAAATTCTTTAAAAAATCCCCTAAGTCTGTGGAACAGACATGCTTTTTTGAACAAGTTTCAGAACAGTAACATGATTTACTGTATTTTCAACTCGAACTGCATCTACATTAAATCACTACTACATGGGATGTCAAGGTGAATATAGCAGTGGAAAGTAAAGCAGAACATATAAATATTTTAGGGATTTAAAGATAAGGGGTTTGAGCATGTGCAGTGGCAAATCACCTCTAGAAATTTTGTTTGGTTGTTGCCAGCTTTTGGAGTCTACAATAGGTAGACTTTCCGTGATAATTGATGAAGAAAGTTTGCCTTATCCTTCAACCAATACTGCCCTTCTAGGCAACCTGGACATCATTTCAGTAAGACCTTCCACAAGAATGTGTCTGTATTCTCCTACAAGCAATTATTTTATTCAATTTCAGAGGTTACTTGGGTTTTGGTTGAACATATAGAATGCAATTCATCAGTGAATGACAGAATCACTTATGATTCATGCTTACATGGCTATTGGGAATTCATCTTTGGGAATTACTTACAGATGAGAGATTAAAAACAAAAGTCCCCCTGCCTGGATAGCATATATTTCTGAGATCTGATTCAGTAGTGATACTGGGTTGTGAAGCAGAAAAGCGAGTTTTGCTAAAGAAAAAGAAAACAGGTACATCTAGCTCTCCCTCTGTCCTCTGATTCCGGAAACAGTTGTCCTATGGCTGCTTGATAATGGCTTTTGGACACTCTATAGTTTGGTTACATTTTATGTCATAATTATGGAGTGAATTTGGGGCAAAGTGAAGTCAAACCATGACTGCTCTTCTTTCATTTGATCAGTCATCTGGTTTTCTTGAAAGGTCTTTATTCAGAAAATAAGGTCTTGGAGGAAGTGACAATAACCTATATCTGAAGAGCTGTTGCTGGCCAACAGTTAGGCCCACAGTGACAATAAAGGGTTAAATTATAAAGAGAAGATTTTTTATCAATAAATGTTACATGTGTATATTACAGCTGTCTACATCAGAAGCAATGTCTCCATCCCTCTTTTGTGAATAGAGGGAAAAGGGCACATTTCTTTGATCTGTTTCAGACATCCAGTTTATGATGAACTTAATAGTGACATGACTACTTCTTTGCACTCTGTGACAGGGGCAGTGCTAGCTAGTTTAGAAGCAGTCACTAACATTTAGTCAAATCAATCATACCTAGATTACTCAACACGTATATTTACTTGGTGCTAAAGCTGCCTCTGTATTTATGTACTCCATAAATAAAAGAACAACCAAAAAAAGTGGAGACTTGTAAAACAATGGCACTTGAAACAGTCTAGAAAATTCTTCTTTTATCACAGATGTTTACTGTTAATGCTTGAAAAGCAATATTTGTTAACACTGTTGTTGGATCAGTTAGGCATAGAGATTAAAAACACATTGCAATTTTCTAACTAAAAGAAAAAGAAAAGGAACTAAACGCCTCAGAGAACAATGGTTGTAGTTTCTGGAGGTGATGTTGAGTCATCAACAGATTTCTGCCCCTGTAAGAATGTTTAGGAAGTGAAAGTGCAGTCTTGGGTATGGCAACCAGCCAGAATAACAACCAGACAAGATCAAGTGATATGATCTGACTATGTCTATGTCTTCTCAAAATAAGAGAGAGGGATTTTTTTTTTCTTTTATTTTTTTTTCCTCCTTATGGTGGTTGTCCTTAAGAATTTATAACTGTTTAAGATGAATCTGCGAAGGAATCCCCATTACATAGCATAGGGGCAGCCTCAGCCAACAATACTACCAATTAATTCTGAACTTTCACATGAGTCTCTAAAAATAGTTTTGTCTTTTAATGTAAAAACCAGAAAAGTTACTTTTATCATTTTTATCTATTATGTGGTCAGGAGTTTTCCAGGATTCTCACAAAAAAAAAAAAAAAAAAAAGAGTTTGTCATTTATACTCTATGTGTCACAAGCCAGAAAGTCATGAGGGGAGAGGAAAGCATGACAGTGAGATCATACAATTACCCAGGAGAAGAACTTATCAAATGGTTATGGTTTTTCCTCCTCTTTTCTTTAGTTAGCCTGATTTTCCAACAATGTGTCTATGAACTGAAGAAGTTAGCATGGGGACAGTGAATAAGGGTGAAAAAAAGTGTAAGAACTTACAAGAAATTGTCAAGGAATGTACACTTTGAAAAAGAGGCTGTCAATGGCTGTGCGATATATGACTGGAAAGCAAGAAGAAATGTTGGAACTGTATTATGGAAGCATTAGAGAAAATGGTCATTGCAGAACATTTAGAGGGATGTGGTTATTAAAGGAAGGAATGTAGATAACTTGCTTTGATAATACTGGACTTCATGGACAAATTATTCTAGATGAGATATTCTACAGGAGAAGAGTATGAATGAGATCATAATTCTAAAAGCTCTGGAGCACAGACACGTAAATTCTAAGTAGTTAGTCTGGTCATGGCAGACAAAAATCCATATAAATAAAGAAGTAAACACGGAAAAGGGGCGAGTCCTGGCATAATGGTTGATAATGAGGAAACAGAGCTGCCAGTAGGGCTGCTGACAGAGCAGTTAGAGAAATGAGCAGTGAAGTACAATCATGGGGGCCAGGGAGAAGCTGACTGCCAAGAAGAAGGGAAATGACTAAATGCATTAAGGACAACAGGAAGACCAAATAGGCTTTGAGCCAGGCCAGAAAAAGAAATTCAAAAGGAAGCTACCGTGGCTCATGTGCTGGATCGAATGGTTATTCTGCAGTAAAAGAAACAACTCTAAGATTTAGAAGAAAAAACAGAGATAAGACAGATCCCATGAAACTTCTCATGCAAGAGAACAGCCCTTCATCAAAGTTCAGTGGCTTTTGATAACTGTCTTTGATAATTGTTTGCAAATTTGCTTCTCCTGACCTGTGCAGTGCTGATTTGGTGTACAGGGATTCTCTATTCCAGCAGTTTCTCATCACAATGAGAAAGGTTCATCTCATTCCGTGATGGTAGCTTTTTATGCTTGTAGCAATTCCCTCTGGTTACTAATGGATCATTTACACATCTGAGAATGTTGTTAAGAAGCTCCTGAGGTGGAATGGGATTCCAGCTGTAGCAGCTACCTACTGCTCTTATTTCTTATGGCAGGCTCCTGAGAGTTGCACAACTGCCTATTAGTAAGTTGATGATGGATGGAACAGCTGTAAATTTACAAGTAATGATAAGCTTGAGACTCCTAAATTAGTTAGAAAACAGCAATTTTCAAATTTCAAACCAGACCTTGAACCAGGATCTTTTTACAAGATAATGCCACCAACAAGACAATAGGTCAGTGGTTAAAAGCTACAAGCACTTCTCTGTCTTTTCAAGTTGTGCTCCATCTTTTCTGGAAATAGAAAATCAAAATCTCAGGCCAATTTACCACAGTGGTTCTAGTAAGGCTTTAATTGTTTAACTGATCTGCTGGATCATAATCAGAAAGTGACACATTCTTTTCTACTTCATCTCTATTCTTCTGCAAAATCACCTCAATTCATTTGTTCTGGGAGGTAAGTGAAAAGTAAAGAAAAAATATATTAAGGAGGCAAAACAAGAATAGTCACTCGAGGATGGTGAGAAAGAAGAAACAACAGAATAAAGAGGAAAGAAGAATTATGCAGCTGGTTCAGCAGATGGAAAAGAGAGAGCATCCTATCCCTGGTGATTCTACGAATCTCTTAAAGACCCAATAACATTAAGAGAACACTCTGGGAAGGTGAAAATGAGAGAATGAAGAAGATGTGAACTTGATGTACAGAAATTTTGTTTTCCTTGTTGCCTTTGACAGAAAGCCAGAAATATATCTGAAAGGCCAAAGAGATTCCTACTGAAGGAGAAATTAACAACTTTTCTGGAGAGAGAAAACTCTTGTTCCAATCATACTTGCAAGATTGAAAGGAACAGAATGAAAAGTGACTTTTTTCCCCCCTATTGTTTCATCTGCTGGTCCTTTAATCTCAAGCACTGATTGGTGGGCTTTACCTCACCTAAATTTCGAAATCTTCATCTGAGCTTATTTTTAGCACATGTAGATTTAGGTGTTTCTGGCATTCATTCACTACCAGTTAAGTAATCTGCATCCATAATATTAGGACCCCAGAGAACTTTGGGCAGAAAGGGAAGACACCAGAAGGTCTTGGATGAAAATTCTTTTCTCAAACAAAACTGTATCTTTGCTGTTTGAGTTTTTGTCTTAATTTTGATATATGTCTAGACTTGGTCTACATTGAATAATGAATTAGGCAGGTGTCCCCTTGGCCTAACAGATTTCAAATACTTCTTCCTTTTGGATTTGAAAATCCTTGGAATGATTTATTGTAATGGCAACTCAGTCTAAAAATATCAGTGCCCTACGTAGTTCATGCCAGGATCATAATCAGAAGCAAAAAAATTGAATTTTAAAATGCACACAAAGAAAGAACACAGGGGAGAGCAATATAAATTTAGTGGTTCTATTTTCATCTTCAACAAACATTAGTACTAATTGTTAATTTTTCTGAAGAGGCACATGATTAGTGAAGGAGTACACAAAGTACTTGTTTCACTTAATACTCGGGTTATTGGTTTTTTATGGAACTAAAGTTTATATGTTTCTTCTGCTGGTCTTTTCATCTGAAGGACTGATTGGTGGGCTTGACCTCACACAGAACATGACAGACGGACTAAATAGTATTAGTAAGCACTTTTAGTTAATGTCCAGAGTCTTATATATGGAGTTCAATGGTGTTACTATGTGAAAATATGCAGCATATGGACAGTAGGGCTCAATGAGGGCAAAGCCAGGTAGTGAGATCTGAGATCTGTGTAGGACTGTATAACACTGGCAGCAGATACACCCACAGGAAAGGAAGTTCAACCCAAGACTTCAGTGCCTGACTTGTCTATCCCAGTTATTCATATGATTCAAAATGAATTTTTATGGAACTGCTCACATGCTTAAACATTAGGCCAAAGTTAGGCCTCTGTTTAATTGCTTTTCTCTTCTATTCACTAATTCTGTGCAAAACATTTCTAAAACAATTCAATTACGATAATCTCATAGTGTGCATGAAAAAGGAGAGGAAAATTAGAACACCAAGACACTTTCTTTCCTTTGGTACTTTTTCCTGTGAAGACAGTACTTTTATTGATGGGTTTTTTTGGTGCCACTTTATTGCTTTGTTTGGACCAGCTCTGCAGTACTTTCCAAATTTAAAAATGAAATGTGTGACCCTCTTCTTTTGTTGTCCTCTTTAAAAAAAAAGTGACTGAACGTTCTCATCTGATATCAGCTGTGTGCCTTACAGAGATGATTCATGAGATACCAAGTCATGGGGAAAATCAAAGGGTAAAAGGGCACCCTGAATCCTATTACTTTTATTTCTCTGTTGATTTGGGGTTTTTTGAAATGGGTGGCCTTTTACTGGTTCTCTATCCATTTTTATGATTTCTGCTAGTCTTTATGTTCTCACAATAAAGTAGTGGCACAATCACTGAAAAGGGAAAAATAATCAGAAAGCAAAATACCACTTCAGTTTCACTCAGATACACCACAATCATGACTTTCTTGGAAGAATCAAGGCTAATGTCAAACTCAAGCAACATCGGCCATGAACAAAGCACAACCAGCTGATGGGATACTTTTTCACAGCTATTGTAACTGAGGCTGATTTCAGATCAAACCATAGAGTATACAGATGTGTTTAAACAAATATTTTGCCTAAGAAGAATTTTTCAGCTGTGAAACAAAGTTTAGAGTGGATACTTACTGACAGGCTAGAATACAATATTTAATTAGAATAGTTGACCTTCAAAGCAAGTCTAAACTTCTATGCTGTTAAGAGTATCTGTCCAATATCTCTATTAATTAATGTTATTCAACCATAGAGAGCTTTTTGACCCCACTGCACAAAAAAGGCCTATTTCCTTACCTATTGTGAAACTGTGCTCTTAAAAGTGTGAAACACCATTATTTCTCCGAAATTCTAAGTCTGAATATAGTCCTAGAATTGACCTTTTTTTTTAACAGACATAAACAAATTTGCATAGCATGCCCAAAGTAAGAATGTGTATTTTTAGTGCCATTTTAAGCTGAGTTCAAGTATTGTTTACTTTACCATCAGTTGGTTTTGTTAGTGTTGTTTATGTGATAAGAACATGAATTTAAACTTCAATATCCAAAACAGAGATCAAAGATAAAAAAAATCAATCTTCACACTACAAGATTCTTGACATGGTGAATTATTTTATTTTATTTTTAATAAAGCAATCACAAATATGATTAATGACATGTAGTGGCCTTGGGAGAATATCTTCCTACCTATGTTTTTACAAATATGAGAATAAGATGCCAGTGAAATGCTGTCCACACTCTATCTCCATAATAACCATTTTCCAACACCAACCCCCTCCAAATATGGACTAAAACTAAACTTTGATTTCTTCCATTCTTGCACAATGTTAATATAAACATTACTGCCATTTTATTTATCCATTTGTGAATGTTATTATTCCTCAAAATCATCACAGTTGTCCTTAAGATCCAACATGTGACTATATCTATATATTTGTGAAGCAGAGATGTTTGAATGGCCCATGATCTGCTTGATAATGCCTTATTACACAAAGAGTCTTCCTTTATTGTGTCACACTACAATGGAGGCCAGAATTTGGTCCAGTTGTTCAAATTTTGGGATGAAGCTGTTAAAAAAATTCAACCATAACAATATGTCTCTTTTGGGATATGAACTGCTGACACACTTTTTTTTTTGGCCAGTCAGTGTGATAACTGAGTTGGAAAACTCTTTCTGGTAACATGAATGTAGCCACAAATATGTCATCTTCTCCTACCTTTATGGAAAGCCAGTACAGCATTCCTGTCTGTCTTCGACAAAACTAATTAGCAGGCTAATGAGGGTAGCAGATTGCACATTTTCCCCTGGGTTTTCAAAGGAGTTGAAGGAAAAGTCAGTGTTATTTGAACATTGCTACCTGTTCTCTTTTTGCTCCTTTGAAAATTCCATAATAAAACATAGCGATACAGACATACATACAGAGCAATCAGGATATAGATAATATGTAATTAAATAAAATATTTTCTTTAACAGTAGCCTCGCAGGCTCATGTTTCTAGTTGCTTTTAAAAATTCCTCTTCTATAACAAAATATTTTTGCCTTTAATGCATCTGATATTTATGCATAGTGCTTTGTTATTTGTATATTTTTTCTATTCCTACTCTAATTTCATTTTCATCCAGGGCTTGCAGTAATATGGAGGATTCGTTGTAGAAGATTTGGTCTTTCTGTCACCAGTGTATCAGAGTGTGCAATGTGGCTGGGTCCAATTTTGTTGACTTTCCATTTGCAGACATTTTTAATGATCTTACATAGCATTTCTCTTAAGCTCAAGAACATGCTGTAGCTGCGTGCATTTGACTGGACAGTTTATGATCTTGACAGATTCTCAGATTATACGCAAGGTCTACATCTTCCTGTACTGCACACTGGAAAACATTTTTCCATATTCATTATTAAGAAAAATGTCTACCTTTTTAAGGGAAAATAAGTTAGGACTTACTTTTATAAATTCCCGTTGTATGCAACAGATATGAAAGATTTTTAAGATACGGACATTTCAAACTGGATTTATTCATTATATTGTGTAAAAATGGACATTGCCCAATAAAAAGTTTTAGTAGTGTCTTCACAGGGTCTTCATAGTTCCTATATTTCTGAAATATAAATCTTAGTGATGAACGAATTTAGAGATAATAGTATGATTTGCTTCCATTGCTTAAAAAGTTTGCTGAAAATACACCGGTTTATTATCTCTCAGATTAATTTCATTCTGTGCTAGTATATTTAAGACTGTGTGAAATGAACTGGAGACAGAATAAAGCCCTAAACAAGTTAATTTAAAAAAAAAAAAANAAAAAAAAAAAAAAAAGCCATCAGTCCTAACAGTGCTCATCAGGCAATTTTCAAATCATGTATCTGGTTTTGTCTGGAACAAGACTGTACATTGCAGTACAGTGTCTACTAATTCCATGTCATGTTGAAACGTTTAAACTCCAGCTATTTCTTTGTCTGACCTTTTTATAAAAAATACAAAAGATGTGGAAATGTTTAACATGGGATAAAAAGTATATGTATATGCATTTTCAATCTAATCAATAAAATCTTGCCATTTGGAGCTCAGAACTCTTATAGTTTAAGAGATGAGAAATGACATCCAAGAGGATGTTCCATTAAGCTGAGATGAACTGAGCAGTAAACATCATAACTGAAATAATTTTGAAACTAATTACTTTCTTCAGTGTGTTTCAGAAAAGAAAAGACACATCACCTTAGGCATATTTTTATTTGCTTTTCCAGAACAATACTTCTGGTCTACTTAAAAAAAATACATAAGAAGAATCACTCACCAAGTCAGGCCGTCCACAACATGTATATTTTGTCTCCTAGAAGTATTCTACATCTAAAAAGCCAGCAATTCATCTCATTTTATTTGCCAGAATAACCCTTTCTTTGCATTTGGGGTGCAGAATAGGAATGGAGGAGAGGTTTGGTAGGAAATAGTTCCATCTGCTAAGATGCTGAAGATAGGAGTATAAGCTTTGCTCTGGACTTGCACTTACATCTCAGCTGTATAAGGGAAGGAATCAAAAGTGATGCTAACCACATCAATCCTTGTTTTCCCATGGATCCCGTGCCCTATAACTATCCTGGTCATTATATACCTATCCCAGTACATGGCCTGTGTCTTTTTTCATGTAGCAAAAAGGAAGGAGTTGAATTTTAAGTCAAGTATGTAACATACTCGTGGGTGTTTCCCATTTCTTTGTAGATATTTGATACAGTGCAAAATAACAAAGAGCAATATTGGTTTCTTCTTGGTTTCCCAAATACTCCATATTTCCATCAGAAGAAAAACATACTTGAACAGCCCTGGAACTCTTCTGCTTCCAGTAATATGGAGATATGCCAAATTTCTTCATTTAAATCCATCCCAATCAGCTGCACTGTGAACTTTCTTTCTCTTTTGCTCCTTCTTAAAAAATTCTCCGTTTTTCTCATCTGCTGTGCCCTGTGTTTACAGCAAAGGAGGAAACATGAGAAAAAGCCCATAACACCTGCTGGAGACAGTAAAGCAAAGATAATTATGTAACTTTTGTGGAACACCTTCAGAAATTCAACCCATAGTATCTAAGCATTTCTAATATCCAATTGCATATGATTCTTCTTATAGGTGGTAATGATTGATGGAAATGTGGTAAGCAAGTGAGTTCAGGAAGGATAAAACCAAACAGGTTGTGATGAGGAAACTGTTTAAACAATATGAAACTGCCAATCTAAATTTAAACATGCCCTTTAAACAAATCCATTCTCTCTACCTCTCTTTTGTGAGTGCTGTAAATATGTCACTTCTGTTTTCTGTTGTTTCAGACTCTTCTTATCTCTTAATAGAGTCTGATGGAAATATCCCACTAGCTCTTTCCCCCTTTTCAACATGTCCAAGGAAGCAGGGTTACAAAAACCAGGGCAACACTGAAAAACTGCTATTTGCATGATCATATCTCTTGCCAATTTTCACTTCTGCTCTCAATTTATTCCACACAGCTGATTTTAATAGTAATAACAAAGTTTCTGATATGCACAGTATGTTTTTTTGAACTTCATTTTAAAGAAGTAGGCTAAAAATTTCCAAAGGCAGCTTTTAATTCCTGTTGTAGTGATGATTTAAGCATCCAAATTAAGACAAGTGAGAGCCTATTTTAGAAGTGCTGAGCATCAGCAGGTCTGAGTTCTAGAGCATTAAAACTCAGCACAGCCAAAGGATCAAGCAGGCACATACAAGCACACCAAATCAGAGACTGCTTTTGGAAAATTTAGCCTTGTTTCTTAAGGGTGAAATCTCAGCCTTTCAAAGTCAATTACAAATCTCCCAATGACTTCAATAGGCTAGGATTTCACCCTTTATATTTTATAGGAAAAAACAAGCAACATCATACAGAAGTTTCTCTTTTATGATTTTCTTGATGTTTGCTCAACCCTGGCTTCCCTTTAGGTAGGAAAAATCATGGTTTTAATTTAAACTCCATAAAAACAAATAAACAGTAGCTTAATTACAAGGGTGGATGGGATGTTTCACAATGCTTAAACTAATGTAGTAAAACACCAAGTGTTTGAAAAAACATTTTTAAAACTCAGAAAACTTTAAACTGTAGTGTGTCTTCTCCTCCCTATTCCCAACAATGCTGGAGTTGCTAATTTTACAGCACAAGTGGGAAACTGATGACAATTCCAAGTAAAGTAGGTTCCATTTATTTTGACTGATGCCAACAGCAGTACCGTAGAATAACATTTTTAACTGCTTTATCTGTAGTAGGTACCTCAGTATGTAAGACATACTGTGTTTCTGCTCCAACTATATGATATTGATCTCTTCCCATTTACTTAGGTACGATAATCTCATGTTCATAAATGTTTTATGGTTGTTTACACAAAAAACATTTCTGTGATTAGAACAATAATTTATAAAATAATTTTACTGGTTGCCATCCCTAAAGATGAAATCCTTACTGAGGATTCAACAGGGACAGTATTACAATATAAAAACTGAAACACAAAGAGTATATATATTTTTTAACACATACACAGTCTGTTGGTCCTTGAATTGCTCTGATCAAGTGAAAATGGACAAGTGAACCTTAGGTCCTACAAAATCACTAGTAAGATTCAGAGATTCTTCTGCTCTATATCTGTGACATATTAAAAAATATTATGGTCTGTCAGTTCAAAGACTAAATGAATTATGTATCTGTTCCAGTCCTTCCATCTGCCCATTTCTCCACATGTTCATAAAACAAGGATTAGCCATGATAATATAGAAAATACAGCTCTTTGTTTTGAATATATACACGTCCCATCTATGTTGACTTGTTTTCCATAGGAAGATTAGATACAGAAAGGTTTTATCTGATGATTCCCTGACCACTTCCTTTCGGGACTAGTGCAGAACCAAGAACATTGTTGGTCCATATATTGTGAGTCTTTGTGTGGAAGAAGGTTTTGAGAAAAATTGCATCTCTTCTTTGGGGGAATAGGATGAGGATAAATCTTTTTCTTTGAAACTTACGCTGCTCCTTTTCTGTTTAAAGGTCAGAGATTTGACGACAGATTTCCCTTCCACCTGCTGGAGGTGGTGTCAGCAGTGCACATATTACCTTTATTTAATTTCACGTGGTGTGTCAGCACTAGTGGCCAGACAGTCAAGAGGTCTTATTTCCTACTCAGATTTGTTCCTTGAGCCAAGCAGCCTACTTAGAGTACAGCTAGCCTTCATGGGAAATAAGCTCAAGGAAAGAAAACTTGTCCTGCCTTATTTCAGTAGCTGGTTGTTTTCAAATGGATTGGTGAAGCTGTCTGTGGCTGGAGGGTCTCATTTGTGGAGGCACCAAAAGACAGACAACCTTTGATCATTATGCCCAAAGCACAACACTGGATTCCATTTTAGAGCACAAGAGTAATTTTAGAAAATTTCCCTTCAACAGCCAGCAAAGGTAAAATAACAAGAGAATGGAAAAGACTTTTTCCTTGCTGTGTGCCTAGAGGTCATATTTTCATCTGAGCTCCCCAAAGTCACAAACTTTTCTTTTGTAAATTACACTCATTGCCATCAATATCTATGCTAAATTTTAGTCATCCTGTTAAACTGCTTTTTTACTGGGTTTTTAACCCACCAAAATACTGCTGGTTGTTTCTATAAATAAAAGAGAGCATTGACCCAGTGTATTTAATCTGGATCTGCTTTTGGACACTGTAAGCTTGTTTCCAGGATTTTAAAAGTCTCTTAATAGAGAGTGTATCCTTACCTGCCCACTTATACTGTGTTTATAATGTTCTTAGAAAATGTGCTTAGAAAATAATGTGCTTCACTAGTCCATTTTACCTTTTGCCTGGCAATACTCCTGAGGCATCTGTTCTCAGACCAAGGGAACATCGAAAGGCCTTAAATCTGATCTGTCAGACAGCTGTGCTAATTTAACTAAAGGGGCTACAAGAGAGGATGGAGAGAAATCTATAAAATATTTGGCTGACATTTGAAAAAAGAGATAGGATGTTTTCTTGTTAACCTTTAGATAAGCCCATTACATAAATTGTGACAATGTTCTCAGATTAAATGAGACTGTATTCTGTCTTAGCTCTAAATTTATCACTTCAGCAAATGAATTCTACTGTAAATTCTGGCAATATATCTTTTAAAGAATGCTGTTTATCTCACTGGGGAAGCAGAGTGCTGATAAATAAGGAGCACAGCCTTTTGGATGACACATGGTAAAGACGGATTGAAAAGAAGATTCAATAGCATTGCTTTCCCGCTTCAGTGTAGGAATGCTCCATGTTATATGTCTGATTAAATTACAGCTTTCTCATAGCATTTCTGTAAGTTCTGAGATGATAAGCAAAAAGATCTATGAAATGTTGCCTTCTCATAACATTTGATTACGTGAATTCTAATTACATATGAAAAGCATTTGCACAGAATTCAATGATAAATGATTGTTCAGCAGCAGCTTCAGCTCCTACTTAGGTTTCTATTCGCTCTAAATGAATAATTTTCACCAACTTATGTCTATAAGAGCAGGCTGAGAACTGACATTTAAAATAATTTAATTTTAAAGTCTCCTAAAATTAAAACAACTTTAATGGAATTTTTTGAGTTCCCTGAAGGCTAAACCCTGCACTAGTTTCCAAGTTATTAAAATTTCTTTGTGTTTACTCAAAACCTGAGTGATACAAGGAGCTGAAATATAGAGAGCTTACGGAAATCTAAAATGTCCATGTGCATATTTAGGGAGAGAGTAGAAAATATTTGGGAAAATTATTTTTGATTAAAATATGAAAATGTGATATAAGAGTATAAAATTTTATCAGAGTCTGTCAGTTTATAGAAACTTCATTCTAGAAATGATTTATTCAATTTCTGTAAAAAAATTATTGTAAAAGACTAATACATCAGCTATTAATACATCAAGGGTACAGAACATGAACCTTCATTCCATTAGGATGAATTATGAATTTTTGAAACTTAAAAATCCCTACTTTCAATATTAGTACCTAAACTGCACTAAGGAAGCACTAAGGAGTTACTAAAACTTTCCAAGTCAAGGGGTTACACACATTCTAGTCTTCAGAACACTTTGATTATTCAAAGGGTAAATTGTTGGAATTGTTGTAAACTCTGCAATTTTTGAACTACAATTGCATGACTCATGCAAGTAAAGCCTACTTGCCTAAATAAAGCAAATATTGTTCCTTATAGGGAAAAAAAAATATTTTCAGCAAGTTTTTGTGTTCTGAGGGAACCAAGCAGAGCAGACCAGAAAGCAGAAGTATATATAATCCTACCAGTCCCAGACACTAATTTTGTTGAAGGTTGCAGTGTTTCTTTATTTTATCTTTATTTATCTTTATTTAGAAAGTTTGTTGGGTGATGGTGACTAATAGCTGAACATCTGGATGCAGTGACCTTTAAAAGCCTTTAGTCATTACTGTGCCCAATTAAACTCAATATCAACAAAAGTGCTTGCATTTTGACTGGACTAGTATAAATCACTTTGCTAATATATTATGCAAACAGGGGGAAGTATTACCATCCTGGGCTCATTCCCCTCTAAATGACTTCAGCAGGATGGGTCAGGAGCTAAGGATTTGTTTTGGTTTTTGTTTCCAAAGTACAAACTTTGACAATTAAGAAAATTAATTAAATGCAGTTAGCTGGACCAAATAGCTCAAAATCTTCAATGAGGAACACAACTGCAATTTATCTAAGTCAAACATACAAAAATTATCTGGGATTCACATCTCATACAGAGAGAAAATAACTTTTAAGAAAACGTTTTAAAGGCCTAAGTGGATAAACAGCCATCTCATAAAAAGGATATTAGAAGTAAACATGGAGTCTATCTGGAATGGGAAAAGGAGCAATCATTAAAGGAAGCTTTACTTTAAAGGTCAAAAAGTGCAAGAACAAAGCAACAATTTTGAAAAACCAAGATGGGTTTGCCTTTATAAAGGAAAATAAAACAGGTGACCAGAAGGTTCATCTAATAATGTCTAAAATGTGGAAGTCTGACTCCTGTTCAGTGAGGCATCAAGATAAGAGACAATTTAACACAGCACCAAATCCCAATATTCAACCGAGCAACTGCTGGAATGAGGCGATGGATGGGCCAGGGATCAGCTGAGGCACTCCGAGCCTCAGCCTTCAGGCACCTCCTTGGAGACAACAAGAAGCCATGGCCAGGCTGGGACTTTAGCCAGCAGGAAGGGGTTAGAACCAGGCCAGAGAGGGCAACCAGGGTCAGTCTCTGTCCAGGATGGCTGGGCAGGGCTGTGTGGACAGGGCTGTGGTGAGGCCAGGCTGGGACATCAGCTCAGCAGGGCCCATGTACAGGGTTGTAGCAGGGCTGGAGATGTGGCCTCTGGCCTCTCTGGGGCAGGGACTGACAGCCCCGGGGCTGGAATGCTGTTCTGCACCGTGGCAGGGGGAGCATCAGGGGCAGGGAGGGGCATTTGTTTGCAAACAGAGTTTCCCTGGTGTTAAGACTTGAGCAGAGTAATCAGAAGCCTGGTTTTCCCACGCTCCTTTAAAATCAATGGAAAAAAATTCCTCTATGAACAGCAGCTCAAACCCTCTAAGACCTAAATTCATGTCTGAAAATTCCTGTCTCTCCATCAACAGGTCTTTGGGAAGTTTCTGCATTCATATGTTGTGAAGTGAAATGCTGAATTTAGGAGGGCTGGAAAGCATCACTTCAGACCTTAAAGAAAACTGACGCAGAATGTAGCAAGAAATAATAAAGATTCTGTCAGGTTGAAGATTGTACTTCATACCTAGAAGCTGTGTAACACAAAATTTGTATTTAAAAGAGGAAAAATGAGATCTTGGGTGGCTGAGGAACAATTGTTTAACCTTTATAATATGGAACACCTGGAGAAAGTGTAATTGAAGATTTCACAATAAACAGAAAATGACATAATACACAATGAGTTTATCAAAGTTAATCATGGCAAGCCAACAGGAAACTTCTGATGTCACTGTTTTCCAGACAGTGCATATATCCAAAGAGCATTTTGATATCATGTCATATTGGAAGCTATTAATTTTACTACAATAAAATTAGGTATTTGTGAAAGTAAGATAACAATAGATTGTGGTGAAGGTAACTGTCAGGCTAGAGACAGTGTAATTCTTTGGAACTAATGTTCAGTATTTCTATTAGTAGTGGTTACAGAATAAAAAGTAGACATGTTTCCATAGAGCTTTTCAATAGTTAGAAGATGTTGTGTGTACCTAGACTGGGTGCCACTTTATACTTCATAACTACTAAAAGTCCCAGTTCCTTAACTGTTTGCCTTGATGACCTACCTGGAGCATATCACAGATCCTTCTAGCCCAGATATTCGAGTATCTGGCAGAAGCAAGGCTGCTGTGTGTCTGGATCTTGCCCTAAAGTAGTATCGGGAGAACTCTTAACATAAAGAAGGTTAAATATAAATATTGTCAACGTAAGAATGATGACTCAGAGCACTGAAATGTTAGGAACAAAATGAAATTCAACAGTTCAATGTGCCCAGACTTACATGTGGATCTCAGAAGAATACCATATAGTTCAACAGTCATAAATACAGAAGCAGAGAAAGATCAGGTACTTAAATTTAACTGAACACTGATTGAAAGAACTCAATCCTTTTGTTCTGGTGAAGGACGGACAGATATTGCTGTTCTCTGGTAGTCCATCTCTATTAGCAACAGGAAGCTGGCCAAATAACAACTGATTTGGAGTCATTGGCCCCAGCTGGGAAACTCTCAGGGAGCACTAATATTTAGAAGGATGCAAAGACTTTACAATAAAACTAACACTCTTACAGGTTGTATTTAAATTGAACTGTAGATGTGAATGCAATGTGAGTCAAAATCTCAATTCTTGGTAATTCAGATTAGGGAGCAAGGTTGAACAATTGCTCTGATCTTATCCAATTTCCTGGATCTTATTGTCTGCAAAGGAGAGAAGGGAAGATGGGAATATGATTTGTACCTACCGTGGAATGGAGGTTAATTGAACTTAAGAAGCAAGTGTTTCATTATTTGCAAAGCAAAACTAAAAAGATTGAAAGAAACAAAAATATAATTAAGAAAGTCATAATAGGAAAAGACATGGAATAATATTCTCTCACAGCAGAAAAAGTTACAAACACTTTTGAATTTAAGCCTCCAAAAAATGTTATTGCATTGTAAGGTTAAAAGTCTTCAGATTTATATCTGGTTGAAGAGTGAAAGATAAAGGAATATATTCAAACAATTCATGAAGTAGAACTGTAAGCAAAACCAAACAGGCATCTAACTTGAATTTTAAATATTGTTGACAAGTAAGTACATGGAAATTAAACATAATTAATTTTATCCTCTTAACTTGTCATTTTTTATAAAAAGTACCAAAAGGAAAATGAACTGCAGTGATTACTGACCTAACTATGTAAGTATCCACAGCCCTTTTCTCAGATATTGCCTTGTTCAAACTAGAACTGGAAAACCTTTCAGCTGACTTTTTGGCTTCAGTCTTCCTATTTTCTCCCTCCTTTCGTTTTATGGATTTATTCCAAAGACAATTTGGCAGTAAATATCTTATTTCTTTTTCACCCAGTCTGTGACTTTTAAAAATTCAGATATCTGCATCACATCTGTGGAAAAAAAGAATGTGCCATTATTGAATTCTATAATGAAAGACCTGAACTTCATAAGTGATTTTAAATTGACAAAAAATATTGCACATCAAATACTGTCACAAGACAAAGTAAGAGAAACACATACTAATCAGGGTAGTTGCTGTTTTCAAATCATGTTCCTGCCAACCTGTTGCTATGCAAATCTAATCTCTGCTAAAGCTATCTCTCTACATATGTTTATATAAGTTACATAAGGAAGGTATAGCATAAATCTGTGTTGTTGAGGACACTCAAAACCCAAGTCCTGAGACAAGACATGCAGCTCATTGTCTTGGATTCATGGTTTCAGATGTCTGGAAGGTGTCTCAGTGCAGAACTCAAAGCCTCCTGCCTCAGCACTCCCCACAAATATTAATATGATGCTGGACATGTCCAGCCAGGCCCTCCATGAGGCAGGGTTGTGGATGGTAAGAAATATGACATGGCTGTTCCAAGGAAAGGAAGGACTCCTTAAGAGATTTGCAAACATTGCTATAGACACAGAAGGCAATTTAGGGTTCGCTACAAAAGCTGCAGGCACTGAAACAACATGGACCTCCGCTCACGAATGTACTCTAAGTTGTTAAGGTCGGATTTTTAACAGCCCTCGCAACTGTTCATAATAAACTCAATTGGCAGGTTTTCCCCTAGATACACTGCGGCAGAAACAGGTTAGTATTGAGTGGCAGCTGTAACACCACAAACCCAAAACAAATCTTTCTGGAGGGGTCCTCTGTCTAAGATCAGGACTCTCACAATTCCCAAAAATATCTGTGGTAATTTGCTGACTACAAGGAACTGTTTTCCTATTTACAGCATGTTTCAGTCATGGCACACACTCAGATCCTGTGTGTTGAGCATTTGTTGTTGCCTGCCTTGCAGATTACTCTCAAGGAAGGAAAGAGCATGTCACCAGAGACTATGCATTATCAGTGGTGATGGGACCAAATAAAAGCTGCAAGGTGCTATGATGTATTTACCTTTGACTGCAAGATCCTCTGTTTGGATTTAACAAATTAGCTTCTCAGAAGTTTGTTCATCTGAGCAGCAGCTGTTTGCCATATGGATCAAAACTGCATTTGGCAAATGGAATCACTTCCTCATGCCCATCTGATTTTCATGTACAGTCATATATCAGAATGTTTAAGGGAGGAGTTTGCTGGTCTGCTTAGGGTGGTTCAGCTGAGAAGTGTTTATTTTGTATCCCAGTTTTCTTTCTTTTTTTTCTTTTTCCCAGAAAGTTCTTCTCCTGCAGAAGACTTAAAACACAGCAAAACAAAAAGTCCTAAAAACAAAACTTACAAAGTAATATGAGGAAAACAACAGGTATTGGAAAAGCAAGGGAGAAATATGTTTTAATCTTAGCAAAATATGACAAACACTCTGAGTGAAAGTCTAAGGAAGCCAGAAACACTGTATTTATTGTATCTTCTAAATACTGGATTACTATCAACAGATATGATAATTTAAGCAAAGAATATGAAGATGATGAGTGTAAGTTAAAATATCAGAGCAGGAAGCATTAATAGTTTTAATACTCTAAAATTTGACAAGGAACTTTCCTGTTTAACCAATTAAGGTTCAAGTCTATGAAACAGGATTATGCAAATAGAAAGAAAAAACCCCTTTCCCTGTATGGGTTATAATCCTACACATAATTCCTTTTTAGTTATAGACTTCTTGCACTGCTCATGCAAATCTGTCACAGCAGATTTCATGCTTTTAATGAATGAACAGAGCCTCACAACACCTTCTGGCTGTTATGGGTTAGAATTGTTGGAACCAGTAACTAAAACGAATAAGATTAAGAAATTTATTCATGGACATAATGCATATCCAGATTTACATATTATGTTCACATGCTCCCATATGGATTCCTACACTAACAACACAAACCACAGAACATCAGAGAGATAATACATACATAAAAATTAGGTAATGTGTAGTTGCAGATTTATTTATTACTTTGGGATGCTGTCCTCATGACCAGAACACTGATTCATTGACCTCTTCACTTCTTGACTCATGACTTACCTAATCAGAACCTTAGCTACACAGGAAATGACTTTTTATCATCATAAGGATTATTTGTATTATTTTTACTTTTCTAAGTTTTTTTTTTTACAAATTCCTATTGATTTTTATTGATTCTAGTTAATTTCTTACAAATTGTTATTGATTCTGTGTTACATCACAAACATACGAACATGGAGTTTTCATGTGTTTCCCCTCGTTTCGGGATGGTTTTCTTATTCACTTCTGGTGCATTAAAGCAACATAATTTCTGTCCTTTACCTACTTTTTGCCTCATGGGATATATTCCCTTAATGCTTAGAAATTTTTCCTATGAATTAACTTATCTTCTTGCAATCAAAATCAAAGAGCAAATTTCAGCTAAAAAGACACTCAGAAAGGTGGGCATTTGGCTAAGAGAAAGCAAATGCTTCCAGAATACTTCGAGGGCAATCTGAAAGTTACCCTGAAATGTATCCTATCCAGGCTGATTGATTGCAACACCAAATGCTTATTTACTTCTAACAATGCTACAATGAAACCTAAGTGATTACTTCCGATTTAAATGCTCAAACCCGGGGCATCTAGCACTAAACAAAACTAATAAACCCCAAAATTAATAACTAAGTACAAGTGAGACGCCCATGTAAACACTTCTGTTGGAAAAATATCCATTAGTAGGGAATCATAATGGAATTTATTGTTTGTTTGTGACCAGTCAATGTGTGTATGCCATGGTGCATGGCACAATGGTGTCTGTGCTGTTCCCAGCTCACTGCTGAACCCACCAGCACAGCTGCTGCTGTGGGATGTGACAGGTACCTAAAGGCAGCTCAGGGACAAATAGGAGTGTTTTCAGGAGGAAGTGTGCACCCAGGAAACTGGGCTGCCTTTGGTAAGGTTGGAGGACTACAAGGCAGAAACATGTAGGAACTGTGGGGTATAACATGACCTAACTACAGAGTGACAGGCAGAAGTACAAATTTTCCCATCTATGTAAGAGGGAACCATAGGTGTAATGATTTGCCTCTCTTCTAGTAGTATTTTTTTAGGCTTCCTGGACTCTAGAATATATCTGAAAGTATTCTTATGTTTCTTATTTTCACTTCTGGCTCCCTAGTGTATATATAAAAATGTCTTTTAAAATGGATTTGTGGGTAGGCAACCTTCCATTCTAAACACAGATGGTACATCTGCATTTATTATTTAGGCATGCTAAGTGGAACGCTTTTTTACAGACTATTGTAACAATACTTTTTTCTCACTGACTTAATACATTTAGATATGACACAGTGACTCTTTAAGAGTGTTTGTGTTCTATTACCTATTTAATAAAATGAATAAGAAAACTGCTTTATACCTTTGCTGCAGCTGCTGTTCCTGCTTGACTGCAGAGATTTTTACCTACTTAGAAGGTTGCACCGTTGTCTTGATACTCAAGTATGTGATCAATCTTGGCTTAAACAGTGTGATGCACTGCTGAAAAAATTATCTTCCTTCCTGTTTCAGCTATGACAATTTTGATTGAGTACTTGTTTCACCATGAGTGCTACTTCACTGGAATTTTTGCTGGCCACAGGACCTATGATTTTCAGTTTGAACACGCATTTTTCCATCCTGACTTTCTCTTCCTTGAATTTCATCACAAAAACTAGTTTTTCATTCAGACTTGATTTTACAAGGCAGATATTTATATTTTATCTTTTTTTTTTTTTTTGTGAGTGTTTTGACTCAGGATAAACTCTATGAGTTTTTTATCAATAGTTTGTGAGTTATTTTGGAGTCAACATCCTTTGAAGTACCTCCTCTCTTTTTGTAAGAATAGTCCCATATACCTAGAGCCAAGAAAGTTCTTTTGAAAAAATATCTGAAAACATGGATAGTCCCATAGATATGAATGGGAGATAACCAAGGATAACCGAATTTGTGAGCATATTTTGTTATCTCTTTAAAAATGTGTCACCCAGAACAACAGCTGGGTAATGTTATTCAGATGTGATCTTTGTTAGCAGTAGAAAAGCTGGTCCCTTTTTTATGGAGAAAAGCTCCCTACTTGAACAGGCTGCTTTTCACAGCGCTGGTACTTTATCTGTAGTAGGTGGATACACTGATGTGATAGAACATTTCAAGCTCTTAGTGTCCTTCTACCTCCTTAAAAAGTTTCTTTGAAAATCTACCAGCAGAGAAGTATCTTTGTTTTAACTGTAATTGCATTTCAGTAGTTGTTCTGGCATCAGCGAAGTCAGGAAAGATGACCATGGACAGGATGGCAGGCAGCATATCTCAGTATGCCACCTAAAATGACTACTCACTGGGATTGTAGCTGCTAAATTTTGCCTCCAGAGTCATGATTCTTTGTTAACTTTTCTTCTTGTAAACTTCTCTTCTAGTGTTTGTTTCATAGGCCAAAATTTAATTCATAAATCTTAGCCCACATAACTGTATTTTTAAACTGACGACACACAGGAAGACTGCGTGGTTTTAATAAAACTTTTAAAAGAGAGAAAGTGAAAAAGAGAGAAAGAAAGAAAAACAGGTAGGGAGTAAGTTAAAGGGAGTTGTGATGGAGAAAGAGAGAAAAGGAAAAAAGATAGAAAGAGTGAGAAACAGGAAGATGAAGAAGTGAAAGAGAAAAGGAGAATGAATGAGAAAGAAAGAAAGAAAGAACAGAAAGAAAAAGAACGAAGAAGAAAGAAAATATTAAATTCTGTATACACTGTCAACTACTGTCAGTGAGGCATATAAGTGGTTTACCACAGTAATTAGCACTCAATGTTATTTAAAAATGTGATATACAGTATTCAACATTTTGGTTAACTACGCCTCCTGTTAAAAACTGGAAAATTATTTCCAGTTACAGGGACAGGTTTCTACATCAGTCCTTTCAATAGGACTATATCAAACAATCTTGTCATAAAATACAGATTAAATGTCAATAGTGTGCTTGCTATTTTTATCTTGGGAAACAAATACCAGATTTCTTTTTCCTTGGAGCAGTTATAAGAAAAATAGTTTAAATGTTGTTCATCTCAAGCTGAGTGACATACCCCTGTATTTCCTGTGGGTACTCAATGCACATTACCAGTGGTTTATCTGAAGTGTTTCCATAACTGAAGAACATGTGTATAAAATAATCTCAGGCAAAAATAAAGAGTATTGCCATTGCTCTTTAATATATGAATTGAAACCACATTGGTTTTATCTGCTGGGAATAAATGAAGAAATACATTGGAATAGCAAAAAAATTGCTAATCAGATATGTGGTATGTAAATATATATATTTTCTGTATTGATGGTTTTACTTCCTTACTAAAAATTGTTTATTCAAGGGTTTAAATGAATTGTTTATTCAAGGGTTCACAGGAAAAACAAGTAAAGGACAGAGGGGTTATTGGGGTTTGGTTTGGCTTTTTTTCTTCTTAAGAAAAAAGTAATAATATTGCAACTCTGAATATCCATTTTTCCACAGTATATGAAAAAAGCTATTTTGTACGAGAAGAAAAAAGAAACTCACAAAATTGTATATTCGAAAATCCCTTGCTCAGCTGATTTATCTCATATTTTTGCTTAGCTGTTTACATGGGAAACATCTCTGCATAGAGAGAGAGAAAAGTCATAAATCACTGGGAAGATAATTAATTTCATAGCACCAAAAGTTGGATGACCATCAAACGTTGGCAGGTTGGAAAGCATTCTAAGGACATATCACTGAAAAGTTGTTCTGGTTTTATTCTTTTCCCTAGACAACCTTCACTGATTACTGTCAGATAAAATTTCTTGTCTATGTGGACTTGTCCCTCCACCTAATCTGCAGATTCCTAACCTAAAGCCCAGTGTTGCTGATCTGGGCAGTTAAGAGATAACAGTGAGTATTAATCTGAATATCACTACTGGAAGAAAGACTTCAAAAAACCTTCCAGTAATAACACAAAGTCAGAAATGGGGCAGAGCAGAACTGCTGTTCAGCACAGAAAAAAAACAAACAACTTTTCCATAGTTGTTTCTATGCCACTATTGCAAATGTATTTTTTCGTCTTATATTTATATATATCAATCTGTTTTTATTAATAAGAAAATCTTATTTAATAGTATGATAAAAAACATTGAAATAGCCATCATACCAGCTTGCTTGCAGTAATGTTCCAAATTCAAAACCTTTTTAATTGGTAAGTTTAATTTTTGATAATCAAGAATGGGATCGAAACTTCAGCAAAGTACAGCAAAACTGCAGACAGGTTTAGAATTGCAACTTCAGCCCACAGACATCCAAATTCTGCTTCAGTCTTATTTTTGCTGCAGAAATTGGTAGCAAAATCCACAGCATTGCTAAGGCGAATATACTCTGACATTGTTTAACGTGCAGTGAAGCCTAATCATCCATGCTCAAATTTCACCTATAACAAAAAAGCTTGGCCAACAGTTTATCTCTATGGAAAGTGGGTATTGGGTACTTTGTAAAAATAGACACCATAGTGTTGAGGTATAGAATACTAAAAATAGCCTGGAAAAGTGAATGTGCTTTATTGGCATAACAGATGTAGAGCAATCACGCTGTTATCAGCATCATTTCACTACCAGAACTGCAATACTCTGGTAAAACCTTAGGGGAGAAGGCTGGGCTGACTAAAGGCTTTTCTTTAAGATATAAAGAAATGACACAGCAGAGAAATTTAACAGTTTGCCCTCATCTTCGTTTGAGAGCTCTCATTCTGCAGCCACATGTCCCTTTTCCCTACCTGACTATTTTCCAGTAGCTGCATTACAAAGCTCATATGGCAAACAAGGAGGCTTTGATTCAAACAAAGTACCCAAAGATTGTTCTTGAAAAGAAGTCAAGCTGAGATTTCTCCTTTGATAACATCTTTTCTGATACCTTGGCAAGCTTTATGTCTCTGGGGTTACAAACCTTAACCCAGGAAAGATCAGCACTTTATGGCCATGAATTGTGAGTTCTTTTCTGTTTGTGTTTTTTCTGAGCTGTTATTAATACGTTCTCATGTCTGAGAGATTGCTAGGAAACTGATGAATGCCTGTGAAGGTTTCCTTCTAAAATCTTTAACAGCACCCTAGATAGAAATTCTCCTCTTTGATATGAAATCCTAGAGAATTTATTCTTGACAGCAAGTTCTGGAAGTCTTCAGTCTCTGGAATTCAAAGAGCTAAGGCTTTTGTCTCTGGATTTTTGAATTGCTGAAGTTATTCTGTAGCATACAATCCACAGTCAAAGACCAGTTTAATTTTATTCTTTGGTGCTCTAAACTTGTTGAAAACACTTCTTAAAATTTATACCAGTCTGAGATATATTATTAGTATTTTTAAAGCAATATCTCATTTTTATTAAATCACTGTATGTTACTTTTTTTATTGTATCTGATCTCTATCAATTTTGGTAGTGTTTTCTCAGCTTATCTAACAATGATTTTTTTTTTACAGAAGTATCATATTGGAATATAAAGATCCTTAACTTTTTGCCACCATTTTACCTCCTCTTGGGGTAAAATGTATCCTATAGATAATCTGTTGGAAAATATTCCTAATTTAAAAGCACACATTAAGTTGAACAAACCAATGCATGGGCCTACATTAACATCTCTGCATTGCTTTTGTCAAAATTTTCCTGGAATAATTCTGGTTTGTTTGGATATTTTTATTGTACATTATATATATATATATATATATATATTTATTTCAAAGCAAAAACTATGTCCTGATTTGAAATACATCAAAAGTTTATTATATTTTTGAAATAAAAGCAATTACTGAAAATAAAAAATGCTCTACGAAAAGCAAAAATTATTCTCCAGTTTGGGATCTAACATGTAAAAAGATCTTAGAAAAACTGTTCTAAGTTTTATGGTTTAGCCAGTTAAATGAAAAAATATTCAGCCAGGGATGTTCAGTTGTTTTACTCAAGTACACTTGGTTTTTACTGACCTCAAAAAGTGCAGGAGAAGGGGTGAATTATCTGTACATATAAAAGAAAGCATTAATATATTGTCCAACTGACATATATACACACCTTGCCTCAGGCGCTAAAATCATTAATTGATTTAAAAGACAGATAATTCTAAAGACAATGTGATTTTGAGATTGTCTTAGTGGTTAAATATTTTAGGTGGATATTTTCAAGCTTTTCAAAAATAAAGAAGCCTAAACGTACTTAAAAGTACAAATACAAATGTCAATTTCCTTGATCATGGTCAAACTTCGTACTTTACCTAAATATGCAAAGGAATGAAGACTTTCTGAACCAAGAAAACACATCCTCAGAGAAATAACTTTAACTATGGCATGTAAATTAACGGCTTCTAGGGCTGTTGCTTCATATCAAACATATTCAGCTTCTGGTTTTTTTTCCAAGGACCAGTACCACAACTTAATTCTGGCAGACCGAGGTCACAGAGAGGTTCATTTTTTCTTACATTCTTGCAGAAAAAAAAATAAATAAGAAGCTATTGTAAAGGGTTTGCAGTTCAAATTAGGCCTTGAGTAACACCAAGTACATTAGAATGTATTTACCAGTACTACCAATGATGTTTATTCTTTCCAGACTTTCTTGGAACTGCAGAGACTAATAGCAGAGGAAAAAAACAAATATAAACAAAAAGTTTAGCATTCTCCATCAATATACCCAAACTCTGATTACATACAAGGAACAAAATTCTTTTGAGTTGAGTGAGGGATATTTTGTGTTTCAAAATGCACATAACCGTAGTGCAGCACATCCCACAAAACTTCAAATGGGTATTACTGGAAATTTTCATGAAAATAGTAATTTTGCATGCACATCCCCCCGTAGATAGAATACATAGGTGTGGAAATATCTAAATTTTGATCAGATAAAATTTTAACAGATATTTCCTACTAATAACAATATGCTGTATATATTCTTGCATTTTTCTTTCTTTTTTCTTTTTTTTTTTCTCCTCCCAGATATTAGAAATAGTAATTTCTGATGGGCTGCATTATTATCTGCTGCCCTTGGGTACCATTCCAGAAATGACTTAAATGACTTTCACAGTAGAAGTTAAAAATTGTGCTGTTATTCATCTTAACTTTTCTTAGTTAGCATACAGCATGTAAGTGAAAAGCAATTACCATGTGTCCCATGCAGGAAAACCGTAAAGGATTTACGCTATTAACTGACTGCAGGGATGAATGCAGGATTACCTGGCTAGGGTTTAGCAACCAGACCTGGGACTGGGTGCACGAAGAATTTTAAATTATGTATGTTTGAATATTATGAACACATGTGAATTATAATGGGTGGAACCAAGCCAAACCAAGCCACTCTGGAGCTTGTCTTCATTCCTGGGTTTCCCTGGTGGGGGATCAGCAAGAAGCCTCATGTGAGGTGCCACACTGTCCCGCTTCACTGCACGGGGCTCTACACACTTGACTGCTGCGGTGGATCTGTCCTCTGGGACGAGCGGTTCAGATCTGCAACATTTAGTATGATGACATGCAAAGTCCTTTGGACAGCATCTAGAATAGTAGACCGTGAAGTTTCTGAGCCTTTGCTTTCAACTGGACATTAACTCCAGTCGGATCTTGTTATCCACTTCTTCCTGCTCCTCCTTCCAGTTTTCATGCCTTATTTCCCTTTTTCTTTCTGCACGAAGAAGGTGTGGAGATTATCTTGGAAAGTACCACGTGTTCCCAGAGCTTGGGCTCTGGCTGAGGTGCCTCAGCAAGCACTGACACCTGTCACGTGCTTTAATTCTGCTTAAACTCTGCCTTTCCCAGCAGTGTCAAATCTTGCGGACCATACCACAATCTTTTCTGTTCCTAATCTCAAAATCAAGTTATAAAAAAGGACAGTAAAGCTTAATCCATCTTGAAATGTGAACTACAATTTCTTGGTTTAAATTACTCAGGCAGCCTGAGACTTTTTCATCAACTTTGTGTTGAGCAATAATTACTGCAAGCACTTACTTATTTTATTTGGCTTATTATCCAGTAGGACTTTACCAGAGTGATCCCAATACCAGATAAATCAAGAAGTAAAAATGTTTATTTTGAGCAAAAATGGTGCTTCATATGAGAGATGCTGGTTTATTTAGAAAAGTTTTCTTTAAAGCTAATTGTAACTCAATATTGTTCTGTAAAGATTCCTGCCCAAACTGTGAATATCTAGCATTTCTGAATAGCAAGTTACATCTGAAAAACAGATTCAACTGTGGTTATGGTCAGAAAAGAGAATATAAAAATAGCAGTTTCTATGTGTTTGGTCATGTCTGCTTACTTTTCCAACCAAAATAAATTTTTTCAAACTTTTTCACTCGTAGGCAGTCCAGAGCAAATACGTCTTTGGTAAAGTGTGCAGTATCTCTTTTCTTTTTAGATAACTTGTACAGAAATGTTGTGCTACTTTCCTAATACAGAGCTACACTAATTTGAAAGCCAGGTTATCAGAGAAGGTATGCAAAGCTGCCAAAAAAAATAGAAAAAAAATATAATCAAAAAACCCAACAACCCAAAAATCCCCACTCTCAGATAAGCCCCAAAAACAGAAATAGAGAAAGAGATTTATAGGTGAAAAACATGCCCTCAAAAGGTCAGAAAACATAATATTCTTGCATAAAACCTACTAATTTTGAATTGTATTTTAATTTTTATTTACTCTATGTGCAGACTGAAACTGAACATGGGATTCTTTTCTGAAAACTTAAGCATGAAAATGCAATTTTTGCATCTTTCCTCCATATTGAATATTCATTGCAAGGTAAAATTTGATTGAGATGAACTAAACTATTATGCTTCAGTTGTAAAATACATGAGGCAAGAAGACAGAGAAGTACAACCATACTGCATTGTCCAGTACATGATGCGGCACCAAAAAGCATTTTCATTTCACAGATCCAGATGCAAATCTTTGTCCTGACTGCCTACAAAGAGAACATCAGAATATAGAATCTGTAGGATCTTTCCCTTGCTAATGTACCTTCTGTCCCTGGCTCTCTAGTCCGTGTGCCCTGGTTTCCTCTGAGGGCAGATATATATGGCCTACGTAAAAGGTCCTCCAGCAACTCCCCAAAATTGGACAAATGGAGAAACAGGACTATGGAGTTGCACCAGCCCAGCACAATGTATGCAGCCAAAGAAGCTTATGACCAGCACTTGAGCCCTCCTACAGAACTGAGACACATCATGAATAATCCACAAGATTATGTATTAATAATAAGAATCTATATAGCAAAATATTTCCTCCATTAAGGAGCACCCTAGTCCTCAAGAGACACAACAGCAATCTTCCTAAAATTTAGGAGGAATCTGAACACAGGCCAAATATTCCCCTCAGGGAAGTCAGTGGTAAAAAAATCTACTTGACTTCAATGGCGCATGATTCTGTGCTCTGCAAAAAAGGTCACTCAACACATGCATGGACAACAAGTTGAATACATCTGGTTAACAGAATGTGGCTATTTCAGGCTCAGCATGGTGATATGATTATTTTTATTGGTTTTTGTTTATACTTATGTCTATCTTTGGCAGGGAGAAAAACAGAAAACAAAACCTGAGATATCCATGTTCTATCAGTAGCAGTGGACAAGGATTCCACACAAGGTTGTTGACCAGCGGAACTCATGTTCTCTGTTTCTCAGGTTGTACATCTCCAAGAAATTCCTGAAAATTAACTTATATTCTTGGGAGAAAAACAAGGACAACAAAAAAAATCAACTAAAACCCCTAGAAATAATTGCTCATTCTGCAACAGAAAGTATTTTTTTCACACAAATGTGTTTTTCCTGTAATGCCAAATGCTCAAAATATTTTCTTAACAGGCTCTCTCTCTCAACTTGCTTTTGTCCCCTATCTTTCATTTAGTAAGGCAGTAATTCCAAAATGGAAATTTTGTCTTTTGACACTGGGCACAAACTGGGTAAAAAAATCCCACTCATACATGTTGGGAATGTTTGATTAAAAGTCATTTGTGTATTGGGAAACAACCTGTTTTTTAAGAAAAGCTGTTTCACTCAAAGGTGCTAATCACCAATATGGGCAAAGTAGTCTGGAGTGGGAAGAAGACACATTTTTCTGGCTCACATGGCATGGGGCCACTTGTAGGTCTCCGGTTTATTTGTGGAAACAGTTTCCGCTGTTGTCACACACTCCTGCCGTAGATGGTAGGTGGGTGCATGGGAGAATGGAAGAGTTTAAATTAAAGCAAAACTTTTCCTCAAGTGTTTATTTTCAAACACTTGCATGTCACGGAGGCCGGTCTCATGACTTTAAACAAAACCCAATGTCATTGCTTCCACGAGGTTAAAATGAAGTGCAAGAGAAGAATTACAATGACTTTGCCTGCAACAGAAGGAAGGTCAGGCATCACTTTGGACTGAAGCTTGTCTCCATGGAGTGACGCCAGCAGCTGATACTTGACCTTTAAATTCCCCAGAGCTGCCACAATTTTGGGGAAGTGGCATTTGTCAGATGGCCAAAGAGGGTGATGGAAAGGCCAGGCTGGTGGCTGGGGGCAGCCATGGGCAGGTCGGAGGAAAGGTGTTTCCTTACAGTGAAATTGTCCATGAGGTGGGAGAACCCCAGTGAAATGTCTATGGATGTAGGTGCTGCCTGGGAATAAGGCCAAGGGGCAGGTGCAGAAAGCGGGACGTTGTGAAGAGAAATGTCTGCAGGGAAAGAGAGGTCTGTTCTGGCTGCAGGTGAGATGGCAATGGGGGCTGTGGGGGAACCGTGCAGCGGGAGACACCAGCCCAGGAGCAAGAGTTGAGGGCCCCGGGCCGGCCCGGCTGCTCCTCCCGAGCCTCTGAGGGATGGAGGGAGAGAGGCGGGGAGGAAAGGAGGGAGGGAGCGGNGGGGATGAGGAGGTGGATGCCCTCTTCCCGGGCTGGTTGAGGGGCGGGAGGGAGGGGCGGCAGCTCCTGGGGAGGGGAGGAGAAGAAGAGGCAGAGAGGGGATGTTGTTAAACAGTTTCTTACCGTAAGAGGGAGTTGGGACCCAGATCTTTCCAGTTAATCACACAACAAACTTAGATCATCGCAATAAAAAGCTCGGCTCACTCTGCCTCCTCGAGTGACCGGCGGTGCACGGGGTCCTTCCGAGGAGCCATCTCCTCTTCACCTCCCCGCCAGCCGCCGGGGGGGCCGCCAGCACCATGCGGGCCACCCACCTCCTGCCAGCCTTGCTNGGAGGTGGGTCCCGTCCCGGGGCTGCGGAGTGGCCGCTGCTCCCCGTGCGTGAGTGGGACACGGGGCTCGCTCAGGACGGGCAGACCTGGAACGCGGGAGAGAGGGGAAGGAAATCTCATCATTGCCCAGAGGTACTCCCGGCCGTTATCAGGACACGACCGTGCATCCTTATTTTCCAATGGTAGAATAAATGTTAAATAACAGAAGTTGACAAGGAATACCCAAAGCACGGGATAGTGCTGAACGGGAACCTCCTTGCTGAAGTTCAACAGCATGAACATGCTATTTCCAGACCAAAATACTTGTAATTTCATTAGATGTTCCCGCTGAAATCCGGGAGGTGGAGGGGGGGCAAGGAACAAACAATAAGTAATCAAGTGCTGGATGCTCTTTAGCTGAATTTCTTTCCTGAAGTGTCCCCCCTGGACTGGATATCTGAAGAGCCAACTCTGTGCTTTTTATTGGCCCTCTGGGAAGACGTTTAGGGAAAAAAGTTTGTAAAGGTTTCTACAAACCTTTCCTTCCTTCCGGCAACATTGTTAGGGTCAGACCTTTGCACAGACAGAAACAAAGGACAGGCACAATTCAGGGAAAGAATCTGCCAGGAGCGGGCAAAGCAAGGGCAGGGAACTATGGCAGCTGGGGTCTGGGGCAATATCTGAGGGCATCAGGCAGTACATGGCAAGGAATGCTGATGGCTTCCAAGACGTAACTATGTTTTCTAGGAA
>VZRS01011052.1:794481-821415 GCA_013398055.1 Ifrita kowaldi
AAAAAAAAAAAATTGAAATGGGATTTCAAAGTGGAATATTTTGTGATCTGAGTGGGCAAGTCAAAAACAGGCTGGCAGCATCACGTGCAGTAAAACCTGTTGTTTTCCCCCTGCAAGCAAGAGTGTGGTTCTGTAGGATGCTGAACAATCTCATTACAGCTTCTCTGCTCAGTCTGCTCCCTGAGGATATTGTTTTCACAGGCATTCTTTAGCAGGTGACACAGAGATACAGCTACTATAATACTATACTTTTTTGAACTCCTTTTCCATGTACATTGCCATTTCCATTTTTTGGACATGCAGCTTCTTGGAAAAGTGCTGACTAGAGCTGGTTAGGAATTTTCTGAGAAAATGTTTTGGGTTTCTTTTACTGGAAAATGCTGATACATAGAAACTTTTCACAAAAATAATTCGTGTTAAAGAGAAACTTTCTTTGGTTTGTTTCCTTCAAATCAAATGACAGAGAAATACGCAGAAGGAGACATTGCCAATAGCTTGTGGTAACCTGCTGTTGAGAAACCCTCACCTGTGACAGAAACTCATCAACTGATGGGCTAGTTAGACAGAAAACCCCAAAATAAATACTGCAGACACACCCACACACACTTAATTCCATGGGCCAAAGGTACGCAAGTGGCCTATAGCCAAGCTCATGAGAAGCTAGGTCATGCTTTGCTCTCCTGATAAGTCAGGGTGCTTTTCTTGAATAAGAGAAAGTCCTTGTTGTCCCTGACTGTAGGGTCTTAGTGCTGGTATGTAGTTTACCAAGTTCAATGAAAGTTGGATCTATCTAATATTCCGGTAGGAGAGACCGAGAGACACCTTCTCTACTGCCTGTATCAGTGGACTGATGAATAGGGTTGTGCCCCAACCAATGGGCTCTCCAGTTTAGGAGTGAATGGTTCACCTTGATGAGGAGAAAAATTAGATTTCTAAAAGAGTTTTTCAGAGTAGAACTTGTTTTCTGACCAGGTCTCGTGGTGACAGTTTCTTGACAACCCTGCCTTCCTTAATTTTGCTCCCCTACCTGCCTTAATAATAATTAATCCTATTGTTTGCCTTATTGGGAAGAAAGATGACTCTTATCACATGCTACCATTTTTCTTACCTTGTTTTTAAAAATACATGATCTTCAACAAAAGTGTCTGGATATCCACACTGTAGGCAAGGTAAAGTTGTGCTACTTCTTTCTGAAAATACAAATTTCTGGATCGTGGATCATTTCTGAAAATGATTGCTTTCTAAACATACCTGTTATCTTTCTATGGGATGTTGAATTCTTTTTACTGGGATGTTTCTAAGAAAGATTAGGATTTGCCTACATATGATTATTTTTAGATATGAAAAGCAAGCTAAATGATGAAAATGGAATTAAAACATAAGAAGTCTTTTGCTAATGCACGTCCATACTCCTAGTGCTGTTCTATCAAATCTGATTTCAAATGCACCTATTGTTGAATATAGTTTTTTTCTGTGAATGGATATTCTGGGTTTGTAATCTCATGTCCTAAATTCTTGTGCTAAGACAATGTCCTATGTAACAGAAATTGCTGACTAATACAGTTGGGTTACATTAAGGGGTAAAGAAAAAGGAGGGTGAAGAAAACACGAGAATTTAGAATGTCAGCAAGCTGTCTACACTATCAGTTTCTGAGTTTCTTTTTAATATATAAAAGATAAGACAGTGATTGATGAAAGATAAATGTGCATGGTTCCTATAGACTGCTCGCCTAGTCATTATCAATACCCTGTAAATCTCTGTCACTTGCACAAAGAAAATAATCTGCACCTAATAACTTTATCAAGGAGTTTTCTTCCTTGTTCATATATTCTTAGTATTCTTGGGAAGTATCTCTTTAGTAATGTTCATCTAGTGAAACTAAAAATGATTTTTTAATCAAAGCAACAAATAGATTGGCATGTTGCAAAAGAGTGAATGTTAAAGATTTATTTAAATTAAAGATACATTTTTCTGTGAGAGGACTGTCAGCCAAGTGTGTTTATTTAAATTTATTTAAAGCACTTTCTGTAGTTTGGATGATCTGAAGAAGTTGCTAATGAAGATGTGGGAGTTGCACTGAGTTCCTGTATATAATTGTCGCTTAAAGAAAAATAAAATCAAATCCCATAGCCATAATCAATTTATGAATGTTATGTATTCCAGTGGTCTGCATAGCTAAGTATATTTTTAAAAATTAATGTGATTTATACTTTCCAATCCCAGCTGTAGATAATCATTATACTATATACTGTCAACAAAGCAAAATGATACTGTGCCAGTTGGAAGAGTGTATTCCTTCTGTTTAATGGAATCCTTTTGGTGCTCAGTGCCAGGGGCTGCTTGTTTTGCTCTCACATGTAATACAGCACTTACCCTGCTTAACAGATTTTCTGTTTCTATTAATGCCATTTTCATAAGCAACATAGCAAGAGAATATAGAGTTGAAAGATGTGAGATTAAAATGTTGCGTAAAACTCTGGAAAATTGACCACTGAAGTCAAGGAAAGGAAAGCCTCTTATTGGAGGAGCTCATCTGTCATTATTGTAATACTTCAACTGAGGCCAGGGTTGGAAGGGAAATGTGCAGTCTCCCTGAGAGCAAAATATCTCCCTTTTAGATCTTTATGCTGAATATTAGTTTGCCACTTAAGCATTTCAAACTTTTCCAGGGAGGTTTGAAACTAGGATAACTGGGCCTCTTTTTGAGTAAAAGCATGGTGTGGAGAAAAAAGCATTGCCTTGAATGTTTTACAGTTACTTGTACTGGTTGAGTGTTGGAATTTCTTTTGTCCCCATCAGCATTGAGGTGGGGTGGAATGGCAGACACTGGAAGGCAGCACAGAGGTGAGAATGGATTGATCATGGAGGAGAGGAAGGACTGATCTCCATGCTTACTTGGGAAACATGGATAGTAGGACAACAGCCATAATGCAAGCAAAATTTGAACCTTGCAGTGAGGAAAGAATGGCAACTACAAAGAACTGGGAAGGGGTGAGGACATCCTCACTGTTATCCCATATTTTCCTGTAGGTTTTTGTTGCAGTGTCCTCACAGGGTTTTAGAGCTGCTCCCGAATGTGGTTAGTACCTACATGCAAAGCAGCACTGCAGAGAAGCAGAGCTGGGAACATGCTCCAGATTAGTCAAATGTGTTGGCAAAATCTATCTGTAGTTTTCAGTGGCTTGTGGGCCTCCACCCATGTGCTGTCTGATGAGCCCAGCCTTGCCTGGCAGCCCTCGGTGCTGCTGGCCCAGCTGGGGACTGGCTGCTCCCTCTGTCCCCCCTCAGCTCCAGCTTTTCCTATGACTCGCTGCCTTGGCCAGCGGCACTATTTTTATGTATACAACACGCAGCAAGGCTCTCATCACTCCTCACAGGGGCTGTTTTGCTGCCCTCAGCCATCTGTCACTCTTTGTTTTGCCCGAATCCCTGCCCTGCCTACTTGTGCTTTTCTCCTTACCCCTTGCTCCATGCCCGGAAATCCAGTTGGCTGGGACACCACCACAAAGGAAGGGCACAACATGCTGGGTGCCTTGAAGGAGACACCAAGTGCTTGTAAAGATTGTGGAATGTAATGGGAAATGGTGGGGATTCAGTACTTGTGCACAATGCATAAGAAGACAAATCTTACAAGGGAAAATGCTCTCAGTAATTTAGCCAGAGGTTAGATACAGAAAGTCAGAGTACAAACTGCAGCACATTTGTTTCTGCCAGTGGGTCCCAGCATCCTGCTGAGCAGATAACCTTTTCTTGGAAGGAAAAGAGCTGTCCATTTGCAGCTACCATCCAATTTTAGAATATACTATCAATTGTTAGCATTATCCTTAGTTCCTTGAGCTTTTATGCTGGCTATAAGAGTGGGTTCCAAAGGCAGGCCTTAGCATAAACATGAAGTTGGGTTCCCAGTTACATGGTAGTCTTTGCAGTTGCTAATAAGGGGGTCTGGGGGGGTGTGTGTTGAGCGGTAATGTAACAAGAAATATCTTTTTGCGTTTCCTGAATCTGCTCAACAACGAGACTGAGAGCCAATGTAGAAATAAGGAAATCATTATCTATTATATATAGATATTATATGTATAGTTATATATATTTCAAACTGCTTTCTAAAAATTGTATGTTTTTTCCCCATGAGGGTCTTGTGCCAAGAAAATAAATTTCAGAAGTTAAAATATTCGCATCATCCTCCAGGTACTTCTGCAAAACTGTTTAGTTTTCACAAGCTAGAGATTCCTCCTTGGACAGCTGGTTTTATTTTGGTGACTTTCCATCTACACAGCTGACTGCAGATTTTATGGGTATGGTTGGTAAACTTCTTTTACGCCAAATTATTTTCTTACATAAATAACTGCATTAAACTTAATCTGGCATCTTAAGCCTATCCAGTCTACAAAGTTGTTTTCTTGGGCACAACTCAGATTGTTCCAGTTTCTCATTATGTTGGTCTGCCTTTCTTCCTTTCTTTTTCTTCTTTCTCCCCCAAAATGAGAAGTCATTTGGAAAAGGTGCTCACTTTTTATATTCTAGCCAGGAATCTGGACATTTCTGATACTGAAACAGGCAAAAGGAAAAGTCAGAGTAAATGAAAGTAAGTTAAAAGTGTTGAGCATTAACTCTTTTTGTCAGAGCGACTCTGTTATGACTTGAGCCAAAATTGCCTTGAATGTATTTTTTGAAAAAGTGCTTTCTAATTGTTCACACAGGTACCAATACTGTGATGACCCTATTAATGATCTTAGTGTCAACATTCATCTTTAACATCCTTTCTTTTATTTCTGTGACCACACTGTTAACTTAAGCATGTTGTATCCAAAAGCATTTAGTAACATCTACTTTCACCATCTGGTGAAGATTGGGTTTGTTTGTTTTTCCTTTTTTCTTGATGAAGCCAGTATATTTATGCTATCATACTGAGGCACACACCAGAATGCAGTTTACACTTTGTAAATGATGTTTTATATTCTCTAAAAAACATTGTCTTGGAAATACATTATTGAATATAATTAAAAGTATCCCTTCTATCATATTTTATAGATTAGTAAAACACCTCACTGTATTTCCATACTGGTTCTCAATCCATATATGACGAGAACTGTTGATTTGCTTCAAACCCTACTCATTGATTTCTTTTTTCGTGTTACTCAAGTTTTGCCAAATGCTATTTTATGCATATAAACATACTTTGTTTTTAATTTTCGTATTAAATTGTCAATGTTTATACTGAGATAAACATTCTGCTTTGATATATCTGACATTGTGGTAATACATTGTTTTGCAGATTCTTGCTTTGCCCATTTTTTTTCCCATTCCGATACACACTTATGAATATAAGTTACCATGCATTTTTTTGTCAAGTATGGTGTCATTTGTTTAATGATAAAACGTTTGATATGTTTATTGTTGAACTGTGCTTTCCTACATTTATTTCAGATGTGTTTAGGGTTGGGGAATTTTTCATTTTTTTTCTTTTTTTAAATTTTTTTTCTTTTTTTATTCCTTTTTTTTTTTTATTGAAGGTCTTTCATATGATGGTAGATTTCTGATTTCCCACCCCCTGCTCCCAAGTTTTAATGGGATGCAATTCCTCTCTCATAATTTATTTTTTTTCCTAGCTCATTGGGAAAATCCAGTTTGCTTTAGCTTGCAGTGATGATTGTTTGCAAAATTAAATTATTAACTAATCTCACTTTAGCATTCTGACCTGGTTATCAATTATAACACAAATAATTCAATCTCTAATTAGTCCATCTGTTAACTGCTCAAGGTCAAGTGACTTAATTTCATTACAAACATGATGCAAAATATTAAAAGAGATCTAAAATTCTAGTTGATACTAAAGAAAGAGCATATGTCTGTTTTATATTTCTGAAATAATTGTGTCACTATATATGACCATTTTTCTTCATTGGAATATATTTTGAGTCTTCAGCTTCTCTGTGCTTCCTGCACAGCGTGTGGACAATTTCCCGCTTTTAAATTTTTCTCCTCATGTTATGCTATTTTGTATTTCATTCTCGATTTGGAAGGACTGCAGCCAATTCCTCCAGTTTTATGGCAGCATCTGCTAGCCTAAGGAATTCAGGTATCTTCATTTTCTTGATTTGTTTTATTTTCCCATAGGTTTAGTTTATCTCTGACGTCTGACAAACAAAGAACAGTGATGCTGTTACATGAGTGTTCAAATTCCTTTAAAAACTGGAAGTTATAAAAGGTCTTTTTTCCATCCATGCTGCGAAGACCTGTATCCAATCCATTTTTATAAGCAGATGTGATAACAGGAAAAACAATAAATTCATTACCCCACACAGTTGAAAGTCTAGCTCAACAAAGCAAATAACTACATAGTAAAATACTTAAGTTCTGCAAGTCTAAACAAACAGAAAAGGGAAATAAAACTCAATCACAAACCACCAAGTTTTCATTAAGAATCTAAATTTAAACATAAACATTTAATTTAAATGTATTTATCTTCCCATTTGGGAAACCTGGAGTTTTGTTGGTTTTGCTCTGTGTAATAAAGTGGGATGCAAAATTAGAAAGAAACAAGAAGAATAAGCTTTCTTACATTAGCAGGAGACTCCAAGATGTGTTTCTTTAAGAAAGTACTAACTTTTGCATATACTAGAGTGAAATTTGGAAACCATGGAAGCTGACATGCTGAACGCGTCATAACTGGTATTTAATAAAAGATTTGTAAAGTGTGTAACAAGTCCATAGAAGTAGCGATTTTTCTAGGGGAGGCAGCCAGTATGTTCCAGTTGTGCTCCATAAGTAACTCTGAAGCCTAAAATATACATCTGTATTAGAAACAGCTGGAGTGATGGAGGAAGGAGAAAGATTACCAATGAAGCAGACAAAGTCTGGTAACCTCCTTGTAGATTTTTGCTGTAGATAACACAAGTAATGTTTTTATCTCATTAAAATGGACAAAGGTCATCTTTGGGCCCTATGGCTTCCTGTATGATGTTTTGATTACCACAACAATGACATTGTATTTGTTGTAGTAGGTTTTTTACTGCTAAAGGGATGATGCAAAACTGAATACATTTTGTGATCAGACTAAGACCTGAGGGTGTGAAATGTGACTTGCTTAGGCGTTTGAACTCTAAATAACCTGCACCTGAATTATACTGAACTTTATACTGAATTTCTTGACTCTCATATAGGTCAGTATCAGACCAATTGTATTCTGCAAAGTGTAAATTTTGATTTGAGATATGGAACATAATCAGGTAGTTTCAGAACTGAGTGATGTGGTGTTTTGGGAGCCCAAAGCCCTTTTTGGTGTGGGACACAAGGCCACAGGAGAAAAAATAAACTATTTTGCTGTCATTTTTCTATCAGCCCAGTGATTAGAGAATACCTGAAGAAAAAGAGAGATCAAATATAAACACCTTTGCTGATTCAAACCTGTTTTTCTTGTCAATCAAAAAAGTGTCTTTTTATGATATGGCATACTGTGTCATCCATTGCTCTCAGTACTCTGTGTTACTGGTTCTGTTTTGTATAAATATAATTAAAATTAATGTTAAGTAGGTTCTAGAATACAGGCACTGCAACTTGCTGGTGAGTTTTCTTACAAAAATGCTGCACAATGACAATTTTCTTTATCTCTGGTTGTTGAGATTATTTGACATGGACTGGAACGGCTCCAAGAAAAGGTATTGCTGGAGATATTTTCCTCCTGGTGCACTACAGTTTGAGCAGTCTCAGTCAATGATTCTTATCTGAGAAGATTGTACAGAAACTTCATTTGAAAATGTAGTAAGGGAACGGTAAGGTGAGTTCTTGTAGCTCCAAGGAAAATGTCTTTCCCTGTGAGGTACCTTTGTTCTTAAGTAAATATTTAAGGCCTTTTATGAAAATGGGGAACTCCAGCAGGCAGACTGTGGAAATCCTAAATGAGGTTACGGAGCACTTGTCCAATGCTGCATCCTACTAGAGCAAATGTGTCAGTGCCCATTTCCTTGGGCACTGACTGAGGTCTTCTGTTTTATTTTCAACTTCATGTTAAGAAATAGAAAAAGGCACCACCCTCACCTTTTTGAGGATTTTTTTTTTTTAAGTTGACTCAAAAAACATTTTTAGTTAGTGGTTGTTTCTGTTGAAGAAAAAAATGTTGGTTCATATTTGACTGGATTCCTTTGTGTTTGAATCAGCTGCTATTATTTTCAAATTTAAGTGGAATGTCAGACTTCCTTGGTAATATGATATGAAACTACAGGAAACATCAGAGGACATGGCCCTCAAAATGGGCAGAAGTCCTGATTAACCAAAGTTTAAAAAATTGAAATGAATGGCAATCACAAATTAGTTGCATTAATTACAGCATGCTGCATGCTAACCTTTAATGTGGAGCACACCTAAGGTTCTATTTGAGTTAATAGTTTACTAATAAAGGCACCTAATTTGACACAAAAAGAATATTGTTTTTCCATATTTTGTTGTGAGAATTGTAAAAGTAGTGCTTTGCATTATTCTGATATTTCTAACAGTCACACCACAGATGCACTTGGCCCTTTGCCTTTTGGATTATAGGCAAGACATAGAATGTTGTTGTTTGAAAGCTAAAGTAAATCAGGCTGTTATGAATTGCTAAATGCAAGATCAAACCCATAATCCTCTTTGGACAACTGCTAGGAAAAGAAGAACAAAAAAAAAAAAAAAAAAGGCAGAACTCTCTACCATATTTTTCAGGCAGAACAGAATTTCTTGATTTTTAAAATCATATTCTTGCATGCTGGCTGCTGAGTTTCAGAAGCTGTTATCATTGGGAATTAAGAAATTACACTTATCAGTAGATGGGAAGTGTTAGTATCAGGAACCAAAAGAAAATAGTTTAATATTTCTGTACAGATTCTTACCACCACTTGACATAAAAGTCTTGGCTGAGACAACATAAAACTAACAAGTATGTCTTGGAAGATAATAGACTGAGAAATGCACCACAAAAACTTTATAGAAGATTTGTTTTTCTGTGGTTGACTTAAGGGGTAAATGCAATCCTTTTTGCAGCACTTTGGCTCTATCACAGGTACAGCAAAAAATAAAGCAGCTTCAGTGTAGACACAACCGTTTCCAGTAACAGGATGCTGATCCTTAAGATGAGAACGTTCTCATAACATCTCCCTAAGCAGTGATTCATTTTGGGTACATTTGCACTGCACAAATGGAAGGCTAGAAATGAAGAAAGCTGATATGAGTCCATAACACAACACCAAAAGTATTATCATTTGATTTTTTAATCAAAAGCTTCTTCATATAATAATATTATATTTAAAGTTAAATAAATTCCTTTTTTTTTCTTAAAATTTTTGTGATTGGGATAAAAATTGTGAGCTGTTAGATGCTGAGGAGTAGCACAGTTTACTTTCATCACTTCAAAAGAAAGAGCGGAGGATGGGGTGAAGATTATTTTATAGGTATGTTACAGCAGAGATATTCTACTTTGTTTTTCTTTTTTTAAAAGCTGAAGCTTGATGAGATCTAATTTAAATGTCTTTGTTATATTTCTAGATGTCTTAGGAATAACTCACCACTGAGAGGTGTGATTTAGCTGAATCCAGTGAAAATGTGAACTCAGTGATCAGGATGGAAGTTCTGCAAAGGGAACACCCCTAAGCCCTCTTTGGGTTTTCAGTATGTGGAGCTGTCAGTAACTCCCCCAGAGCCTCAGCTATTGCAATTTACAATTATTCTGAGCTTCTGGAGAGTGCACCAAGCAAAACTTTACTGGCCTAAGTGCACTCCGCACATGCATGAGGATTTATTCATATAGATCTAGGCTGAGGTTTTATATATTGGAAAAACTCTGGCAAAATTTAATAAATTGAACCTGAGCATTTGTGTGCTAGTATTGTTGCAGAGTCTGTAGAGAAAAATGAAGGGCAGCTGTGAATACAGTTACATGGAAATAGGTTATGGAAAATACTATTATCTTCTGTGTAAACTAAGGAGGAATTTATTCACCTAACCTTACGTGGATAAGCCATCTAATCCAAAAAGATCATCTGGGATCACTGAGTGAAATAGGAGAAATAGATCCACAGGCAATTTATTCTCCCTATGATATTCATCTGACTGAACAGGGACAATTACTCTCCAGATGTACTCATCTGCCTTCACAGACGATGGAGTAGCCTTCACTGGCACACTGGTTCTTATGGAATGCAAAGTAAAAATACAAATACATATTGGGAAAATTCTGGAATTTTCTTGCAGATATCAAAGACCTTTCCTCTTGAGCTTTGGGCAAACATCTCTAGCCAATCTTCTTCACTCCATTTTATATCTCTTCCTCTGGACCTTTCAGTAGGGACATGGAAACAAGATCAATGCATTCATTTGTGCAGAAACTTTTGCAGAAAACTGCAGACTGTTTCCATGCTATGGCCTCTGTTTCACCTCATAATCTTTTCTGTGAGCTAACACCTCTAGTACAGTCACATTTAAACTGGACACAGCACTCACACTAAGACTTCACTGGAATAGCGAGAGGACAAGTGATAATTTTGTGTCACTTCCGGATTCCACTTCTTTTCACAACTTGCGATAAGTTTATCATTTTAAGAACAGGTTTTTGCATTCAGCAAGTGATACTCTTTTTCACTTGAGTTTTCCATGGAAATATTTACAAGATCTCAGAAAATTATCATTATATTTTGGAGATTTTGAAAAAAATTTACAAAGGGTGAGAAACTTTCCTCTTACCCTTTTACTGCATTATGCAAGTCATCATTTGAAACTGGTTTGGCTATGATTCCTACTATTTTGGATTTAAAAATGGAAATCACCATCTAAAATAATCAATTCTTCTGCAGTATATGCTTATACCATATTTTTGTAAGATTCTCTAGGTTTTAGGTACTGAAGATGCTATAATTCCTATAAAATGTTATCCATATCTAATGCCATCTTTAACCTCAGCACTGTTCTTTACAATGTTTTATTTTGTTCTTTTTTTTTTATTTCTTCTTTGCTTCTTTTTTTAGAGGGTAAAGGGAAAAAGAGAAATCCTCTTCATGACTTCAAAAAAACAGGAGAGTTGATGCTCATTAAAGTGAACAAAACACTGGAAGTAAAAACTAAGCTGTTAAATACCACAGAGCAATGTGCAAAGAGATGCAGCAGGAACAAGGGCCTTTCATTCCCTTGCAAGTAAGTTATGTATCTGTTTTGTTTATTTTTTTTCCCTAAGGAAACATGTATAGCAGCCTTTGACCAAAGGTCTCTCTGTAATTGTCATCAGTGGTAGCTTGTCCCAAGAAAAAAATAAAGATTGTGATTTTGTATTTAAGTGATCTTGCTCTACCTGTCCAGAGAGTGTCAGTCTTTTCTGAGGCTTTGTCTGAGTTGTTTGTCTTCTTAGCTTGTCCAATCTGTAATCTTTTCCATAACATAGCTGAAAAAATGTACTCATGTTAAGATGTGGATGACTTGGGCTGCAACGTAGCGTTCGGTGAACATTTCTGAGATTTTTATGTCTCTTATAAAATGGTTATTGTCACACATCACAGCTGCAGTATTTCAGCACCACTTCAGACCATATTCTGTCTTCATTCTTTGCACATTACTCCTGCTGAAATCAATGAGAACCTCACACATGGAGCACAGATACATGCCCTGCTGAAGTTCACGGGCAAGTACTGCGAATCCGATACAATGGAATCAAACCTGGGCTGTGGATAGCTATCCTTCAGCATCTGCTGTCTCTTAGAAACACATCATGCAGCTGATTGCTTGTCTGCTGTGTACATATTCTCTACTATTTTTTGGAACAAATCACTATCATTTTTCTGATGTATGAGACTTATATGATCCCCCTGGCCTCTCTTAGTCTAGACCTTTAGAAATCAATGAGAGGCCATGAATGCAGAAGAATCACGGAGAGAGTGGATGACTTCTGTACTGGTGAGTACTGGGCTAAATGTGAGCCTGAACTTGGAAGATAAAAAAGTTTTGACAGCTGGTACAAATGGAAGCTAGACCAAATGCGACAACAAAAGCTCTTCCTTGGCAGAGAAGGTTCTCAACTGTGATTTAATTCTTCCATAAGCCTTTAATTCCACTGTTGCAAGATCTCATTTGTATCGTTCTGTACTCTGACTATTTATATGTGTAAACAATGAGCAGAGTTAACTTCTTTCAGACAGAAAATATTTTCCAGGCACTAATATTTTTCACATGGTACAAGCCACTGCTTTCCCTGTTGGCAGAGCTTCCATTGATGTCACTGCCAAGAGGATCAGGTTGTATTCAATACAGCAAGACATCCTTCAGTTCTGATGAGCAGCAACAAGGAGTATTGCAAAATTAAGTATCACAGTATAAAATAAATTCTGAATAATGCCAAGCAAACAACAATTCTGTATTCTAGCATCAGCTTAGGAAAACTTTCTAAAGCTATTTGTAGTTGCTCTGGATACTATCTTTTGTGTTCTGAAAATAAAAAGCAAGTTAATATATGTGTTAAGGCCATTTTATAATAAAATTAATACAGAATCTCTCTGAATTTTTAAAGTGTTCTCATGTTTTGTAGATTTTTTTTTTCTTTTTTTTAAGTGATACAATGTCTGATGGATATCTTAAGGGGCAAATTCTCCCTTAATGAGTCAATACAACAAAACAGAGGAGCCATGAGGGACTTTCAGAACATAGCCTGGAAAAGTCCTGCCCACAGATAACAGAATGACAATCTGTCATGCAATTACTTTGCACTGAANTACAATGTCTGATGGATATCTTAAGGGGCAAATTCTCCCTTAATGAGTCAATACAACAAAACAGAGGAGCCATGAGGGACTTTCAGAACATAGCCTGGAAAAGTCCTGCCCACAGATAACAGAATGACAATCTGTCATGCAATTACTTTGCACTGAATATGGAAAAGGATTGCAAATCTGATTACTTACTCTCTGAATTCCCTTTTTTCCCTGGCAGGCTTTTAGCATGGAAGGTGCTAAAAACCTGCTTTAGGAGTAGAGGTGTAGGTGATCATGTCTTGCCTGTGCTACCACTATGCAGCAGAGCACACGGGATTTTCTTTTCTCGGATCTCAGAACATTCTTGTGGTTTCCCTTTTGGCCCCATATGAGTTGTCTTGTAGTGTGAACTGTTCTTTGATGATACTGTAAACACACATTTTACATGTGTTCCCTTTTAAAGGATCCAGTGATTACTAATGTTTCCCTTTCATTCCTAGGATCCCAGTCTTTAACTTCATACCAGCACATGGTTACTACAAGGTGAAATTTGTTGCCAACTTAAATGAAAATCAATTAGCTTCCTGCCTGCTGTGGAAGCATTCTAAAATAAGAAGTAACACAACATGACATTTTAAATGCTTGAAACATGAGACTTGAGATTTCTTATGTTTATTGACATTTTCATGGCTTGATCCTCATACTCCATATCCATGCAGCAGTTCTCCATCTCTTGGGTCACAGCACCGGTGTTTTATTTTCTGGATGCAAACTTTACGTAAGAATTAAAAATGGAATTGCTTTGTAACATAATTCTGACAATAGCACTGGGAGCAACAACATCTGAGTCTGTGCACCGTGAGGCACGCAAGCAGAAACAGGGTTAGGTTTCTTTTTTGCCAGAAAGCAGTAAAGTAGCAGATTTCAGGCACTACAGGCTTGTAAAGGTTCAGGCACTCCTTATTTTCTGTGAGGAAAAAAAATTCAGACAACTTTCTTCATTATAAGTTTCTGTATCACTTACAAGTAAATTTTGAGTTATTTTATTGGTTAATCATTAATCCTTGCTGATTTTAACTCTGACACTTTTTTGTTGAAGCTAATGTATGTCACTTTTCAGAACAGATGTTTCCTCTATTCCCTTGCTGTCAGGCTTGCACAGATCTTGTTTATTTCCAGCTGAGTTATAAGATCCTTATCTAGACTTGTTTCTTTTTCATAACATTATTCCTAAAATCCTCCATCAAAAAACTCCTTAAATTCACTTATGCTGTGTTTTTGACTTCATAAATCTCTGTTCATCTTTTTTTGCCTTCCCTATCAGTTTTATCAAGCTGCTGCTGCTGCTAAGCTGTTCTATTCCTTTGTTTCACCACCCTTTCAGTCCATTACTCCCACTATTTTCTTACAGTCATTTTTGCAGTTCTTCCCACTACAATTCCTACGGATGAGAAAAAGGTAATATAGTTACTATTTTAAAAAGGTAATATAGTTACTATTTTATTGGCTATGCAGGTGACTTTCGCAGGTATGTCCCTTCCTTAGCTGTCACTGTCTTATCCTCTGTTATCTGCTCAGAGTGTCTGTATTTATACAGGAAGGGATTTCAGTATAGACAACAGAATTTCAGTACTCGATAAGAAAATCTACAGACTATCTCAGTACAAAGAGAAACAAAAAAAAATTGTTGTGATCGGCAGTATCAGTAGAAGAAAGTCCAAGAATTTGCTCAAATATGTTGACTTTGGAAGTACAAAAACCCTCTAGATTTGGGTCCAAGAAAAGATTGTTAGAAACTTTTATGTGCAGAAGTGGTTGAAGCCAAACTGGAAAGAAACCAAAAGGCAACCGAAAGGCAAAAACTGAAAGATTTGTTTGTAAACAGTGCATTCTGCATTCCCACTTTAGGAGGGAGGAGCAGAAACAAGAATGTAATTGGAAAGGCAGGAAAGGTCAAGGATATTTTTGTGAAGATGGAGTTAGAAGCACTTGGATATGCTCAAATTTGAGAATCAGCCAGAAGAGAACAGAAGGCTGCACAAGGGTAGAGGGATGAAGGTTAGCAGGTTGGAAACATTCAGAGTCAACAGAGTAGAGAGAGCATTTGGATGAAAAATCTGTTTGGTGATGAAAACGATAATGAAGATGATGTTTGAAAGAGAAGACTTGGGAGATTGGATAGGATCTTGTAGTATTTTTAACTGAAGCCAGCAAGATCTCACATGGAAAGCTTGTATGGCAAAATAAATAAAGATCAAGGAGCATTTTGTTGAGGGATGCAGTGCCGAGGAACATGGCACAGCCAAAGTATGGATGAAGTGTAAGAAATCTGTGTGTCTTTTGGATATTATCAAGTAGTGTTAAAATGCCTTCTGAGATCAGAATAAAATGTCTCAGAAGGTACGGAATGAGTGACAGAAATGTAGATTTTGTGGTAGGCTAGAGGAAATAATTGATTTGTTATTTGATTCAAATGAAACATTAAGGAAAAAACACCTGTGGAGTTTTTCTTCTATTTTTTTTTAAATTTCCTTGTTGGAATAACTGCTGCCGCCTCCAAGGTGGTCAACTGTGTTTTTAAAATCCTTAAACAAATTTTCCCTATACTTAGAAACTATCCTTTCAAAACGATTTTGGTAAAAAAAGTGTGCATTTTTCATTTCAAGTATCGAAAAAAATTGGTTTTACTCTTCAGATTTCTGTTTGTGTTTCTTGCCCTCCCTCATATCCAGTCAATTCAGCATGCATTGTACTCACTCCTAGAAAGCAGTTAAAAATAAGAGGGAAAAAAAGAAGACAAAACCAAGCAAGGACAAACTCTAGGTACACTATCACAGTTTAGTTTATTCATAAAAATAAAAATAATCTTGTTTTCAAACAGCTCTGTTTTTCTAGGCAAGAAACAGATTCCTTGTGCTTGAATTTTCCTCAAATTATCAATGTGAGATACTCAACTATTTCAGAGGCATATTGTGAGCATAGCAAAGAGGATGTTCTAGTCTTTGTGTTTTTTTTCCCAGAAAGCAGCATAACTGAGGACACAAATGCTGTCTCAGTCACATTTATCTAAGTTTTAAAATAAAGATCTTTAATGACAAGGGAACTCTTAGATTAGTGTGAACAACCAAACTGGTATTTAATGTAATGACCACATCAATTTAATTTCTTTGTTTCTTTGCTCTTGTCAGCACAGTTGTGGGTTTAAATAGTAATTTGGACTGTTTCTCTGACTTTCCCAGTAAAAATAAATCTGATGTCATTGCATGCTCCTTGGCAGGCCATGTGTCATTATTATAAACCACACAGAGATTTTTTTCTCATCCAGCTTTTCTTTGCAGGGCCTTTGCTTATGACAGAGTTACAAAACGGTGCCATTGGTTATCCTTCAACAGCTTGACAAATGGTGTGAGAAAGAAGCAAGACCATGCGTTTGATCTGTATGAAAAGAAGGGTAACTGATTTATTTACTGATTTTGTTTTTCCAGCCATCGAAGGGAAAAAAACCCCTGAGGTCAGTCAGTGATTTTTTGGCTGTAGGAGCATCCCGGGCATGGATGCTTTTATGAGTTTTGAAAGCTGCATCCTACAGTTTTATTTACACGTATCCTGAGTTTGCTGTCATGCAAGTTTACATTCTTGCTCTGGGTCAGTTTTCCAATCTATGTGTTTGCCTACCATCATACACACTAGTTTGATTTTTGTATTTTGGTGTAGTACTGAGCAGCTCAGTTGTATGAGTTACTATTAATTACTTAATATTGCTCTTATTTACCTCATTATTAGTAGGATACTTAAGTCCTCAGACATGGAGTTTTGTTCAGTCAGATATATTGGAAACATTTTCAGGATTTTTTGGGGGTCAGATAGTGATCAATATTTGGGGAAAAAAAAAAGACAGGCATGTATGTCAATAATTAAACCGTGTTTTGAATAATTAAGGGCTAATAAACAATATTATTTTTATTTGAAAACTAATGATGAGCTTTAATTTTTCATACATTAACCAAATCCATAATTTTATTCTATTTCAACAGACTATGTCAGAAATTGTATCATTGGAAAAGGAGCAGACTACAAGGGAACAATATCTGTTACCAAAAGTGGTATCCAGTGTCAGGCTTGGAATTCAATGATCCCCCATGAGCACAGGTAAGAGTTCAGGAGCAGAGACAATGGGAATAGTGCCCAGACAGCTTCCATAAAGTATAAGAATTTATGGGAAAACTAACCTTAGACAACAACATCTCTTAGGTATATTCTTGCCTTTCTCCAAGAGATGCCATTCTCCAGATCCCAGAAAATCCTTATCTTCTTGGACTTTCTCCAAAGAGGTCTCTCCTAATGCCAGCCTGTGTGTCTGTATCCCTTCCTTTCCTGTGTTGGCTTTTTTTTTAGATGTTTATATCTTTTTGATCTTTTAGCTACTGGCAGAAACAAAACATCTGCATTATTTCAGCCCAGGGTCTGGAAGTTTATCACTGTTCTCTAATCAACTCCCAAGGAATGAGCAATTTTGAAAACCACGTTATTAGGAAGTGGGAGATATTAGACCACCTATTTGCTTAGTATATAATATCATTAGTATATATTGCATTGTCACTGTCAATTCTCTATTATTTGTAGAATATGCTAAACTCTATGGAGCAGTTAGGCCAGGCAACAAATCCATGGAAAAGACTGAAGTGACTATTGAAATCCTTCCCTTCAGATCATACCAGCAATAACTAAAGACTGAGGGAGCATGTACAGGACTTAACTTCTCAAATTAGGACCTGGTACAGTGAGAAACGGAGGCCAAACCTACACCTTGAGGGTAAATCTAGTTGAACTCTATTGGCTAAGGAAAAAGAGAAGAAAGCCAAAACCTGAAGCTAGTAAGAGTAATGGTAAAAACAGATTCATCTCCAACAAACGTTCCCGGAAACTAGTAAAAGCACTATGAAGAACTGGTCTACTCTTTAACCACTTCTCTTTCAATGTTTGTGTACTCGCTTGAGCCATGTAGATAATAAAATCTTAAGACACAAACCCAAAGTGTCCTCTCACCCATAAGCTTGCTATCCACATTGCTGCCTCTTGCTCAGGACTCCCAGTGTCAGCAATTTGTTTAGGAGGAGCCAAACTGAAGATCTCTAGTGAGGAACTGGGTTGAGCACTGCTCAGTCCTGTTCTGACCACATCAATCCAGTGTGCAAGAGGATATCTTGGAACAACATTAAAAGGCAAAGGATACTTGAGTTCTGTCCTCTTATGATGTGTTACAAAGCTGAGCCTCAGGCTTGGACTTACTGGACTTGACTCTTACAGTATAGATGGCAGTGTCTGCTTTTCAGTTTGGGACCAGACCTGTTCTTAACTGGGAGCATACCATAACTACCACCAGATCCCAAAGCAATGACTTCTTGAGACTCAACATCTTGAAGTATATACCTTCAATTTTCAGAAGTGAAAGAATTCTAATTCATTACAACCCAAGCAAGAGTGAGCATTTATTCTACATAATATACATGTGGCTTTATTTAATTAGAGAAAGGAAGGTGTCTGGATAGCACACATTGTCAATAAATTGCATTTTAATATATAGCATGCACAGTTTTATCACATACACAGTTTTATCCAATGCATTTGGACAGCCACTCTTCTATGATGAATTTTATGAGAATGACTCTTCTCCTGCCTTGTGCAATAAGTTTAATTTTTAAAAGGTCACCGGATAAATGAGGTGGCTGCATGCTAATTTTGTTTTTCAACATCAGAAAATATGATTTCATCATCAGAGACATGAGGGAGATGGGAAGAAGCAGACAGTAGTGGTGTGTTTGGAACTTATTAGTACAAAAGACTTAGTTTTTCTCAACATCTGATTATCACAACGTGCCACTGGAAAATAAATCCTTTTCTCATATTTGAGGGAGAAATGTATTTTAGTGATTTTTAAATTATATTTCTAGAAAGAATTGAAGTAACTTGAAACTTTGAACTTTTGTTTCAGTCTAGCAAGTCATATTTTTATTTATTTGTATTCCATTAGAACACAGAGACTCCCAGCAAAACATGGCTTTCTATATTGTCATCTACATACTAGTACAGATTTTAAGACTCTCAGAGAGTTTTAAATTGATAAATCCAATGTAAAAAGGGCTCAAAGAGAAATGGTCAAAGAGTAGACCAGTACTTCACAGGCTTTTGGCCACTTTCCATGGCTTTTATGTGGTTCAATCTGTTTTTACCATTACTCTTACTGGCTTCAGTTTTTGGCTTTTTTTCTTTTTTTCCTTACCTAATGTAGATTAACTAAATCATCAATTTTAGGAGTGGCCCTGTCTTGATTTGTGGGTAAGTCTTTACTGCAATTCATCTTTTCCTCTCTCAAGAATGTTGCTTTAGCACCTGTTGAAGCCATTTGTATATCTGACCCATCTTGTGTTCCTAGTGCTACTCATTTAGACTTTTTTTAATGTTCTTACAGCATATCTGATGTAATTTGAGATGCCTTTTCCCTATATTTTCTAATGAGCAGAAAAGTAAAATGAAATATTCTAATATGCACTGCCATACAATTTTCACACATCTGCAGGCTGGAATGTCCCATCAGAAATGTTTTCCTGGGGCCCTTTAATTAAAAACAAAGTTTAGGATACTTACATTATAAGACTACAGAGGAAAAACAGAAGCAACAATTTTATAGGCAGCAGGAATGGCATAAAAATTAATCTCTTCAAGCACCAAAAATTAAAAAAACCCCCACTTTTATGTAATGCTTCCACATTGCATTGACTAGAACCACAATGTGATTAACAGAGGTATTTTTCACTTCAGTTAGTTCAAGTATTTCATTAATGGGAATAAAACTTGAATAAAATGTTACATGTCAATTTTTTTTTCTTGTCTCTCTGTCTCAAAACACTCAAAATAAATATATTAGGTATTTTCAGAATAAAAGGTGCATTATTTGTGATATTTCCACCACAGCTTAAATATTCTTTCAAAAAAATTGGAACAAATCTTATAAATCTCAAAAATGAAATAAATTAAGTACAGCTACAAGTTTTATATGATCCCCTATGTAGTCAGCCCAGTATTTCAAACAACAAAAAAACCTTCATGGGACAGATTTCTGAATTTAAGGTGTTTTGTAACTACAGAGATTTAGCTGCTGTTTAATGTAACAGGCAGCAAAATGCCACTGGATTTGTCTGCAATATGCAGCCTGAATGTGGTCATGAGCTGTTGAAGTGGTATTGAACAGCCCAGCTCTGGGATTGGGTTCATTACTATGGGGTTAGCTGTTCCTTATTTTGTGGGGAAAATAAGCTAGCATTACTTTTATGTGTAGATATTTATATATCTCTATATGTCAGTGTGCATATGATGGTTTCTGTAGAGTTAAGCACATACTTTTACAGATACCTGAGAAGACAACACCTTGACCTTGGACATTTTAAGTCATCTGGGGTGCTGTTAAATGTCTGAACATATACAGCGCAATTATGAGTGGGCCTGTAAGTAGCAGACCCCAAGATGACAACAGTGGGGCTTCTGGCAGAACATGAAGCAACACAGCTAAAATGGCATCTGGGGAAATTTCTTATGCTGAAATGCAAAGCAGTCCATGGTTTCAGGCACTGAAAGCCTCTCAGCAAGGTGTAGTACACAGTCACACTCACATGCTCCTGATGATCAGTTCTTGCTGCTGCCTGGCCAGGGATGCAGAGAGGTTTCTCTGCTTGTGGGTTTCACATAGTAGGTGCACTCTGAGCCCAGATGGACCTGTTGTATGTGCCAACACGCACAGGAAAGACAGACCTCACATGGCTACAGATCCAATGAACCCCTATGTACCCAGAGCTCCTGTAGGAGAATACAGTGCAGGCTGGCAGGGAGTGTGTGACTGCCTCTGGCTCTGCCCTAGATAGTTGCTTCTGGACAGCTGAGGGATGGGAGTAAAACTCTCTAGAGCACGCTATGGGCTAGACAAATTGTCCCAGATTTAGGCCATTTAGGTTGAGTAATCCCGACTGAAGATGTGAATTTGTGTACGGACAGATATTTGGCTGTGTGCATTTGCTTAGGCAGGGTGGAGGGAGATGGAAGCAGAAATGTGATTGTTTCTAGCTATTTGTAAAAATAGTATGATTAACCCCAAAGTTTGCATGCTCTTATACTGTAATGATTGTCATTTTAAAACTAGCTTTTTGCCTTCGAGCTATCGGGGAAAAGACCTGAGGGAAAACTACTGTCGAAACCCCCGAGGGGAAGAGGGAGGCCCTTGGTGTTTCACCACCAGTCCAGAGACACGCCATGAAGTCTGTGACATCCCCCTCTGCTCAGAAGGTAACCCAGCACAGCTTCTGCAGGAAGCTGCCTTTGCTCTGCTAACAGCAGCTGCACAGAACTTCCAGTAATCACTTGCTCATGGCCTTTAGAGAAAGAATAGGTGATTTCTCAGCGAGAGTAACTCATATAGCAAGAAAAGAAATTGTTAGAGGAAGAGGAGATCTTGTTACGTTCCAGTGCGCTGAAAGGTTTCAGGCTCAGCAGCTTTTTTCAGGTTATGGAGGAGCTTGAACAATGAAGTTGGGCTGATCACACAAATGTGACCCTTTGTTTTTGCTTGTCTAGCCCATAGTGAATCCATTAACAATTTCAGTATTACTATGTGATAAAATCATCTAGCGCCATTCGATAGTAAAATCAGCTTTTCATTTTCTTTTTGATGAAAATATAGATACTGGATTGCAAGATGAAAGCTTAAGATAAGCATGCATTTTGTGTTTTGAATAAATACTGTAAATAAGTATAACTCTTTACAAATCCAATTCCATTTGACTTTCAAGTCACAGAGTTTGAAAGACACTTTATATGCACCCTTGCATTTGTTGACTTTTAAGTTCTGTTAACCTCCAAACTAAGCTCTTGTATCTTGCTAATCAGCCAATTCAGTTCCAGTCAACCAATCTATTTAAATCTTCAAGATAGGAGGCCTTTAATTTTCCTGCTAATGTGTCACATGCAATAGTTATGCTGTCGTTAGGAAAGGAAGAGGAGAGGGAGGGAGGGAGGCAGGGAGGGAGGCAAGAAGGGAGAGAGGAAAAGAAGGAGGAAGAGAATCATTTAAAAGGAGCTTGAGAATTTGTTAAAACATCTCATTTAAAGATAAATTTATGCGAGCTTCAAATGGGATAAGACCTGGAGCTCATTTCAGGGCAAAGACTTCAGTAGCTGAAGTTTAGTGATATCTGTAATTCCATAAAATAATATTTTCTAAATGATCCTTCCTTACAATTAGTCTAATTAGGGAGTACTTGAGAAGTTTGTCTACAGTTAATTATGGTGAATTTATTTTACATTTTCAGAGCTCTCATTCTAAATTTTGTTCAACCATGCTTTCAAATTCCTTTGGTAACTTTTGCCCACTCTCCCTCCATGCACTCTACCTACTTTCCTAAACCAGGACTGAAAACGTATCGTAGTTTAAGCTGCCAAAAATCATTGTTATCAAAAAGATATAGTATCATATGTAGCTGAAAGTGCTGAGTATTTAAACAGACATATTGTACTGCACTACAATTGGGATCCAGCCATTATTCTGCACTTCAACTTGTCCTGTAATTATACTATGTCTTAGAGTGATTTAGAATAATAAATGGTGCTTAATTAGATTACACCACCTTTAAAAATTACTTCTTCCTTCCTTATATGTCTCTCTCTTACTGACCATAAGTAAGATTAGTAAAAATCTGATAGGAACATGAATGCCTCTAGTAGCTCATCCCTACCTGCTTCAAAACTGTAAGTGTCCTATAAAGTGATATACAATTTAAGCATCTGGATTAGTTCTAATAGATACAATTATATTCCAAAGGGCATTACACATACCAACCCAACAGAAAGACGCCATTTTTTAATACCTCTTTAGGTTGGTTTCAATATATAAGGGCAGGGACATGTTGGAGTTTTTTGTTGGGGTTTTTTTGTGGTATAAGTTATCAGTGTAATAAATATCTAGTGCCTATTTTTTTTTCCCTAGTTGAATGCATGACCTGCAATGGAGAGAGTTACAGAGGGCCAATGGATCACACCGAGACAGGCAAGGAGTGTCAGCGCTGGGATCTTCAGAGACCACACAAGCACAAATTTCGCCCAGAGAGGTAACCTCTCCTCCTCCCCAAGCAAGACCATGTGGTCATAATTTGAAAATTACACACATTCTGGAACCAGTTGAGCAAAACTTGCATTAGGTCAACTGAAATTTATGCAGTTCACCAGTTTTAGATGCTTGGGTTCCTGGCCCATAGTGTAGGCTGGCTACTGTCATGATGGAGATGCAGGTCAGGGAGTAGAGGCTGTTTTGTGCAGTTCTGATTACATCCCACACCTGATTAGTGTAGTGATGTGCACCTACTACTTCAATTGACCAAAAAGTTCTCCCTAGGTTCATTGACAGTAAGTTAATAACCTCTGAATATTTCTCTATATATTGATATGCAGCTGCACTCAGCTTAAATACCTTAATCACATAGTAAATAATGATTTAAAGTAATAAATTTTTGTTAGTTTTCTTAATATAGTTAATGAATATAAACTTCCAATATTGTCAAGTAACAATATTCTCCTTTTTGCAATATTGAATAGCTTTAAAGCTGCAGATGATCTTCCATTATAATCACATTTAAGTATCCAATTTGTTTCACCAAAGTGTTTGCCCACTACATCTGTTTTTTCACCATGGGGAAGGATTTAATAATTCTGTTTAGCATTTTATGAAGATGGATTTTTTTCTTAGACTTTTTCGTTTTTGTTTTTGTTTTTTTTTTTAATTTAGGTACAGATTCACAGTGCCAAAAGTAGAGTCAGAAACAGCAAGACATATTTCATCCCTGTTAGGGTTTGTCCTAGAGGGCCAAATTCACCCAACTACAAAGGATAATCTATAATATACACTTCTGAAAGTATTGTGGGAGGGAGGGGGTGTGCAGGGGTTAGGCCACACAGGAGGGCGTCTCTGTTCATCTCAAACAGGACTACAGTTTCATTTTAGTTTTATTCTGGATTTTGGCTTAACTCCATTTAGGTATTATTTTGAATAAACTTAAACTGCCAGACGAAGAATGCAAGAATCAACAAAACTAGAATGATTAAGACCTTCCACGGAAGTTATCTTTTTCTGTGTTAAAGCGTTTCACTAAATAAAGCATTATTTTTATTCCAAGAAATATGGGTACTGGTAGATTTTAGAAAGCCTGATTATTCAGCAAAATATTGAGGATCTGCAGTTTTGGAGTTTATGTGGTATAATCTGTTTTTTCCCTTGGCTTGGATGATCTGCTTCATGAATAATAGCAGGCTATCCCATTGTTCTGCCACAATAAATATTTTGTGTTAGCAGAGTGGGACTGAAGATAATCTGTTTCTGAGTTTTGCCATGCACTTACTGTGCATTCTAGAAGAAGTCACAGAAACAGTTTTGTTCCTTGGGAGTGAAACATTTATAGAACTCCTGGGTACAAACAATAATAATTTTACTGTCAGGAGGAAATTTCTTTTTTTCCATTAATTTCTGATTGTTTGCAAAATGACTTTTCAGACTAACCACAGTCTTACGAACAATCGTCTTCCTCTTTGAAATAATTCTTTCAGAGAACATCTTCTTGAGAGTTTTCAGACAGTAATAAAATGTTTTTTGGTTTGTTTTTTTTTTTTAAACAAAAAGCAACCCATCCAGATTGAACTGATCTGTATTGGCTTTCCGAATAGCAATGTAGTCCAGTGTATTTCTGATACACCGATGTTAATTAGCTCTGTGAATGGTCACTAAAGGTAGAAACAATAATACTTTGATTATACCAGTTTTTTATAATGCTATGGGGTTTGGTTTGCTGGTTTGGTTTTTTTTTCATAGTCATGTAAGCTGAAAATAAGAGGTCTGTAACAAACGACCCATTAAAACACATCAGTCCCTAGAGACACTTTCACTATACCATCCAGGTGTAATGTAAATAACTTGGAAACCAGGAAGGACTATCTGAATAGAATTAAACCTATTTGCATTTATGGCTTCATCAGTTGCAATGACAAAGAAAAGGAATAAAGATGGTAATCCTTTCAAATGCTCCAGTCTACCTGCTGTTGGACAGTGCTTTTGGCTTAGGGTAAATACAACTCACTTTTCCTTTTTGTCACCTCAGTGATTTGTTCCACATTTACTCCCCTCAAAGGTCAGTTACTGAAGATGTTTACTGTCCACTTAGATGTGATTGAAGCTAGCAGAAGGAATCCCCCCAAACAGCTCCTGCAGGGCCCATTTTTAGCTATTTGTGGATGCAGAATTATATTCTGAAACTCCACTTCTCTCGTGTACTCCTCACAGGCACAGTTAGGCCTCAAAATGGAAGGAAGACCACTGAGGATAACATGTTGGGCATAGAGCAGCATAAGGGGGGGAAAGTTTTTCGCCTTTTCTGCTCAAACTCAAATATCCTGTGAAAATATTTATTACACGGAGGAAAGTAGGGCTGAACTGTAGCATAGGAGGTGAATAACTGCAGATATCCTTTTATTAGTCCCCTGGTTTATGTCTTTTGTATGAAAATTTACTTTATAAAAAAACAAGTTTCCAGTCCTACATGTCTTTTAAAACAAAACAAAGGGGAAAAGAAATATTGGTGAAGAGTTTTAGATATTAGGTTCCATTTTAGTTCCAGGAGAGCTGGAGATCAGCATCTGTCTCTTTAAAATGAGTAAATGTTATCTCTTTGACTGATACTGTCCTCCATTTTTTCTAGAATCTGAGATAAAGTCTTGATTTCTACACCAGATATGTATCTTGATGCTTCATTTCATTTTTGGCAGTGAAGTACAGCTACTGCTGTTTCAAGAGGGAAAAAAAAGGAAATATGTTGAGTTCTGAAAGATCGCTGAAACCTCAGGCTCTTTCTTGGGTCTAAGAAAGGGGTCCGTGCCCAAAAGTACTGGGGAAGGAGGAGTGCTCACAACAAAAAGACAGCTCTCAGGGAATTCTGCACAGCCTCACTGTTGAATTGTGTGGAACAGTCTGAAGCCCTGTCATTTATCTTATTGCTATTATTTGTTTCTTAAAGGTGCTAGGTGGCCTTTTTTATAGGAATTGTTGCTTGCTGGGTACGAAGGAAGGCAGAAGCCTCCGTGAATACTGTGGGAAGAACCATTGACTGGGAAGGCTGGTTTTGCTCTAGAAAAGGACAAATAGATCTAGTAGGTGAAAAGATGGCTCACTGGCACTACCCCTTCCCCCAAAGACACTCAGAGCTTGATCCTAGAAGAACATCTCTCCGTAGGTTTTAGTTAGTAATAACACATTTTTGACATACTGTGAGACATGCCATATAATATGAGGAAGGATGGAGCATTCAGTGCTAAGACAGACATTTGTTGCCTAGAACATGGCTTCTTTACATCCCCATCTGTTTTGAATGCTTTTTGTGAGCTATCGCTGCAGATGCTTTGCCATTCCTGGACTCCCCTTGGTTCCTGGATGGTGACATGCACTTTCCACGCTATTTGACATGGAACATGTTCCACCAGCATCAAAGCTCATCACTGCACCTACTGGGTGGCCAAAACCATCTCATTTTCTGCTGTATTATTAGCCCATTAACGATTTCCTTGGGGAATCTTTGGACACAACTTGTTCCTTTACAGTTTGTCTTATACCTAGCAGAAAACAGGGTACTGCTGCTAGATCTAAAATTATCACATTCTTGACTGCAATTGAATTCTTAGTTTGGTGAGGTTTCTCCTTGGTGGTTTTGTTGTCATTTTGGTGTCTTTGTTTTTTTTTTTTTTATTCTACTTAAATCTTATCCTTGTCTCTTGTATAGCTGAAGGAACCTGACTTCTCCTAAGAAATGGGAGATCAAGGTGCAAATGAGTCAAAATTAACATGGCCATTTGACAGAAAAAGCACCCTAGCAAAAACATACACTTGTAAATCATATTTTCCTCTGCTTGTGTGAAGCACATCTGCTTGCAGTTGGAAATGGATTCAGGTTCCCAGGTAGTTAACTTCATTGTTCTCTTACATACTTTTCATGCTTCCCTCAGGGGAAAATCTACTTTTTGTTTCTTTTGCAAACATATTTCAATAAAACTGGAAAGCCAAGACAATTTGTATTCACTAGAGAAAAAAAAAACAAACCCGATGCATTTATCTCCTTCAAGTTTACAGATGTTAGTATCACGTACTTATACAAAAAC
>VZRS01011053.1:0-187395 GCA_013398055.1 Ifrita kowaldi
CTCACTGCCCCATTCTCCCCTCTTTGCCCTCACGGCCCCATTCTCCCCTCATAACTCTTCTCTCTCTCCTCACAGCTCAGTTTTTCCCTCACGGCCCCATTCCCGCACAGCCCCATCTTCCCTCATAGCCCCATTCGCCCCGCACAGCGCCGCCGGAACCGGGTCTTCGCCGCCAGCACAGGTACTCGCCATAAACACAGAAAATACTGATCTGGGAGAGTCTGGAGGGACAAAAAAAAAAAAAAAACAAAAAACAAAATCAAACCCAAAAAAACCCCCGGAAGCTTGAATTTGTGTCGTAGAGGGCGAGAACTTTTACTGGGCTGGATGGAATCTGCATAAATAATTTTTGCCTCCACCTGTGCCCGTGGGTAACTCAGCGGCTGTTGATGTCAAAGAGTGAGGAAAACTTTCTGAATGCGTGCTATAAGAAACGGGTTCTAAGTCATATTTGCTGCATTTTAGTTTCCTGTCATCATAGAAAATATATAAACAGTTCATAAATCAGAGCAATTGCAAGAGGGAAAGATGTTTAGTCTAATTACCCTGTGCTATTCATTTGGATGGGGAGGATATATTAGGCAGACTTTTTTCTTTTTCTTCCCTAGGAGTAATTAAATATGCTTCCAAAAAGGTTTTTGGTTAAACTGCCTATTAACCACACTTGTAATTCCTATTTCACATATTACTAGCCTCAGAATTCCAGTGGCATGAACAAAAGGAGCTGAAATTATGTAAGTTAAGGGATAGCATTAGAAGAGAGCTGTATAACAACTGTAACTCTCTGCTCAGATGTGTCCTGTGAGTTTTTTTCTTTTCAGATACATAAAGATAGCCGAAGGGCAGGAAAAATGACTGCAGTGTTGAACTATAACTGCACACAAACCCAAGTTTTTATTCTGTTTTTAATTACTTGAGCGATCTGTCCAATATTCCAACCCACCAGAAAATTAATGCTGGTTTACCAGATATTCACTTTAAAAAAAAAGGCCCAAATCCCTTCATGTTTCTATTGCTGCTTTACAGATGCAGTCATGTTAACTGGGATTTCATGGCTATAAGTGACTGGAAAATTACCTCAAAATGATGCATTTTCTATTCTTGTTTTGGCGTGTCTGTTGCGATTTCCTGAGGAGTGGGTAAATTGCATGGAAATTGTCACACGTAGTGATTAAAAAGGTTTAAAAATCAATTTCACCTTGCAAGTTGGTAGAGAGGGGTGACTCTGTATGGGGTTTACTCTGGGTTAGTGGAGCCTGGGGCTGAAATGCAGGCTTAGTTTATTTGGTCTTAGTTTAGTGTTTGTGTTAGTACGTGGTGTTACTTGCTGTGGTACTACTGGAAGGCATCTGGGAATGCTTGATGGCCTTAGCTTGGGAACACTGCTCAGAAAACTCCTGCTGTTTGAACTCTGCTCCTGAGGGAAGGACCCTCCAATGTGCTGCTGGCTTCAGCCCTAGACCTTCTAATAATTTTGGAAAAGAAAGGTAGATCCCAAACAGCCTCATTAACACCATTTTCGTTAGCACATTTTTCGTCAATTTTAAGCATTCCAACAGGTGTCTGTTTGGGGTTTTTTTGTTTACATCAATGTGAAATATTTATTGACATGAAGAAATGCCTTCATGTCTTTGAGAGACAGGTTTGGTTTGTACATATTCCTGCTGTGCACAGGAACATTTGCTGCTGATTAGAGGGGTACAGCTCTGTTTGCAAAGCAAAGTGCTTGCATGAACAGATTTCTCCCCTTTGCCTTCTGGTTTCTTTTCCTGATTGGAGTTTTCCAGGTGCAAAATGGTCTTCACTCAGAGAAAAGACCATCTGTGTTTTGTCGATGCTCAGAGGAATAAAACTTTGCAGCTGAGAGCTGATTTCAGTCCCTCTCCTTTCTTGCCTTGATGCTGGAGTTGGTTTTGTGGCTGTGCCAGGCAAGTTGGCAGAGGCTGCCAGGCCTTGTGAAGTCATGCTGGGCTGTGGCTGGAGCAGCTCCCCGCTCCTTTTATCTCCTGTAGGAGTGTGTTTGTTTTGTGTAGGAATGGCAGTGTGTCAGAGAAACAGCGTTTCTCCTGCAGACAGTGACAATAAACATTGCATTGTGTGGTGCTTTAGCTCCAAGTCCAGCATTCTACCTTCCAGCCTCTGCTGTCGGCGTGGCTCAAAGCAAAGCTGTGGATGAGGGAGAGAAATAATGCACAGCGGAGAATTCTCTGAATGCCTTTGCTGTAGTGGGTGCTGTGAAACTCCCTGGGATGTGTTGCAGGGGTGGTTTTGATCACTCTGTGCAGTGCAGACTTCCAAATCTCAACGTTGATGTGTGCATGTCTCCCTCCTGGCCATGGCAACCAAAAGAGGTTTCCCTCAAAATTTAACAATGCCCATTTGTTGGCAGGGGAATGAGTAATTGCTGAAGGGTAACACCTCAGTAGTGGCATCTGGGAGGTTTTGGTGCTAGGCCAGCTCACAGCTCTGTCATGTGGAGCACCAACGCAAAAATGTTTTCTGTGCTTTTGCCATGTCCAATTATTTGCCTGGTGAATGGGGGAGCTGATTTTTCAGGCTGTAAATGTGGCCTGATACTGTGAGCCCCCCATTCCCAAACAGGAACGCTCCCTCTGAAGGCTGAGGGGAGCAGCACACCCAGGTGTGGTGCAGGACTGTCACAGCAGTGCTCGGCACAAGCAACAGTGAGTAGCAGTTTCCAAAGCACTTGAGCAGGTTTCCGTTTCCAAAAGCAGCTCCCGGATGGCAGGAGAAGCAAGGAGGCCCCAGCCTGCCTGCACATGGTAGGTGACAAAGTTCCTCAGCTACTGATATGCTTTAAAAATACATATGTGTTTAAATTTTCAAGAATGCTGGTTCTTATCTGGTGGTTTGTGTAATTTTATCGATTGTTTGTGTAAATAAATTTTTACCTACTCCAGGAATTGCCATGAATTTTATCCTGGCAAAGGGCTTAATAAATTGCAGGAGACAAAAATGAAGAGGAAAGTGCGACCTTTAAATGGAGGATAAAGGAATCATGGATGTGGAATTTTTTGTTTGTTTTCCTCTGTAATGAATGTACAATATTTTTCTCCATTACTAGCTGTTGGCTGTGGAAGTGAAAATATAGAGGCTGGCGATGCAAGGCCACAGAAATGAGGAAATACTAATACATAAACCCATTTGCCCTAAAGTATTGTGCTTGACCAGAAGATAAGTAACACTGTGTGTTAGTAGCGGTAGCAGAGTGATGGTTTGCTATCAGCCCTCATAATTTATCCCATGCAGAGTGTTGCCTGTGGACTGAGGGCTTGACAGATCCTCTCAGCTGTCCTGGTGTAGCAGGAATCAAGGTTTTGTGTTTCACTCTTAGCTCAGTGGCTCAAGAAAGAGAAGCCAGAAAGCAGAATTGATGATTAATTTGCTGGGTGTGCATGTTATTATTGCTGCAAATCTGTCTGGCTTAGTCCACCTGAGGATTTTGTGGTCTCCAAGTGACTAACAACATGTGGCTGCTTGCTCTGGGGAGCTGCTATGTCTAAAAAAATCAGTATTTGAAGTTTGAAGAATTTTCAAGAGTCCCTCCTTGGTGCCTGTAGGGTGGGCAGCTTGGCCACAGCTGAGCTGGGGTGTTCAAAGAAGATGGGCTCAGGGTTTCGGTTTTATTGTCTGTGCTCTCTCTTTCTCCAAGTGGCTGCATCAGTGTGCTTTGAGCTTAAAGGGAATATTGCCGAACATGTTACAGGTTTTAAAAAGTGAGTTTGATGCTGTTGTAGGTCAAGAAATCACTAACTAGCGGGTTAGCCTGCAGTCAGTGCTGTGTGGCCATTTAGAGCTGATGATGCAGCCACAGGTTGTTAAACAATTTTAAACAGGCCTATTTTCAAAGCTTGTAAAACTAACATTTAATGAAGCGAAACACAGATCAATGGTAAATTTTGTGCAGTGGCTCAGCTGTATTGATTGCAAGGTTCAAAGACTTTCAGTATGGCCCTATTAAACACCTATAATGTTAGGGCTGAAATGACGCTTGGCAAATGCTAACAAGGTTGAAAATAATTCCTGCTTTCCAATAATTTGCTGCTTTCCAGTCAGCAGGGAGGGGTGGGAGCTGTTTGGTCACACAGGAATTGCTCCTGGGTTAATCTGGGCTGGAAAGAAAGGGACTTCTGTGCTGGTGCCGTGCAAAGGTAGCCCTGCAGCACCTGTGGCTGCTGAGTGTACGGGTGTGGGAGCTCTCCCTCGGTACTTGCGCTGTGCAGCTCTTGTCTGTTGTTCCCCGAGGGGATTTTGGCTGTTCCGCGTGGACAGGGCTAAACCTGGGCCAGGTGTGACAGCCGGGGAGCAGTTTGGTCCCTCCGTGCCTGGGGCACTGTGGGTGGATGTGCACGGTGGCTCCGGGCAAGGACCTGCTGGAGACCGCGGCTGCCACGGCGGCTGTCTGGCAGAGCACCTGGGAGTGTGATTTAGCTGTACTTGGCTTTGGCACGCTAAAAGCTGGATCCTGGCTGCAGCCCGGTCTCCTGGTGAGAGGTCTGTAATTTGTAACCACTCAAGGATGCCGGCGGCTTTTCCTCTGCTCCACCGATATGTGCCCGACTCTGCAGGCTCAGCTGAGCCATGCCCCCTCCTGCCCAGCCGCGGGGTGGGAATGGGGGAAGATGTATGATCAGGCAGGCAGGACGGCAAAAATGAAATCAATACGGATCAACTGAAGAGTTTTAATCTTGCCTTGTAATAACTCCTTATCTCTCCATCCCCCGTATATGTTACAGTGTGGTGTCACTGAACGCTGCTCGCTTGCAAATCAAAACGTCCCCATGCAATGTAGTGACTATAAATGTGTACACACACACACACCAGGAGTGCACCCCTTGCTGTGAGAATGGGGAGTGTGCACGGAAACAAACCCAGGCAGCTTCCAGGGAGAGTCTGGGTGCTGCGTTTGACCCTGGAAGCTCCTGCCTCTGGGTTGGCTGACATCCCACACTTCACACCTGGGTAGGAAGGGTTGTTCTTCTGTAAAACAGCAGCTCCCTCTCGCGCATATATTCTGACAACAGCAATTAGAAACATAGCAGCACACCAGGGAGCTGCTAAATATAGAATGGCCTGAAGGGATGAGCTTATGTTTCCTGGATTTTTTTTTTTTGTGCTTCCCCACCCCTACCTGTCTTATGGATGGTGCAGGAGAATTTAAAGGTCAGGTGAGCAAACTAGCTCAGAAAGAGGAAAAGGGATCCCTACCTCTGCCACCGTGGCATAAAGAATAGGAGTAAGGAGATTCCATAGGGAAATAAAGGATCATTAACTCAAAATGTGTTTTTGCCAGCCTGTGGTAGATAAAGCTCCTGCTGGTTCTGGGATAAGGAGGAGGAAGCAATGCTGAACTGAGGGAGTGTGGGGGCTTGAGCACAGTGGGATGTTGGTCCTGCACTGGAGCTTGGAGAAGGGAAGTTTTGCTGAGGCCCAGCCCTGACCTGGCTGGGCCCACAGTGCTCTGGGACATCATAGCTCCTGTGCAAGAAATCCTGCCTTTAGGAAATTCTTTCCCTTTAGGAAATGCACTAAGAGTGAGAGCTTCAATTCCTGAATGTCTTCATTCAGGATGAGTTGTCACTGCTGCAATAACACAAATTTTGCTTGTGCATAATATATTATTTATTTAATGAAGGCTGAATGAAAGAGCTCCCTCACTCCCTCTCTGTGGTGTGCAAATGTCTGGGGAGGGTTTGGTGCTTACTTCAACAGCTCATGCTCCTAAAGACTTGACATCTTGTTTATATTACTTAAATAGATACGTGCTATTTCCGGGAGCTGGTGTTGGGCTTTTATGGCAGACTTCATACACAGTTTTGTTTTTAGCGTAGGAGAGGTCACAGCATGTTGTCAACTCAAAATACCTGACACTGACAGTGTGGAAGTGTGACAAAGAGGAAGCAAATTTCATTAAATAAAAAAGGGGTCAGTGCTGCACAGGCTGATTATTTATAAATAGTGCTGCCAGTCGATACCCGATGGTTTATTGAACTTAATGAAACTCCTGTAGCCAAATGTGTATTTTAAGAAGGCATTTGACCTTGGGCATCTCTCCTGCTGAGGGGATGCTGTCTGCTGTGTCAGTGGTTCAAAATCAATAACCTCCAGCGCTGTCCTGTTGAGAGCTCTTGTACTTAAGGGTGGTATTGTAACAAGTGACAATATTCTGCTGACGAATGACTTGATACCGATATCCCTGTGGGGAAGGGTGGGCAGGGTTATGTGATGACTCTAAAAATGCACTGGTAATGAATGAAGAAAAATTCTGCTGGGGATGCCACTTTATCCATTTAGCCCTTGGAACTGCTGCCTTTGTGTCAACCTTTACCAATGCTGTCTGTGGGGGGCTGAGTGAGACCTGTTTGCTGTTGTGATTCACAAATTTCATGAGACTTGTTAGGGCTGTGGAATTCCTACTTTGCTATTCTCCTGCTCTTAATCATGGTAGCAGGTTGATGGCCCTTATGTAGAAATTGTACTTGTCTTGTACACAAAAATCACTGCCCGAGTCTCACTTTAGGGGCTGGCTGGACATTTTAGGCTGTTGCCTGTAAATAGTTTAAGGGTGGACATCAGTCAAGGATGAACATCATCCTGCTGTCTGATGCAGGAGTAAATGGGGGTAAACTGGCAGTGGCTGCATTTATTGAATCAGCTGGAAGAGAATTTCCAGCTAGAAAAAGTATCTGCCTTTAAAGGCCTAAGCAAAAAGTCGAAGTTCCTTTTGAGTATGACACTTAATTCACATAAGGGGATGTATGCTGGTAGACAGTTGGGTTTGTTGCCTTGCAAAGGGCTTTTTAAAATATTTAAGTCTCCAGACTAACCGAGATGCTGCACATGGAGGAGCTTCTGTGCACAGCATCAGTTTGAGGTTGTTGGCACTACTTATGGACTAGGCTGAGCCTGGATTTTCTGGGTTCCTGGGTTTGGAACTGGGATGTAGATTGAAGTAGAGGTACTCTATAAACCTAATATGAAATATTTTGACAAATCTACTTGTGCCAAATCTAACTTGTGTTGGCAGATGTGTAGCCTTTCACAAGGAGATAATACTGTTGCTCCCCTGTAAACGTCCCTATTGTGGCTCAAACCTCTGGCTGTGGAAACACTCCTGTGTCTCTTGCTTGACACAGGCTGACAGGAAGAGAAGCAATAAATGCGAGTGTACACATAGATGTGTAATTGCAATTTTCCAAAATAACTTTTTTAATAACATCTTTTAAATACTTTATGTATTAAAGAGCTCAGCGGGTCTCTTCTTAATATACAGTGTGATTAATTCAAATGAGAAAGAACAGTCATGCAGACAGGCTTTTCAGCTAATGAACAGGATGCATAAAATATGCTCTGCCTCACTAAGGTATTATTGTCATCTGGCATTTTTGGAAACACCCATGGAATTTATTTTGCATGAGCTTCTGGTAGTGCTGATGGATGGGTGAATTATTGCCTCTTTGTCTTGAGACTTGAGCTAATCCTCTGTGCAGATTTTTGGAAGTTTCTTTTGCACAGTTTTGAGTTAGGCCCGCTATTAAGAGAATTGCACACGAGAAAGGTTATCCCAGCAGCACAGGCAGAAGAGACACGTCACTGTAGGTTAAGGCAGTAGACCTCTAAGTCCCATTTTTTGTGCTAGTAAGTCTTAGAATTTTGTTGCCTGTTTTAGTCCCTTGTACATTATCTGTGTAATGTTTTTTAAATACCTGGACCATGGGCAGAGCACCTCCTGGTATTCTCTACCTGATACACCAGTAAACTCATTTAGCAGGGAGTCCTTCATTTCCCATGCTCAATCAAAAAGCAGATTTTGCTCTCTAGCTTCTAAAGTCATCTTATTACAGAAGAGATTTTCTACCCTGAAAGAAAATAGGCAGAATAAAACAGAAGAGGAGTTGCTAGAGAGATAAATGAGAGACTCAGCCTTAAACCCTGAACTTGCAATTTATTTGCAGAAAATGTTCAGGGGGTGCAAAGACAGGACATCTGTTTCATGTTATTCCCAAAGCAACCTGCTTATTCAGCTGCAGACATCCCCACCTGCTCCTCTAATGAGCTCGGATCTCACAATATTCCATGTTTCTTGCTTTGAACCTGGGCAGAGCTGTCTGAAGCAGGGAAGCACTTCCTAAAATTCAGCATAGAGAGAACCCTCTGCATATGTGCTGTTGGAGCCTCTGACTCCCACGCTCCTGGGGCTGTGATGGCTAAATTAGGCATTAGTGTACATGCTCCTAATGTAGGATGTTGTGTGAAACTAGAGCAGTTTTGGGGCTGGTGGAGGGGTTTGGGCTCTGGCCTTGAAGACAGAATTTTTCAGTGTGATCCTTTTCTAATGCACTGCTGGCATTTGACATTTACCATTGACTGCTTACGCAAACTAAGGGGTAGCAGAAAGACACTGATTTTAATTTTTTTCCCCCACTCTCTGTACTTTAATTTCACAAAGTAAATATCAGAAAGAACTGCTTTGCAGGTGCTTTTTAGCACGGTGAGCATAACGCTCGGGTAATGCAGCTGAAATCCTTGGCCAAGGCTGCAGAGTCACTGTGTTTCAAAATGCATATGACTTTGGTGGAAGCTCTGGACTAAGTGCTCCCAGCCTGCAGAGGTGCCCGCAGCAGTGGGAGAAGTGCTCCAAAATGGTGCAGTCATCTGCTCAGGCAACCTTCTTTGGGAGGAAGGGAGTGCCCTTGAAACTTTATGTCTCAGCACGTCCTGCGTAAGCCTCCCCTGCTCCGAAGGTGTCTATGGCAGTGTGGTGCCTGCCCTCCTTTGGAGGCTGGGGATTGAAAGTGGTGTTCAGTTGTACCTGAGCTTTCTGAGCTGACTTCTCGTGACCTGTACAGAGCAGAGTAAATGGGGCAGCAGGCGAGACAAAGAATGGCTTTTGTAAACTCCCCGGGAAAGGTTCCTTCTTGGGCAGAAGCGTCCCTGGGAGCCTTGCTGTGTGCCCTTCCTTATACTGTGCTATTTTTTGCTCTCCCTACAGTCAGATACACGTTGTCAAACACAGATCCCCTCTTTTGAGAAGGACCTTTGGTGTCTGTCTTATGCTAAACATTGTCATTAATGTGCCATTTACTTGGTGTGATGCCTCTTGCCTTTAATCAGCCACTGTTTCCCAGACTAGTCTTCACAGGAGAGGATAGGTCTCTGATGGATTCCCAGGAGGGCTCAGGGCAGGGTCCCTTAGGATGGGGGCAACAGCTGAGGAAAAGGAGTGTAAAACTGCCTTGTGCTGGCACCTCCCAGTAAATAGTCTCAAATAATTTAAAGAACAACATGATAGATTCAGTGTACCAAGCCTTCCAGCTGCCTTTCCAGCAGCAAATGTTGTGTTCTGCCCCAAAAGCCATAGGCTATGGATACATGTTGGGAGCAGTGGGCAGCCCCAGCCCAAAGCCAGGAGGCTCTGGAGCACGTGGCTGGATTCAGGCACAGGGTGAGGCAGCCCAGAGGAGTTGAGGGAGCCGCTTTGCTGTCGTATGTGCAGTTTGGTAGTGTAAAGGTGAGTTAGGTATGAGGTGGGAGTTGGGGTGGGAGTATCCAACAGTGATACAGTGGTGTCTGTAGTCACACACCAGAAAGAGAATTTCTGGAACTGTGAAAATGGCTGCTCAGTGCTGTCCCAAATATCACTGCCTATGAAGGAGACAGATTTATTCTCCTGATCAAATAATCTTCCCAATTTTGTCATCCTGAGCAAAGACTCGTTCTTTGTTGGTTTTTAATTTCCCACTAATTTTTCAGAGGATCAGAGTAAATATCAACAGTGCTTTTTGGTGCCAACAGAATCCTGGATGTGAGACTGGGATGCGGCAAACTGTGGTGGCAAACAATCCTGGCCTGGAGGCACTGGAGCTGCTTTAGCAGCCCTTCTTGTGCCTCTGCTCCCCGTGCCAGGAGCTCTGTGTCACACTAGTGACCCCCTGCCACGTGCCAAAAGCAAGCAGCAGTGAGACTGTGAGTTACATGATCATCTCTGATGTGAAATCCGACAGCTCTGGCAGGGTGATTTTCAGAAAGCTTCTGCATCAGTGCTGGGCTGAAGGAGTCTGTGGGATTCTCTGTAACAGGAAATTTTGTGTCTGCATGTTGGACCTGACTGGATGAAACTCTGTAGAAGTGGCAGATTGAAGAATGTGTGAAAAAGATACAATCTACAAAAAGCAACTAAAAATTGCATATAATGAAAGGGGATCTGCAAGTAAGTGTTTCAGTACAGCGCACCAAGAGAATCATCTTTATCATAGTGGTGATAGTCAGGTCCTCTCTGCTGCTGTCTCCCAGGAGCAGCAGATCCAAAGAACAGAGCTGTGACTTTCTCTGTTGGAGTGAGCAGGAGCAAATCACCTTGTTCTCCACAAGGAAAAAAATTGGCAGTGGTGTTTGCCTGTTGCACAGAGCTCAGCACTCGGATTGTCTCTAACTGCAGTGCTTCCATTTGTGAAAAAACATCTCATGGTAATTAGTTTTATTGGGTTTGGCCAACTGCCAGGTAAAAAGCTGGGTAACACACAGTATTGGCTTGGTGCTGCACAGGTCCTGACATGCTCCATTTCCCGTAGCTTCTGGAGTCTTCAGTGACTTGTACTGCACAGTTATTGCACATCCTGAGTCAGTGGAGGCAGCACAGTACATAGCTAAGTGCCTTTTGCAATGCCCAGTATTAAAATTTATGGTATTTAAGTTGCTATATGGGTAGAATCAAGTATAATGATTTTCTCTTTGTAAATGGGGTGGACTTTTCCTGTTATTGGCAGTTAGGCTTCCTGGGGCAGAAAAATAGATGAAAACATGGAATTACAACAGGTTGTGAACTCAGTTTAGCACCAACTATATATAATTAAGAAACAACAATGATAGCTGGAAACTATGGCATAATAGAAAAAATGTGAATCCTCCGTGGAAGAATGCCTTTGCTATTTGTGGCCAATTTCACATGCTTAGTAACTTAATTCTGCATTGATTTCTGTAAATAGTACTGTAGCTCACAAGGTGGCATTTAGCGCATTGAATGGAGTAAAGAGGAGTAGCGGCCCCTCAGAGGGCACTCAGGGCTCTGGTAACTCTTCACTGGGACCACGAGAAGTGGGAGGCTGTTATAACAAAATTCTGCACACCATCAAAACTCCCCCCTTTCTTCCCAGGAAAGGCCAAAGCACAAACACTTGTCTGGAACCTGGGGCTGGGCCTTTGACCAGGGACTGGGACGTGCTGCAAGGAGACATCCTTAGGGAACTGCTGATCCCTGCTGTGTGTATTGCACCTCTTCCAGAAGTGACCAGGCCTTTTGCAGACCCACTTCTGTGGTTTTTCCTCCAGTGACTAAAAAATAAAATATACACAGCAGATGTGAGACCCACTAGAGCACTGATCCTTGGCGGGGGGAGCACCAAAAAAAGATTAATAGCAAACTAACAGAGGTGGATATGACTGAGGCTTTGTCCTTCCTTCTGAATGACCAAAGGGTTTATTCACTCCTAATTTAGAAATTAGAATTAAAAGGAGGCATCTTCAAAAAAAATTCAGTTCACAGTGGCTTAGGACTTTGTTCCCTTGTGTTGCTTGCTAACCTTGGCAGTAAATGTGACATTAATTCTAATACGTGGCTGCAGGACCTCAGAGGATAATAGCTGCAGGTTCACAGCATGCGGGACAGGTTGGTGCCCTGCACCTCAGAGCCAGCATCCGTCACACGCAAACCAGACATGGCAGATGCAAAAGATCAGCTTGTGCCCATTTAACCACAGGACAGGCTGTCAAATTCTGTCCCATTTAAAACAATTGATTAACTCTAGTGGTACCTTTACCGTTATCTCTACCAGTCTATAGATTTGTCTCCATCTAAGTCTTCCTTCAGGAACAAGAAAGTTCTTGATACCTCAGCAGGCTGTTTGCAGATATCAGTTTTGTTTAAGCACCGTGGTAACTGACTGTAAGGGGCTGATTTTATTCCTGTAATATTCATGTTAATAACAATAACTTTTGAGAAACCCATTAAAAGTCTGCAATGGTATTTTAAAAGAAAGGTCAGATGCACCATTCCCCATTCCATAATGATCAAGTTAGTAATTTTTGATGGATATATTAAATGATGCTGTTGTCCCTGGGCAGATCACAGAATCAAAATAGGCTTCTATTTCATTCTGAGTGTAACACCTGCAATGAAAAGGTCTTCTGGCTAAAGCAGGTGTTTCCAACAGAGGGAAGGTTTGCTATTTTAAACTGTATCCAGCCAATACTGTGGGTGTCTGCCAACAGACAGCAACCCATAATCTATATATAAATTAAACAAAACCCCTTCATGAAAAGAATATTATTCAAGCTGCAAAGTCAGGCACTTGGAGGTGAAGAAATGCCAGCATCGAAGTTTCCTGGGTGACCTCAGTTTGTCCTCTCCTTTGGTTGTGCACATGCATAATGATGCAGTTTATAATTATACAGCCAGAAGTTACTCCCTTTTTAATGCCATATGCCCATATTCAGCACCTGGAATGCCCTTGCTCTTGGGGCTGTGCAGTGCTGGGGCCTTGGCTCTGGATTGTTGCTACCTAAACCAAAAAGGCGATTTATGGAACAACACCGGACTTGTGCCCTGGAGAACATGTTGGGCTGTTGTCTTGTGGATTCTGCAGGAATTTAAGCACTCTGTTAAAGCCAGAGTTGCCACATTATGGATGAGGGTGTGAGAATGGGGCTCCACACCTGCACAGATGCTGTCAGAAAAAGGCTTTGCATACAATGCTGTGAGGAAAAATTATGCTGGAAATCTTTGGGGAGTTTCTCCTGGTGTTCTGTGTCTGGGAGCATATGTGTGTCTGGTGTGCCCTGGTGGGATTTTAAGCTCACTTGAAAATAGCACTTGTGCTTTATATGGCAATGTATTTCCTGGGGAATTTGGAGCATTGTTCTGGCAAGAACAAAGAGGGCAAGTTTTTCCAGTCATCTGCTCCCGCATTTTAAACTTCTTTCTGCATTCTTCTGATCCTAGGTACATAAAAGATTATTTTAAAAAATATTTATATCAGGAGCGTGTTGTTACAATTCTCGCACAAACAGTGATATTTGCAACTTTCAGAATAAATTAATTGGGTATGATTTCACACCTCCTTTAACAGACTTAGCAGCACTGCAGCTATAGTGACTGATGGTGGCTGCAGATCTTGCTGGCCACTTCAGCAGATCCGTCCCTCCGTGATCTGCTGCTTTTGTGCCCAAATCCATGCCAAGGCATGGAGAGCTCTTGGTGCGGCTGGAAGGAGCTCAGCTCCCACATCTGAGTGTGTGTAAGGGGCCTTGTCTGTCACCTGGGGTACCTCAGCTGGCTTTAAGTTGCTCCTGAGCTCTTGGCTGTGCGTTAAGCCTCTGCCAGCAGTGCCTTTCACTTCAAAGTAAATGAAACTGGGACTGGTCTGTGTAAGTCTGCTGTGCTCCAGCCAGAGCTTCCAGCAGTGTTGAGGGCATGAGATCAGCTATAGATCGAGGCTGTGCTGTGTCCTCAGCTTATCTTTTCTGTCTGAATTGTCTCACTTTTTATTTTGTGTCCTCTCTTCTCACTGTTAGATCTGAGGGGTGACTTTGTAACACTCTCTGTGCTGTTGGGGCAGGGGGTGTCTCAGCACGTCCTGCTTGTGCAGGACCTGCCTGCCTGTGACACAGGAACCAGTGTCTGCAAGGGCTTTCTGATCTCTGTGAAGTCATAGTACAGTATAGATATTGAGAAGAGAGACTCAGGCACAGAAAATGAACAGAAAATCAGCTTTTCTATATTAACTCTTCATTTGCTGTGACTCTCACACTAAGTGCACACCATTGTCTCTTGTTTTGCGTTTATTTATTGTATTGTCAACATAAGGGGAAAAGCCCTCAGTGTTATTCAGCATGGTTTTTTTGATAGAGCTGTTAGCGATTATAGATCAAGTTTAAATTTCTAGAACAAATGTGTACATCTACACATGAAAAGTTAAATTGTTTTCTTTTTAAATAGAAGTTTTTGTTTAATACTTGAGTTTACTCTTGCTTCAGAAGGCAAAGGAAATCCTGGTATAGAGCCAGAGACTGGGAGTCGTAACAGAAGTTAAACTGAAATTAGATATGAAAGATTTATTTTTTTTAATCTTTTGTCTCTGGAGCCTGAGAGAATGGTGCCTCTCTAGTTGAAGGCATCACAAAAAAGGAAATTCAGCCTCATTGGAAAATGTTTTATTCCACTGGGACAGAAGGGAAAGTCTGAGCAGAAATATTTTTAAGAGTGTCAGTCTGTCTCTCTCTGATCGGACTGTGCAAACCCACCACTCCTAGTTTGATTTGGGGGTTACTTTGCAGTTGTAAGCTTCTGGCAACAGTTGGCCCAAATATCAGCAGAGACTCCATCAAACCCCTTGAAGACATTTGGAAAAATAGAAATTTATTTACAAGTTTACTCATTGAATAGTGCACGTGCAGTAAATTTAGCAAGGTTACATCCTGGCATAAGATGTTTGTAGAAACTTTGAATTTTTGAAGTTTACAGAAATGGAGCAAAAATGTGAGAGTTTGCAGATCAAAGTGAGTGGCACTCACCTCCCGGGGCAGGCTTGGGGTCTGCTCCCTCTGGAGGTTTTCCTCAGCTTTTAGTGGTTCTGCGTGAATTATCCTTCAAATGTGTTTCTGTGAAGGAAATATCATTCCCAGAGGCAGGATCAAGCTGCTAAAGGTTGTTCAAAGGAAAAATAGCATCGATTTTATTTACAGAGACAAAACTTAGCCCATGAGGTCTGTAGTATCAGCCTGCCTTTATCCCTGTGGTAGCAGCTGGGAGCAGCAGGGGTGTGCAGGTGGAATGGGAAAGGACCTCCGGCTGGTGTTAGGGAGAGCTGCGTGTTCACACAGGGTTTGCTGTTATTCCCTTTGGGTTTGCTCACAGGGGCTGTAATCTCGTAAGCCTCTATTTCAGATAGGAATCTAAAATATGGAAGGACATGCCTAAATTGCAGAGATCTGAAAACTCATGTGAAGCTTTGCTTCTGCAGACTTCAGTGTTGTCAAACTCAGCAGAAAAGTGCTATAAATGTGGTGTAAGTGAAAGCCACATCAGACTCGTGATGTAAAGCCTGTGTTTGAGACAGATGTCTCAAAGACAACGAATATATGCAAGTCACACTTGCAGCTAAGGAACATCCTTATATCCTTGTAGAGAAGTTTATCACCTTCCCAAGCTCATAATGTTGATTTTTTTTTTTTCCCCTGGCTTGAGCTGGTGACTGAAGCTCATGTGCTTGCAGAGGACCAGCTTGCTGTCATCTCGTCGGCATTCTGGTTTGCCACTTGCAATTAAATCTAAATGTATCTGTGTGCCTTCCCCAAAAGACAAGAACCCGCTTGCAATGAACTTCCTGGTGATGGGGATCCAACTTCCCACTGTGCTCACTTTGTCTGACCTTTGGAGTATCGAAGGTTGTGATGCACCAGCCTGCAGGGACCTGCAGGATGTCTCTTAATTGTGCTCTGTAATCAGCGGCTCGTTTGCAACCCTCTGCAATGACACAGCTTTGTCCTCCAGCCGAGGGCACCACGGGAGGCCACTTTGCAGGCAAAGGCACGAAGGAAGATCAGACATGGCCGGCAGCTCTGCTTCGATGCTGGGAGGCTCCTTGGGGCTGTGAGAGGGACCTCAACATTTGTTTTACGGTGTATTGATTGGTAAAGGAAGCATAAATTACTGCCTAAACCCACATTCTCTTGGGAAGCTGCCATTACCCAAGGCAACACAGGACCCGAAGGCCTGGAGTCCTAAAAAGCATTAATTCCCCTACAAAGATGTGTGTGTGACCTTGGATTAATCTGAAGTCAGGAGAAATAGGTCCCACTCAGGGTCTCGCAGGAATTTGCAGGCTCATAGAAGGAATCTGTGATACACACCACAATAAACTCTGCAGGGCTTAAACTGGGTGAAGCAGGGGAAACCTTCATTGCATCATCAGGGGTGAAGGAGCTGCAAAATTGTTCCACTTTTTCAGAAAAAGGAAGAGTGAAGGACCTGTACTTTGGCTTTGCTTTGGATTAGTAAAAGTCTGTGTATAAGCTCTGTATAGAAACGGGGGCACTTAAAAGTTATTGCAAGAACACCTTTCACCCAAGCAGCAGTAAAAATGCGCTGTTGAAGAAATGGAGATGGCTGGGGATGGTCCAAGAGAGATGGGACTTTGCTTCTTCAAGTTGTCCATGGTTCAGGTGCTCCTCTGCCTGGAGAGCCAAAAGTGTAAGGGCAGAAATGGCAAAATAACCCCGCTATTGAAACGAATTGCCATGTGCTCAGGAATTGGTTGAACAAGACACTCTGTGACCATGAAATCACATTTTGGAAAGGCTGAAGTGGATAAGCTTAGCCCTGAAGCTGCTTCAGCCTTGTGGAGGATGTGAGCCTATAGTGCAGGATGGCTCTCTGAGTCCTTCCTGGAATATTTACCTTTCAGAATCCTTTCTGGAGCATTAGGCTTTCTCATGTAAAACAATCATTCCCTGCTTTGACGGATTCTCATGAAATATAATCTGCATAAATGGAACTGCTGCAGCCCTGTCTGGATTGAAACATACAGTGTTGTAGGATGGAAAGAAATGCTTGTGTTTTTCTTCAAGGCAAAATTTCTCATTTTCTTGACAGCTTTTGAAAAAAAAGGTGGTGTATGTGGAGTGAAAATCTTTGATGGGGAAGTGAAATAGTGAAATAAAAATGAATTATAGCTCAGTTGTTTCACTTTTTAAAGGTGAGGTCTTAAATTTCTAAAGTGGCCATCCAGATGCTAAAAGGCATAACTTTTACAATTTACTACAGCACATTTTCTCCTTTATGTCCTATAAAACACTATAGATGTTCTTGACCATACACCTCTGTCAGACCATGTGATATATACCTGAAATGTATTCATTCCCTCCAGCCAGGGGACCACAGGGCTGTGTTTGCTTTCGCCTGTTTTACTGGTGCCTGTGATGAGCAGAAGTTGGAATGAGCTTTAAAAACCTGATGGGTAGTGATGCCAAACCAGCAATATGGTACGAAGATCCTGTAATCCATGTTTTCCTGCATGGACTGGGCTCTAAAGCAGGCCTGGCCTCCTGTGGGATGTGCTTGACCAGGAAAGCAGATCTATGCTGCAAATGCAGTTTTTGTACTTTTTGTCCTTTACTGTGGGGAAAACAGCATCTTGATGATGTAGAGAGTGAACCTTAGAATCACCGTGAGGACAAATGCAAATAAAGAAGAGTCATGAGTTGGTTCTCTGCCTGGGAGGGAAGAGGAGGGTGAGCTGAGAAACCAGCCTGAGGAGTGGCTGCTCCTTCTGACACCACTGACTCCAAACCCTGGGGTTTGAAGCCAGGGACAATGTTTCTCCTCGGAGTAATTCAAGCTACAGCTGATGGGCACTGGGCAGGAGCTTGGCTGGATAGCCCAGACTTGTTTGTTGTGTGCTGCAGAGCAGATGGGATCTGCATGAGGTACAGATTTCAGAGTCAGGATGTTTGCAGCCCAGGCAGGGTTCGGCAGCTGCCTGTATGTTTCTTGTACACATGATGAAAAGTGGGCCAGATTATGTGAAGGGGGTGATTCTGTGCATGTCCTGGTCAAACCAGGTATATCTTGCTGTGCTTTCGTAGTAACCAGCATTTTTAATAATCTGCAGTACAAGTATGGCCTTACATTTCAGGGGAATCAAATCTGACTTAATTGCATTCAAAGTGCTGCAAGAAAGTCAGAGCTCAGTGCAGGCTGCACTGGGAGATCAGTGGTAGCACAGGGACCTCAGAAATAAGTTTTTATAAGCTCAGAGCTTTTACATATTGATAAATCAGTAATTTCTTACCTACCATAAGGGAAAGCAGTGTAATATAGAAATACTGATGTTCAATTTACATTTAAGCATATCCATATTATATGTATATTTAACACTTGTATTTATTAACCATATGTTCTTGTTTATGTTAAATACTTTAAACATATAGTGAATACATTATATAGCTAATATAATAAATACATAACATTTTTTTCTTACAATAACTATTGGCTATATGTAGTTTACTGCACTTCAGCTTAGTAACATTAGTTTTAATTAAGCCTAGTAAAAATATTGTCTCCTGTAACAGTTCGGTAGAGAAGTAGGACAGGTTCCAGCGGTAAATGCATTTAATCTCGTTGGGGAAAAGGGAAAAAAGGTGTTTTATGCATTCTAGTGGTGAACATTCAGGACAACATCTTCTGGGAAGATCTAATGTTGGGTTGGAAATTGGACAATCACATTGTTCCTAAATAAAGTGATCCTGCATATATGGGCTTAACTGGACATGAGGCTGATTTACAGTGGGCTGCTTCCACACATCAAACTGAACGTATAAACATTTTCATCAGTATGGGCTATTTCTAGACTGTATCTGGGATAAGGTAACTAACAGGCAAATAAAGGAGGTTTCCCAAATTGTCAGTATTTTTACTGGTGTAAATATGAATAGCTCTGCCAAGACATTATGGTAGATGGCCCACATCTAAAGACCTTTCACTGTAATGAGGATTTTTCCACTGCTTTCTCTGGCATTTGATTCAGGGTTCCTTTCCCTGGAATTTGGCTGAGAAGCCTCAATAAAGCTGTACAAAAGTTGTTTATTTCCATTGCTGCCTAAGCAAACCAACATGACATGGAGTATAACATGGCTCTGGAGGTTTAGTTGGGTTAAATTGTATTTTTTTGCATGTTCACAGGCTGCTCCCTCCTAGCCTGTGGATTTCTGCCACAGGACTTATTTATTGCTCTCGTCTAGAAATCAGGAGCTGGGTGGTTACATCTGTCCTTCCCCTGTCAGACTGCTCTGGGGGGCTCAGGTTAGCAGTGTGTTCAGACACCCTCTCAACTACCTCCAACTCTACTTAACTAAAACACCTGGTCTCAAATGGGGGTTTTTTGTAGTGTGAATTAGTATAGGAGCACATTTGGAAGGCTCTGAAGAAAGCCTTGGGTGTTTTCAATTTTGTTATTCCTGCAATCTTTGCAGAGATGTAACACCCAGTCAAATGATGTGGGATAACTTCTGAAAAACTCTGTTCTCCCATCTTCTATACAAATACTTTTTCTGTATCAGGTCAGGGCACAAATGCTACAAAAAATGCGATTTATTGGTAAAATAGTCATTTTGCTGAGAAAAGGTCAGCAAAAAAAATGACAGAACATCTCTCTCATCTGTCTCCCAAGGAGTACAAACCTCCATCTTGAGATACTGTTTTTTGTTTCCATGCTTGGAGACAACTGAGAGCCTGATTCCTTCTCCTGAGAGGAGTAATAGATTTCCTTCTTTTAGACTGGTTATGGTATTTGAAATGCTCTTGGGGCGCTTGCCTTCACTTATCTCCTGTTTCTTATCTCTTGAGCCGGTCAGTAAGTCACCGGAAGGGTTTTTTTGTGTTGTGAAGGGATTTTTTCATTCCTTTCCGTGTTATATGATGTCTTTATCATTTATATTCAGGGGAGTAACTGGGCCTTCTAAGAACACAAGGCCGTGTTGCTTGGGAATCTCAGCTCTGCACACATTTGCCACACCTTTGATTCGTAGGTAGAGAGTTTTAAATCTATTTTAGGGTGTTTCTTTTGCAATAAGTGCAGAATGGCTGTCACCATGAAACCCAACTCTTGTGCTAGGGTTTGCGGAAACATGAGCCAAGAACAAATATATTTTACTGCTTGTGGGTAGGGCTCTGTTCCAGTTTTGTGTGCTGTGCTCTGATCAAACTGCTGAAGGCAGCCTGTGTGAGAGTGTAGACGTAGATTGACACCCTGCCTTAATTAACATGTCCTCACTATTTCTGGGGTCTGAGGGTTTTTTGGGTAAATATTGTGCTTGTTTGTGATCTACAATTGGTTTTGGTCAGTTACTTTGATGGAGGGATGGATGTTGTCTCCCTGGGGAAGGATCCATGACCCTCCCTGATTCAGCTGCATTAATTTGCAAAAAGTTTTCCCTCCCCGAGCAAAAGGAGAGTTTCAGACCTGACTCTTCCAGAACCACAGTAAAGAGAGTCCAGATGGATGGGAGGACTGGGATAGAACCTGGCTCACAGCCTGGGATAACTGCACCGTGAGGATATAGCCCAAATGTCCTTCTCTGGCTCTTCTGACACTCTCCTGGGCCTTCCTGCTCTATCCCCTTGCAAAGATCCACATTGTCCTTTCTTGGCTTTCCTTTCCAACTCTTTATTGCTTTAGTAATAGCAGAAGGATCTCCTGCTCAAGCTGCCAGACAGGCAGCTTGTAATAACAGAGGCACAAAACCAGCACAAGAGATTTCCTGGTTTGACTAGGATTTGTGTGCAGGAAATCTCCTCCTGAGCCCCACGTGAGTGCAGAGGAACATTGCAGCCTTGCAGCCCAGCAAAGACAGGGAGCTAAAACCCCCAACCACCCCAGCTGCCCCCACAAGAGAAGGGTAAAAGCATCGGTCAGTGTCTCCAACACCTGTTTCCCTGGAGGCAGCAGCGTTTGGCTGAGCCCTGGCTCCCACGCAGGGCAGCAGCCGACGTGAGACCAGCATTCCCTGACTTGCACCCTCTGATAGCTTTTGTCCTCTGCCTTCATCCAATGAGCTGGGTGTGGAGCAGGGGGTCTGTGGATATTGCACTGCAAAGGGAAGTGATTCCAGTAGGTGCTTTGGGAGAGGCTGAGGAGTGTCTTCCATGGCCTTTCCAAACCAGAGTGCTCTGGAGTTGTTCCTGAGCTTATTAGCATTGAGCCCTCTTAATTCCAAGGAGCTGCTCGATGGCCACTTGGGAGATAAGGGAAGATTAAATAGAAGAGCCTAAGTGCTTGAAGATGAATCCTTAATACCTGTGATGTAAAGGAGGCTGGATTAAGTGAGAGTTGCACCTCTGTGAGCTTCATTTCAGAGTAGGGATAGCTGATCTCATCCCCAGCTGCCACTGGAAATCAGCTGGTCCTGGCTGGAGAAAAGTTCAAGCCATTCTGGCATTAAGCTAAAATCTTTCCTGGAGGTCTACACTTTAAAAAAAGTAGTTGTGTAAGGGACTGAGAGGAATATTAATTGAGACTCTCAGGATCTTGTGGCAAAAGGATTGTTTAAAGGGTGGTATGAGTTTTGTAAACCCACAAGGGATGAAAATGATGAATCAGAGGAATGCTCTGGTAAAGAACAGCCTTTGTTCAAAGAAGATGCTCCTTCCTCTAGAGAGCATCTTACAGAGAGCTAAAGAGAAGTGATAATGTGTGAACAGGAGTCCTGATTCTTCTACTGCACTCAGAAAAATAAGGACAGACCTTGCTGCAATACCCAGGCTCCTGCAGTTGGCAGGAAGGGCAGCCCTAGGCAGGAGGAGTCTCTCTTTCTCTGGGCTGGACTCCATCTTGGCTCCAGGCTTGTCCGTAGGGATTTCACCTCCAGAAGGAATGCTGTGGGAATGGCTGCATGCCAGCGGCTACCGCAGTGGTGGGAGGGTTTATAAGAAAACCAAGAGGATAGTTTGGGTTTTGTCCTCTTGGAAGGTCCTCATAGAAATAAGAAAATAAATATACAGGAGCTCTTGACTCGTGCTGCAGCTGGCCCAGGGTGTATAAGCTGATGCTGGGTGCCCTGGCTGTCCTGGAAGGCAGCAGATAATCCATGTATGAGGGAAAGGCACAGAAATGGCTCTTTTAAGAGTGCCCATAAGTAAAACTAAATTTTGAACAAAGAGGTGGCCTCTTCTTTTCCCCCCTTCCAAGGATACGTGTTGTTTATTGAATGGGATCTGACCTCGACCTTGCCTGTTTTGCACTGGTGTAGCTGATGAACACTCAAGTCTTTGACTAAAGGCTTTACTGACAGATCTGCCCCTACAGGGAGTCTGGTGGAGCTTTGCCCATGTCTTGACTGCCATACTTGAGCCTGTCTCTTAAAGTTGACTTGGGGAGAGATTTAAAAAAATGCTTTGGTGTGGCCCTTTTCAGCAAAAGGATTTTATGTTGCTCCTGGAAAGTCAATTGCCTTGACGAGGCTTTTGGCAGGAAAGAGGAGCTGCAGCTCACAACTTCTAAGGGACTAATCTTGATGTGTTTATTTCTGGTGTCTTTGTTGGAGCTCAACCATCTTAGGGCAAGCAAAATTTTTTAATTTTTTTTTCACCTCGGTCTGGATTTTGTCATTCTCTGAGAGATCTGAGTTTGTAGAAACCCTCTGAAATGTGCCTGCAGCCATCACTTTGGGGTCTGTTTCAATACACACTCATGCCTGAGCTGGTGTCAGTGCCCTTTCCCTGGCATTGCCTTCCCTGCAGTCCTCACTGAGGTGCCACGGATGGGAGCACTGAGCAGAACATTGGCTTTGTTGGTGCTGATTTCCTTGCATTGTGGTGCTTTAGGCCTGGCAGCAACTGGCACATTGTCAGCCACTGGAAGCCAGGAGATTCCAAAGGGAAGGTCAGTGACAGAGCACGTCCCACCTGAGGGAGATTCAGTCGATTGCACCGGGCTCTGCAGGCTTCCCACAGGTTTCCAGACCATTAAGTGCATTAAGATAACATCAGTGATCTAAACCCACAAGAGCCATGGATTTTGGACTTAGGGGTGAAGCTCAGGTTTCTAAAATGCGTGTCTGTGCCTCAGAAGCCCCGTCTGTCCGCCACAGAGAGTTCCTGAGGGGATGTTTGTTGGAAGCTGGAGCAGTTGGCAGAGCCCAGTGCTGGGGATGGACTCTGTGCTGCACCGAGAGTTGCCTTTGATGTCTCTCACTGGTTGCTATCGTGACTGCCGCTGCTGTCAGGGAGAAATGTAGCGCAGTGAGGTGAAGATGCTGATCTGATTATGGTGACAGACTATGAAAACAAACTTTTCTCTAAGAGCAGAGTTTTGACAGTTGGCTTTTTTTTTTAAGCCCATTCACAAAGCTTGGGATATTATACTTTATTTTCTCACTGTTCAAAGTGAAAGGTTGCATGCACTAGACACGCATGGATATGTAAAATTAAATGCATTAAGAAAACAAATAATTTTGAGACAAATGTATACCTCTTAAAAACTTGTTGCATTTCTGGCTGTTTTGGGTCTTCCTGAGATGGAGTTAATTTTCCTCACAGTGCTGAGCTTTGTCTTGGTAGCTAAAAGTTGTTGGTGAGACCCCAGTGCTCTAGGCAGTGCTGGCACAGCATCGGGGCTGTCTCCCCAGTATTCCCCCTCACCAGCAGCCTGGAGGTGGGTGAGAACTTGGGACACAGCCAGGACAGCTGACCAAAGGGATNAGCAGGCTGGAGGTGGGTGAGAACTTGGGACACAGCCAGGACAGCTGACCCAAGCTGACCAAAGGGATATCCCATTCCATGTGACATCAGCAGCAACAGTTATGAGGGAGGGGGATGGGAGCCATTCATTATTGTGTTGTTTGTTCTCTGGAGCAATCCCTATGCATCCTGAGGGCCTACAGCCCGGAAAGTGGCTGGACAATGCCTGCTGATGGAAAGTAGAGAATGAATATTTTGTGTTCCTTTGCTTCTGTAAACTGCCTTTCTCTTTATCCGTGAGATTTTTCCCATCTGATTTTCTCCCTACCCTGTCCTGCTGGGGGGAGTGATAGAGCAGCCCGCAGGGACCTGGCCTCCAAGCAGGGTGACCCTACCACATCAAGGGACTTTTCCCTTTATCCTGACAGCACTGGGATCAGCTTTGCAAAGGCAGCTGAATGACCTGAGCCAGGAAGTAACGGAGCCTGATTGCTCATGGATTTGTACCTCATAATTGATTGGGCTTTGGCAAAGCCTTTCCTGCAGGACAGAAATTAGTAGGGCAAGAGCTTTTTAAGAAAGTCAGCTTGCAGTCACTAAAGAAAGGAAAAATTACTAATTATATATGCAATCAGTTCTGCCGGTGAGACAGTGATGAGCTTCCTGCAGAATTGTCTGTGGAAATCTCTTTGTCTTTTTTTGGAAACAAAAACTGTTGGAGAATACTTTGGGGAAAAAAGGTCATGACATTTGAGAGGGGAAAAAAGAAACACACAGTACAGTGATTCCTTTTCTTTTTTTTTTCCCCCCACAAACCTCAAATCTGCAGTGCCTGGGCTCCATACTTCTGTCAGCAGTTTTCTTTCCGCTCCTATTTTTGCAAGAGAAATTTAATATTAATTTTTTCATGACTTGTGAGGCACAGGAATTGCCTTGATTTCCCCCAGCCTGCACTGTACCTGTCCCCTGCCCTTCTGGCACAGCCCCTCTCTGTGTTGTCCCTTGAATAATGTGTTGAATAATGAGCTTTTGTCGGGGATGTAGCACTGGCTGGTGGGAGTGGGTTGGGTTTGGTTGGCTCCTGCCAGCAAGCACAGAGCCACCAGCTGGGAAAGCCATGGAATTCCCTAGTTAGTGAGGTGTCAGGTGTGGTAAACTGCACCCTGATCTAGGAAGATTATCTGTAGAGAGGCCGTTATCCAACAGAACATAAAGAGCATTTATTTATATTCACATTTAATAATGAACCACAAACTGCATCAAATCAAACATGGATTCCCCATTGAATAGTGTTAAATTAATGGTGACTTACAGTTTTACCTCCTTGTGTGCTATAGGGTGCTGTTTACGGTGGAGAGCAAAGGAAATTTGTGTGTAATTGCACCAAATGGCTCAATAACATTTGCACTAACAGCAGTTGTGTGTGTTTATTGGAATGTGGGCATCAGATAGGGCTGTTTGCCTCTGTCCTTCCTGTTATTATGGACTGCTAAACTGTCAGACACTTTCAGCTATCAGCAGTTGCGTGTTCATAGTGAAGGTGCNATTTTCCTCACAGTGCTGAGCTTTGTCTTGGTAGCTAAAAGTTGTTGGTGAGACCCCAGTGCTCTAGGCAGTGCTGGCACAGCATCGGGGCTGTCTCCCCAGTATTCCCCCTCACCAGCAGCCTGGAGGTGGGTGAGAACTTGGGACACAGCCAGGACAGCTGACCAAAGGGATATCCCATTCCATGTGACATCAGCAGCAACAGTTATGAGGGAGGGGGATGGGAGCCATTCATTATTGTGTTGTTTGTTCTCTGGAGCAATCCCTATGCATCCTGAGGGCCTACAGCCCGGAAAGTGGCTGGACAATGCCTGCTGATGGAAAGTAGAGAATGAATATTTTGTGTTCCTTTGCTTCTGTAAACTGCCTTTCTCTTTATCCGTGAGATTTTTCCCATCTGATTTTCTCCCTACCCTGTCCTGCTGGGGGGAGTGATAGAGCAGCCCGCAGGGACCTGGCCTCCAAGCAGGGTGACCCTACCACATCAAGGGACTTTTCCCTTTATCCTGACAGCACTGGGATCAGCTTTGCAAAGGCAGCTGAATGACCTGAGCCAGGAAGTAACGGAGCCTGATTGCTCATGGATTTGTACCTCATAATTGATTGGGCTTTGGCAAAGCCTTTCCTGCAGGACAGAAATTAGTAGGGCAAGAGCTTTTTAAGAAAGTCAGCTTGCAGTCACTAAAGAAAGGAAAAATTACTAATTATATATGCAATCAGTTCTGCCGGTGAGACAGTGATGAGCTTCCTGCAGAATTGTCTGTGGAAATCTCTTTGTCTTTTTTTGGAAACAAAAACTGTTGGAGAATACTTTGGGGAAAAAAGGTCATGACATTTGAGAGGGGAAAAAAGAAACACACAGTACAGTGATTCCTTTTCTTTTTTTTTTCCCCCCACAAACCTCAAATCTGCAGTGCCTGGGCTCCATACTTCTGTCAGCAGTTTTCTTTCCGCTCCTATTTTTGCAAGAGAAATTTAATATGAATTTTTTCATGACTTGTGAGGCACAGGAATTGCCTTGATTTCCCCCAGCCTGCACTGTACCTGTCCCCTGCCCTTCTGGCACAGCCCCTCTCTGTGTTGTCCCTTGAATAGTGTTGAATAATGAGCTTTTGTCGGGGATGTAGCACTGGCTGGTGGGAGTGGGTTGGGTTTGGTTGGCTCCTGCCAGCAAGCACAGAGCCACCAGCTGGGAAAGCCATGGAATTCCCTAGTTAGTGAGGTGTCAGGTGTGGTAAACTGCACCCTGATCTAGGAAGATTATCTGTAGAGAGGCCGTTATCCAACAGAACATAAAGAGCATTTATTTATATTCACATTTAATAATGAACCACAAACTGCATCAAATCAAACATGGATTCCCCATTGAATAGTGTTAAATTAATGGTGACTTATAGTTTTACCTCGTGTGCTATAGGGTGCTGTTTACGGTGGAGAGCAAAGGAAATTTGTGTGTAATTGCACCAAATGGCTCAATAACATTTGCACTAACAGCAGTTGTGTGTGTTTATTGGAATGTGGGCATCAGATAGGGCTGTTTGCCTCTGTCCTTCCTGTTATTATGGACTGCTAAACTGTCAGACACTTTCGGCTATCAGCAGTTGCGTGTTCATAGTGAAGGTGCCATGGAGGGACTGGCTGGATTACCCCAAGGGGATCCCTACACACCCCACTTTGGAGCACCCAAGGTGCACCAAAGGAAGCAGGGATTTCCCCACAAATTTCTATGGCTTTGGATCATCCTCTGCTCCTGTTCTCTCACCATTTGCTCTGCCATGACTCTTGCTGCCACCAGCAAGCTTCTAGGATTTGGGCACTGCAAACAGCAGATAGCGGGGCACTGTATGTAAGGGGGGGTCTGTGCACCTGGGTGTTATTCTCTACTTGCATAATTTTTTGCCAAGAAAGTGATCTTTGAAAATAAAACCCAGCTTTTCTGCTGGGTTCTGTGTCTGTGAAGGGCAGTGGGAAAGGGATGCTGCTTTTCCCTGACCTGCTGGATTATATCACTCCTATTTCTCAGCAGAAATGTTCTCCCTTTGCAAGTGAAAAGAGGATGTCTCAAAGAAATCTCTGCAGAGCTCTGACCTGCGCTCCCAGTGGAGCTGGGGTTAGCAGCACTCCTGTCTCCAGCTGTGAGGAGTGCAAATGGGCTCTGCCAAGCCTTCCATATCCCTGCCAACTTTTTCTCACAGTTCAGTTGGTTGTTTTTTTTAGATTTGTTACAGAGCTTTTCTCTTTTAAAGTAAACCAGTGCCACGAGCCTTGCACTTAAATGAATGCATGTGCTCAGGTAGCTGCAACTAATGCAATAGAAAAGTAAGGTTAGAGGTTATTTGGGTAATTTTCCAGTTGTGAGTGGGCAGAGTCAAGTCCCTCCACACACAATCTGGGAGAGCATCTGAGCTGCTCAGTGCTTTGGGGCACTACATAAAATCCAGGTACATTTTGTACCTGGATGGTAACCCAGGCAGTGTGGTGGGTTTGGGGAAACGGTGCTTGTTTTTCTAGCTTCTCTTGAATGTACTACATTTGCAGTGCCTCTTGCTCTGGTAGGCAAAATCCATGGCAGTTTGCTGCTTTTATAGCAGCCTTTTTTCTTAGGAGAAATATTGGAAATGTGCTGTATCAATAGTATCCAACTCTGTTACCATTGGGAACCACCTTGTAACAACTGAACAGTTAAATCTTTCCCTTCTGTGGTTGAGAGAAAGATCTTCATTCCTCGCTGTTCCTAATTACTCCTCTCCTCAGTCCTGCCATGGGCAAACATGTAAATTTGATGGGATAAGGAATCAGCTTGGGTTATATATAGAAAAGCTGAAAATCTTGTGTCTGTATGAGACTGGATTTCGTGGGAGCATCCTGGGGAGCTGATGCACTAAATTTCACATGAACAAAGCATGGCCAGCACTGGTGCAAGAGCCCCTAATCCTCCCTGGCCGTGTCTAATGCCACTTTTGAGGGACTTGCTGGAGTTCGTTACTCTGTTTGACCTGAAGTGCTCTGAACTGTCCCTGGCAAGGCAAAATCTGAGGGATTGGATTTACATTCAGTAAGGGAAATATTAGAGCTTATATTAAGCAGTAGAGAGTTAAAGTAGAATATACTTTATCATATTTTAAGCCTGTAACATAAACAGTGATGGGTTGTTCTTATCAGAGTGCTTCCAAACAAGGTTTTGATCCCACCTAGCACATTGCTGTTCCAGCTGAGGGCGTAGGAAATCTAAGATAAAATGCTGAGATGAAATGACCTTCCCCTCCTTTCTCCTTATACATGATTTACATTTAAGACCAGATGCAAACCTAGATTTCACAGCTGGTTTTCTTGGTGTAGACTAAACCAAAATCTTGGATGCAAAGCTTGTCAGTGTTCAAAGTAAATTATATCATCGTTTATTTTCCTTTCTGGCAGAGGTAGAGTGAAATCCTCAGGCAGAGATCAGTGTACAGTGAAGAAAGCTCCACGGAAATGCTGCTGTTCACTGGAATGTATACTTATTTATTAAATTTCTGGAAATCTAGATGAAAGGGAAGACAGAGGGATTGTCCTAATGAAATTGGCAACAATAATTGTAATCAAACCAAAACTGTTTAGGTTTGAAACAAAATCATTTAGAGTTTGACCAAAGCTTGGCATTGTTGGTTCTCTTCCTTTCTGACACTGCAGATGCATTTCTGCTAGACCATTATGTGTTTAGCATTGACTTCCATTGAAAACACATTAAGACTGTGGGAAGATTTTTGTCACAGCAGTGAATCACTAAGAAGAGCTGTGTGTGACATATGAGGACAAAATTGTTATTTCAATGTTTGAGCAGTGCCAGCACGAGGCTCACAACCCCTTTGGAAATGGGAAAAGCTGGGGATTGCTACAAGGCTCCTTCGTAATCCTTCTTTACCCATTTGGTGCTGCTGAGCGAAGGGTTGTGCTGGGGTGAGGATTTTGCTGCAGCTGGGAATGGAGCTGCTCCCTGGCCAGGGCAAGGAATGGTTGATGGCCATGGCATGAAAGGAATTACATAATTAGCTCCCACAGCCTGTACAGGAGTGCTGGTGCGGAACATGTCCCTAAACCAGAAATGTGCCATCTCTAGTGTTAGGAAAAGTGTTGTCTTTGTTATGCTCCTCTTCCTGCAGAACTCAGGAGAAGTCACAAGAGCTGCCCAGACAAAGGTAGAAATAGGGATATTTTGAGCGGAAAACCTTTGACTTCAGATTTTATTTCCTCTACTGTTGTTGAGGGCACACAATAAATCTTCCCTAGTTATTTTCACTTGAGGCAATGATGCACCGGAGTGATGTGTTATAGCTTACCCTGATGCAACAAATATCTGCAATTTACTTTTTTACAAGCCTACTAATTTTCACGGATTTCTAGAACTGTTTATGAACTGAGGAACAGCTGTATGACGGAAAGGGATATAAAACCCCCCAAGCGCAGAACCTTCAAAATATCTGCAGTGAACAAGCAGACAGACCAATGCATTTAAGTGAGAGAAGTGAGAGAGACCCTTCACAGCTGATCCTTCATCATCTGCCACTGGCGTAGCATTGCTGTCTTGGGCTACATCCAAAAGTTTTGTAGGTGACCAGGGGTGGCACTTTGCGTCCTCTAGTCCAGATTGGATATTTTTGCTCCAAGCCCTTTGAGCAAAAAGGAGATGAAATATGGTTTCTTTTTGCTCAGAGGGGCCCAAAGGTCTTGGAGAAAAATCAATTTGCTTGACAGACTTGGCAAGGAGAGCTCTCAGCTGGTGGCTGGCCTCTCTCCAAGCTCTCCCCGTCCAGGGACAGGCAGGATAATTTAGCAGATCTTGTTGCAGCAGAGTGGGATAACATATTCACGGGTGTCCAAGTGACTGAAGAGCTCAGTGCGTAAGCACTTGGGAGAACAAATCTGTTTGGTGCTGGCTCTTGCCTCCTGTGGAGAAAAGGAATGTGTTTGACCCTGTCCTGTGGCAGGCACCACTTCAAAGTCACTTTGAAAGGGGGCAATGGAAAGCACTGGGATGGTCCACAAATGTCCAAACATTAATTTCTCTCAAAAGTACCCAGGATTTCTCCTCAGCCCATGGGTATTCCATGACTGATTTGTTTTCTCAACAGCTAGCTGATTTTTTCCATTTTTCCTCAGTTTTTTCCTTACTGCTTTAACTTTTTAACCTTCTTACCACCTCTGAGTGTGTTTTGGGTGATTTTAAATGAAATTTCAACACTATTCTTTTTCAAGAGGAAGCATTGCTGTTACTTTAGCAGCCTTGCAGACATACAGTTATTACTGCTGTAACACAGCAATGGAATAATATGCCTCTCCTTGAACCCTTCTCTCTGTTTGTTTTTACTGTCACTTTGTGTCTTGGGATTTAAGGATCTCTGGAAACCTTCCCTGTGTGCAGCCCCTGGGAGGAGCCAGTGTGTGCTGGCACAGGTTGCCCTGGTGTGGTGGATAGATGAGTTTTTCAGTTTTTTCCAATTCCAGTCAGTAATTGTGATAGGAAAACCACAAAGGGAAAAAGAGGCTCTTCTCCCTCTCCAACTGCAGCATGTCAGCCCTGCCTTCAGCTCTTCGAACACGTTGTGTTGTCACATGAAAGTGTTGCACCAAGCAAATTTGTTGTATGAATGTGCCTGGTGGTGCTTGCAATGAATCCTGCGGTTTATGTTGTGTTTGTAGGACGGAGGCTGCTTTAAATTCATTACCCTTTCATTAAGTTTGTTCCGTCGGGCTTTCATTCACTGTTGTCTGTGGGACCCAAATAAACAAGAATCCTGGAATATCAAAAGAAGGATAACACAAGCATTAACCATTTCTTTTTCATGATAAAATCATTCTGAGTATATGGGAAGAAAACTACAGAATGCAAATTTTAAGTCCTAGATGTCCAGCCTCATTTCTAACCTGCATTTAGAGGAATCTTGTGGTTGTCCTGCTTGGAAGAGTCAAACACCTGAAAATTCCTGCAGTGAGGGCTCCCTGCTGTGTGGCTCAGCTGCCCCTGGGCTGCACAGGGAGCGTGGGACAGTTCTTGGGAGGGGTAGTGCAGAGCAGGCTCTGGCATTGCGCGTTGAAGGGCTGTTGTTGGGCTCTTCAGATCGCTTTAGACAAAGTCAGGAGTGATTTAGCAGAGCTGATTCCGCCCTGAGGAAGAGAAAGGAGTAACTGACCTGGGAGGATCTTTTCCCACTCTCTTTTCTGTGATACTGTTCCTGTTTCAATCTTCTGGGACCCAACACTGTGCAGTGTTTTGCATCTCAAAGTCAGCCTGAGAGAAGGTTACCGAGTGGAAAACAAGTTCACCCAAGAGTGTGGGAGATGAGTTTGCAGAAGCTGTTGAAGTATTATTTGACATCATTAACTTGTGCTTTTACTCATAAGAAACGTACCTGAAAAACTTCATGGCATCCTCCTCTCCCCTGGTAAAAAATGGCATAAGAGCACATAACAAAAATAACTTCAGCCCCTTATGCCCCATCTTTGTCACAGGTGCAATGGGGTAACAGATTGACAACACAACATTTTCTTCAGAGCCTCCCTTCCCTTCCTACGGGCAGCCACGTGTTCCCCTGTCCCTGTATTACACAGAGAGGACAGCCCTTAGCTGCCACCTCTCTGGTTTTAGCAGAGCTGTGCCAATTAAAGAGACTTTTCTATATTTATTATGGAAGAGTTACTTACACCCAGTGACATTTCTGCTGGCTGCTGTTAAAATCCCCTCCGCTCTAAAGTCAGCAGCTGCATCTCAGGGTGACAAACAAAACTGGTACTGAAGAAAATGTCTCCTGAAGTGTTGGATGTAAAATTGTTTAATGGTAAATAATACAGCCTGCAAAGATATGCTGGGAAAATGGACTACAAGGAGAAATCAGATTTAAGGTACTTCAGGTTTTTGCTCTTTGCAGTTATGGGAATTGATCATGCTCAGTTAGTGAGAAGGGTGGGAACACTCAGGGGAGACAAACACCAATAACAGCTCAGGAACAGAAAAGACAAAGGTTTCAGAAAAATGTTCTTTCCTTGACTTCCTAGTTGTTCTGCTTATTGTTTGTTGTTGTTTTGGTGTTTGTTTTTTTAAGAAACAACGCATTTGTTTTATCTCCCCCTCTCTCTTCCTTTTCATCTTCTTTCTTAAATGTCTCATTAGTTTCTGCTGTGGAGTTGTGCAAGATCAAATGCTGTCAGCCTATGCTGATTAATACCTCTCTGCAAACCTTACATAATCCATGCCAGCCCCAAATCAGGTTAGTGCAGAAATAGAGCTTTACACCTTTGAACTGCCAATTCTGCAGCAAAAAGCAGCTGCTGGCATTGTGTGCCAGGCCAGGCTTTGCCAGCAGTCAGGAAGACATTGCACTAAGTTTTGGGACAGAGAAACGAGGAGTTGCAGCCACTTATCTCAGATCCTTTGGAAGTCCTCTACTAATTCATTAACTCTGAATCCAGGTGCACTTTTTTCATGACGACGAAGGTGGAAAATGTTAGTATTTCCAAGACCATACTCGATAATTACACTAATTTTTCTAGTTCCCCACTTAACTCAGTGTTTTTCCTGCCTAACTCTGGGACATAGCAGGGAGACTTCTGTGTAATTCCATTATTGCCAAGGGCCAGATTGTCAGCTGCATGTTTGAGTGGGGGACACAGAATCAGAAGGGACCCACAAGGATCATGGAAGTCCAACTCCTAGGCTGGACAGGTTGCATTGGCAGCAGTGTGTAGGTGCAGTTTAGGCTGACTCTATTGAGATTATCATCCTTTCTGCTCCATGCAGGAGCAGCTATGGTAGTTTGTGCATCCAAAGCAGCCCAGGGAATGGACTTTTACCAGAAGGGCTGACAGGGCTGCAGTTTGATTTTTCTTGGCTACTCCAGAAAATGTTTGCTGGTTACACAGCATCCCTATGGAATCCCACAAAACCAGACAGGGTGCTCATTATTTTTCACTGGGCATGACCACTGCTCTGTGTTAAGGCAATTTATTATTTCCGTGTTTGCTGTCAGAGAAGGGTTTGTTTTGTCTTATTTTAAACCTCCTCGAAGCCTGTGCATAAACATTCACCTGTTGCTCCGTGGCAGGTAAATAAGAATTGAGCCTTTTGTATGCTATAAGAATAAGATGGATATGCTGCACTGAGGATGCAAGCAAACAAAATAGGATTAGTGATTGATCTCTTGAAAAATGTATGTGCATTTCTCCTGGACCTACTGTGAACTGAAGGAATCTGAGTAACTGCACATCCCTGAATCTCTCTCCTCTGCTACTTACCTTAGATATTTGGCTCCTCATATGTTGGGGCGGCAGCAGCAAAGTGCATTAGAAAACAGAAGTACAAGTAAGGACTGCAAGGAATGAAAAACTCTTGGAGGTGATGTAATCTGCAAAGAAAAATGTGTTGAAGTAAATGGCCCTCTCCCAAAATGGGAGTCTGGCTGCAAACAAGGAATCAGAGAGAAAATACGGAAAGTGCTTTTCACAGAAGTACTCCAGGGAAATCATATGCTACAACTTTCTTGCAGGCAAGGCACTAATTTAATCACAGGATGTGGGGTCTCGCTCGGTTTGGGCGGTCGGGACGGATGGAGACGAGAGATCTCTGAAGTCCGGTCTTAGAGCATGAGGTTTATTGATCAGGGCTTGTGTACAGGGGGCCTGGTTGGAGCTGCCAGCTGCAGCTAGAAGCAGGCCAGAAAAACAGGAGGCAGGATAGTAGAGAGAAAGAAGTGCAGGAGTGTGTGTGTAAGAGATGTAAGAGTGCTAAGAGATGTAAGAGAGCGAGATTCTCCTTTACAATACAATAAATCATCTTCTGTCTTGAATATTCTAATTTTCATCAACCAATCTAGTACAAGATACAAATCCTATAGCATTTACGTACAGCCTATAAGAATCATTGCATTACCATACTGCGTTACATTTTAAACCCTAAAAACTACTCTTTGGACCCCTTCTGCCAAGGTAGTAGGGTCTGCTCTGACCCTTGGACCTGTCTGCTAGCAGAAGGTATTGTTCAATCAAAGGGGATTACCTTCAGCTGGCCACACCATTGTTTTCCAGTTGTTCAGTAACTGAGGCCTGGTATCTCAAAGTATGCCTTCATTTCAATTTCACCCATAGTTTCCATGTTCTCAGCATCTTTTGCCAGGCAATAAGGCTTCCCTGTTTCATCTTCCCCAACAACAGGAGATAAAATGTGTCCCATTTCAGCGCAGGACATGGCAAGATTACTGGCTCATTTATTTCAGGGTTTAAGTGCATGTGCATAGGTCATGCTTTATTTTCCAGATGCTTCCTGCAAGCACAATATTTGGACCTGCTGCATGGTAGAGGCCTGGGGATGGTTCAGGAAAAGGGCCGTGTCCAGTGTGGAACCAGAGGGGGGAGGCCTTGGGGGCTGCCCTGGTGAAGGCCTAGGTTTCCAAATATCCCAGTTTTCCCTGCTCTGTCACATGCCAAGTGCCAGAGCAAAGGGAGCTGCTTTTCTCTTTCCCATTTCTCTGTGTTTGGTGTCTTTCACTGGAGAGTTATTAGGTAACAAATACATAGACACAGAGAGAGATTCTCATTGAATAAAGGACTAAGTAACTGCACGTTACTGGCTTTAGTGGTTCCCAAACGTACATCCTGTATTGCTTCTGGATCTGGGGGAATCCCAGCTTCAGATGTGAGCTTTGCCTGCAGGTCTTCTCCAACTTGAAGGACCCTTTCAATTAGAGCTGCCTTGAGTGTGGCTTATAATTTGATGCTTCTGGCCCGCTCAAAGTACTTTCACTGGAGTAAAACCCATGCCACAAGCCCTGTTCTATGATGTACCTGTCAGCTCCTTAGTGCAGGAAGTGGAAGGGGGCTGATGGACACCATTGGGATACTCAGAAGTTAAAGACCAATGATCTGTATTCAAGACTTGGGAATGAGGGAGGGAGACAGGACCAGAGAGAGAGTGAATGTGGCTGATTCCTTTGTGCTAATATTCCTCAGAGAGTGTTAATGGACTAAAGGGAAATTCAGCCACTTGAAAAGGAAGTTTGAAATAGAAGGATTACTGAAGGCTGAGGAAAGAAAGGCAGAGAAAGGCCCTGGTCCTGCTCCAGTGCGGGGATGCTAATGTGGCCCTCAGCTATTCAAAGCCAAAAAAGCAAGAGATGAAGAGGCTTGTGCCCCCTCGGGAGGGATGCTCATGGAGAAGGGAAAACATTAAACCAACTGCTCTGTGCAATTTAGTCTGGCAAAAGGCATAAAGGAAGGAAACTGGAAATGAGAATACACTCATAAAGAGCAACGACCAGGTCAATGCTATTTTCAGTTTCCATAAAGTTATGGTTCTATTTAGTGAAGGAAAATTGGGTACATTCCTCTTTGCCATCAGGCAAGGATGAAGGAAAACTCAAACTTTTCTCTCTTACTTCTCACTTTGACTAAAATCTGCCAAAAGGGTTTTTTTTTCCCATCTCTGTTTGTCCAGGTCTGAGATAATAGGACCTGCTATTTTTGTGATGTGCCAGTGGTGTTGTTTCTGCTGTTTATGAGAAGATGGATGTGGCCCTGCCTTGCAGGCAGCTCACAGTCTGTGGGACAGGCACCCACCTGGAATAACTGGGGAGCTCACTCCCTCTTTCTCTCCTTGTTACTGACTGCTTGGGTTGCTTTATTGCAGGTGTTGGGAAATGCTGGGTTTAAGGTGGGGCAAGTCACAGGCTGCCACAAAAACTGTGGTGAGGAGGGCATATAGCAGGAAATGGAAATGTGAGAAAAATGGGAATGTGAGCCTGAAACATCTACAGGGTATTTAGCAGAGGAGGTGGGAGGAGGAGACTGCAAGACAGCCCTACTGCTGCACTGGGCACATACCCCTTGGAGCCAGAAGAGGCTTCCCAAGCATGGAAAGAGCTGAGGTGGCTCCAGGGTTCTGTGTCTCTTGCTTGTGTGGATTCCTCTCTTTTAACACTACACTGCTGTATTTGCCTTTTCAACACAATAACTACCATTTTGGTGAATTTTGAGATGAGAACATCTCTCCCTATGACTCAAAAGCCCGTCTCACAAAGATTGTGTCAAAATCTAATTATGAGTAATTACCCTATCATATGTCTCATCATTCACTCCTGTAATTGGGTTTGCAGGGCTCAAAGATTTCTGCTGAAAGATGTGTAAAATGATCAAGGTTTTTGATACTCGCCTTCAGAATGTTTGTGGTGATGTTTTGTCCTGAACCTCTGCAGTCAAAAGCTGTGGCTGTAATGGACACTGAGCACTTAGACCACTGCTAGCATTCCAGAGCCATCCACCTGCCCTGCCTGGGGGGAATTCTGTGGTGGGCACCATTGGTAACATCCAGGAGAGGAGCTTCCTGCTGGAGCTGCATGAAGCCTGTGGCACTGGCAGCTCACACAGGGCAAAACTCCTCCAGGTTTGGGCAGTGAAGCCCACGGCAATGTGGGAGCCTTCCTTTACTCCTTGTTCCCATTTTTGCTTGAATTCCTGCTGAGCCCCTGAGTCTTTTTGCTTGAACACATCTGGGTCAGCTTCTGTCCTCATTTGGATGTTGGTTCAGTTTTGGCTTTAAGCAGGTTTTCATGAGAACAGCTGAAGGGAGAGACTGGCCCCGGGAAGCTGCTGAACTAAGAACATTTACAGATCTTGTGGGTTGCATAAGCAGAGGGGGCAAAAAGGACAGCAGTCCCAAGAACATCTCCCTTCCCTGTCTCATTGAAACAAACCTCTTTCCTTCTAGGACAAAGCCATTACTTTTTATATGGAAAATGGGGTTGTTTTGTTTTTAATGGATTTACAAATTGAATTTGTTATTAGCAGTGACTCCACCATTGTGATGTTAAATGGCAGGAAATTGGCCTGCTCTGTTGCAGCCACCTCTTATTTACAAGTACCTTTCCCTTTCTCTTCTAAGAGGCTGGGTTTTGAAAAGCCCTGAACAAGGACATCATAGAGACTCTTAATTCAGTTCAGTTTAAAAGCTAAATTAGAGCAATTGATTGTTTCGTTCTGATGATCAGAGACTCCCAGCAGAAAATCCTGAAACATCTGTAAGAGCCAGAGTTGAGGAATAACAGTAAGTGATTCAGAGCTGTTTGGAAACTTATTTTTCAGCTGACAGTTATGAATGTCATTAATAATAATTGCAAAAATTTTCGAAAAAACTTCAAGTCAAACTAAAACTCAAGGGCTCATTTTGATTGCAAGAACATTCTTTTAAAAACAAAAGGAAGTAAGATATTTTCTCAAAGCTGGAGAGCAACCTTTTATTAGAGCATGTAATAGTAGAGCAAGGGGGGATGGCTCTGAACTGACAGAGGGTGGGTTTAGATTCAATATTAGGAAGAAATTCTTCCCTGTGAGGGTGGTGAGGCCCTGGCACAGGGTGCCCAGAGAAGCTGTGGCTGCTCCATCCCTGGAAGTGTCCAGGGCCAAGTTGGATGGGGCTTGGAGCAACCTGGGATAGTGGGAGGTGTCCCTGCCCATGGCAGGGGATGGAATGAGATGAGCTTTGAGGTCCATTCCACCCAAACCATTCTGTGATATTTGTAATTGAAAGACAAATCCAAGTATTTATTTAAGAATATTGGTGGAGGTTTTGAGGCTGCTCAAAAGGTACTTGCTTTTATTTTCAACATCAGACTTGTTTACTATAGGCACAGTTCTGTGGCATGATCTGAAGTATCTTTATCCTTCACAAATCAGACAACCTGCCAAAATATGCTTGTTTGGTTCACTTTATGATTATTAGTCATTATTTCTCTAAAGGAAACAGCTTCATTTTGAATGGATTGATGCTCTGCATAGGTTGAATTTTGATGGCTTTGCTTAGACAAAGTTTCCAGTGCAAGAGCCCATAGCTCTGCTTAGTGGCATTGTCGGAGCAACGGGATCCTCTGAGGGAGACACATTGTGGCAAGGACAGCAGGAAGGTCAGCCCAGAGAACTCTGCGAACTGAAAGCTCCGTAGGCAAGGAACACACTGCAGAAAAGTCAGGGGCAAACTTCAATGAAACATCAGCAGAACAGCTGAAAAGAAAACAAAAAAAGTTATGGAATCATCCATAATGGATTCACCTGGAATTGTGACTAATGCATCATTCTGGTACTCAGTGAAAGAAACCTCAACTTCAAATTTATTATATTTTCCTTTGCACATGTGGTTTTCATAGGTGCTGGAATGAAAACACAAAGACAAGCCTATAAACCCCTCTATATTTAAAGTTAATGACACAGAAATCTCAGCATAGCTGGCGTGCCAAGAAAAAAATAAATCACGTTCTGCTCATCTTTACTTTTTGCCCTTTTTTGTGTTACTTTTGCTTTCTTGGGCAGATTTTGTCCTTAAACCAGTTCCCAATAAATGACTATTGACGACACCAGAACTGCACGTGATTTCAGTTGGCACTGCCAGGCTCTGGCTGCACAGCATAGGACATGAACCAAATCAAAAATAAAACTTGCCTCTTAGCTGGGTAGGCCTGTGGCCACTGCATTAGCTGTGTACAGCTGCTGATGCTGTGACACTGAGTTTGGAGTTAATAATGAGCTCAAACAGTTTGTAGCATTTTGTGTGTTTTCCTTGAAATGTGCTCTAGAAGCTCTTGACTCAAAAATGGCTTTTTTTTTCCACGGAGAAAAAAATACCAAGTCTTCCTGTTGAAAATAAATTGATAACATGACCTGAATGCTTCCTAATGACTGAAACTGGAGGACAAAGAAATCATAGTGTCTATTTATCTTAGTCACCCGCTTCTCAGCAAAACTATTTTGCCTCTTGTGCTCCTCCATGGGTATGAAATTTTTAAACTCATTGGACAAATCCAACCAAAGCTGGCAAGGAAGAAGAGCAGTAGTCTCACAAATGATAAATTAAAAAATTTCATGAAATGAAGCAGATGGAAGTAAGTAATCCACTCCAAGTCCAACCCACATACAAGACTCCAGTAAGGATTTTTTACTAGGCACCAAAAATCCTATTTTGGCAAATTCGATCAATGTAGCCTGGGAAATGACTCCATTGATGTCTCTGTCAATCTACCAAAAGATACGAATCAATATAAACAAAATTTTATTGGGTCTTGAACAGCCTGATCCTAAAAGGTGTCTGTTGCTGTTTTGCAAGTCTCATTGGTTTTTTTCCATTATTTCTTTTTCAGTAGGGGATCTCATTATATTTTGGAGGATTGTGAATGTTTAGGTTTGGAATGTTTCCTGATTTAAAATCCCAAACCCATTTCAGTCTACCAAGGTTTCCATCCAATAAGCTTCACAGGAGCTATGCCTGCAATTAGGATTAATTTACCAAATGCAATGACCTCTGGAGCAAGCAGGGCTTTCCCAGTCATGGGTGAGCCCTGTGATGTAGGTTTGGAGAGAAAAATATTTACTAAGGAGAAGGGAAATTACAGTACTTTGCTGAGTTAAAGGAACTGTGTGTAAATAAAGATACCCTCTGCTCCCACAGCCCAATTATAACACCGATGTGCGTGATCTGAAAATTATATGCTGTGAAAATAATCCCTGTTTACAGATCTGCCTCTGACTGGCTCTCCTTGATTTCAGACGCATGTAGAATAATTGCATGCTCCAACAGCATCTTAATTTGAATTATTCCAGAAGAAAAACCTTTATAAAGCAGTTTTCACTGTAGGGCACTAAACCAAGCCTGTGAGGGACAGGGAACAGAAGAATGGTCTGTATCATATTTTGGGACACCAACTCACAAGGTGAAACCCCGTGGCTGAAGGCATGAGTGGGGTTTTTGCCAGGCCTTTTCTGAGAGAACCTGCAGAGCTCAGGCACAGGAGCATCTCTGGGATGGCTTTGTTGGTTTGAATACCCTCAGGGCCTTTGCACCTGTAGGTGAACATCAGGCCCAGGTGCAATGGGTGAGTTTCCATGAGAAAAAACCAGCAGCAATAAACCCATTAACTCTCCTTTGAACTAACTGCCACTATCACTTCTTGGTGTTTGGGGCATGGAAAAGGTTTTCTTCCTGGAAATACGGGCCAAATACTTTCTTAAAAAGATCTCTTTATTGAAAATCAGCAATAATTTCAAACATCCCCAAACAAAATGCTGCAGAGTTCCCTTTGACTGAAGGAATAAGAAAACACGGTGTGCTCTTGCTGTCAGACATCGCAGTAAAGCTGGGAAAGCATCTCCTGTAGGACTATTCAGTTGTTGTGGTAATTTTGTAGGCAGCTTTACATAAGCATATCTGAGCTACTATTTGATTGGCAAGGCTGGGTTGAACTGTGTGTTTCCTGCCTGTAGCAGAGAAATCCTCGCGAAAGTAAATGCATTGCCCTGATGTCTTTTGAGCATTGTTGATATTGCCAAATTACACGTTTTGGTGAACAAGCTGAAAGTTCAGCGTGTCCCCTGAGTTTTTCTCCAGCTCCTTTAAAGCAGCACCTCTGTGCTCCCCAGCAGGGACTGGCTGTGAAGTTAATGTAGGACAAATCTGGGATGACTCACCGGTTGTTTGTTACTGTGCATACATTGTATATTCATTACGCTCCCCTACAAGCTGTTTCCCGACCCAGCCGTTCTGAGTCAGGCTGATGTTTTGGAACGAGGGAGTTTTGTGGGGAAAATGAGCGTGCTGGTGGTTCCATGTACTGACAAAAGGCTGGTTCTTCCCCTGGCTCAGGAAAGGAGCTGCTGCATAACAAATTGCCGATGTTTGAACTCGGGAGAAAAAAGCATGGCAAGAACCTAATAAAAATATTCAATTCACTGCTTTTATAGACAGGCCTGACTTGGTGTGGATGTTGAAGCCGTAACAGCACAGGCTGAGCTTCTTGAAGCATTCAATTATAATTCAAATTAAAAGAATACTTGGAGTAAGTAACTCCAAAGTTGCAGCCCTATCGAGCACTAAGGCAGGACTGGCAGCTGCCTGAATCTCTCTGCATGGAATGTGCCTTTCCATCTCCTCTGGGCATTATGTTTCCTCTCTGTGTGGAAAACCACTTGATAGCAAACATCGCTGGGGCAGAGAGCACTGGTTTGCTCTATTCAAAGCAGAGATCAGTGGGACCTTATGGAAGGAGGAGGAAGCTCCTTCCCTTGGAGATTTGTGGGACTTACTCAAGAGTGAGCAAGAAACTGGGGATTGCTGGGAGGTGCAGAGCCAGTTTTGTAAGGAATGGGTGAAATTTCCCATTGCTGGGTTGGAACTGTGTGTATTTTCCTGGCCATTCAGGAGATTATGGAGGTGGCTGGGAAGGAACTCCAGGCTTGTGCACCAGGGTGCAGGACAGGCCTGTGCTTTTTAATGTGTCACCTTTTCTCAGGATAGGGCTGATCATTTCCTCCTTTGTGTTTCCCAGGAACAGTGCACTGTGATCAAGGCTGGACTCAGATGCTGGAGTCCTGTTTGAACTTGATCCTCTTTGAACTGTGTGACCTCTAATAAAAGCTGGGAAGTTTAGAGAAGAAAACAGCTTATCTTTTCCTTCTCCTTGCTGGATGGATGCCTTTATTTTGTTTCAAATCATTCAGCTTTATTTTTGCCAGGGAAAGGTTATTTATTCAGCATTCAAATGTTTGGTCAGCTAATTAATTTTTTACATGCAGGAGCTTTGAATATTTCTCTTTGAAACGTCATAACAAACCATCTCTTTTCTTATTTTTTTCCTGGACAATGTACTTGGCTCTCCAGTCATGATCTTCTCTCTAAAGTTTCCTGGAAAAATAACCTACGAGAGATTTCCAACTCGTGGTTATCAGGTGGGACTGAGAACAGGTGGGACAGTTTACGAAGAAGTTTCTATTACTTATACTGAAAGGGGCACCCTTTCCCCAAAAATTCCCAGTATTCACACACAATGTTCAATACACTCAGTATTCAGCATGTGAAGGACATGTGCCTGGCAGAGCACCCAAGGCCACAGTGGTCAGAGGGGAAGCCAAGGGCTCTCCTTGTCTGCTGCAGTGTCCTCCTGGTTGTCCAGCCTTGCTGTCCTTGCAAACCTGCCCCTCATCAGTGCTGCTCTGAACTGGAAATAATCCCCTGAACCCGTGGGCTGCACAGAGCCTTTGGCTGAGGATGCACTGCTGGCACTCCAGTGCAGTGATGGTTGTGTGTCCTACTGTTACTTCTGGTGGGGCTTTAACAGGCACAGGAGTGTGGCTCTTTAGGACAAATTCTATGTGATGCTGAAATACATGTAAACGTAGAGGATTTTTTTGTTTCCTGTACATTCTACTTCAGGCTCACTTCCAGGTTTGGTTTTTTTTTCCTGTGTGAGTAATGTAGAAAAAGCAGCAGTATGGTCTTGCTCTCCTTGCTTTCCACCAGGCCACATAAAGCCCCTTTCTCACAAATCTTTTTGGCTGAATTTACCCTTTCCAACTCCTCTTGCCTTCATTTAATATTAATCCTTAATTAATTTTTCTTTGGCTGTTCTCTGACAGAGTAATTTTATTTCACCCAACACCCTCCATTACACTGGTGTTTTCTGAGTTCAGCCCTGCTGGCTGCAGGCTCCAGAGTGAATAAAGGAAGGTTCTCTCTCATTATATGCTTTGAGTTGCCATCTTCTCCCCTCCTCTCCCCATAACCTGCTCCCCCAGGCAATTCATTTCACACATCTCCATGTGGAAGTTGGGAGCTGCTCTGTAGAACAGCACTTATTTATTGCCTCATGTCCTGTTGTTATTTTGACAGACGTGCTCTGGTGTCCTGCACACCCACCCCAGGTATCTTCTGGCTCCCAGTTTAGCACTCTTGAGTGGTGTTTCCCTGGGTTTTACAGCATTCCTCTCCTCTTCCTGAGCTGCAGGTGCTGGGGGAGCTGTTCCTCATGGAAGGCAATGGGATATTGGTGGCTGATGTTAAGGCAGCAGAATATCAAGGGTATCTTTGTACAAGAACAAGATGATCAAGAAGCTTTTAAGAAGTGCCTGTGTGACTTAATAACCAGCTCTGTCCAAAAGCAATAGAAAGCAAGTCCCCTGACTTTTCAACACTTTGTATCATTTATGTGATTTTGTTGGTTGTACTTGGTTATTCTTAAAAACGAGTCAAGACCTGGGGGTCATGACCCACGTTCAGAGGAACTGAACATGGTCCCTGGTTTTACCTTTGGTGCTGTTTCACATGTCCAGCACAGAAACTGAGGCAAAGCTGCAGCCCCGAGCACTGAGCAGACAGAGCGCAGGGACTCCCACCTTTGTGGGGTGCAATGGTGGGTGCCAGCCCTGGGGAGAAATCCCCGGATGGTTTGGGTTTTGTTTGGGTGTTTTAGGGGCAGGCTCCTGAGCTCTGTGCTTTGCCTGGGCCTGGTGCAGGAGTGTGCAAACATCCTCCCCCAGGTGCCGGCGCACCGCCGCAACGCGGCTTTGTCACTGTGTCAGAATCCAGCATTAATATCTCTAAACTCTGGCAATCTACCAGGGAATTTAATGCCATCCCACCACAGAAATTTTGTATGCAGACACACACTTTGCTAGGATATAATTGGTGCTATTGCTCTACTTTCCAAATACTGCAGTCAAATACATTCTTGTGGAAAGAGAAACTGATGAATCTTCAATAGCAGGAGAGTCTGAGCCCATCAACAGACTTTTAATGAGAATCAGGCTGCACTTCTCCTCTTGCAGGGCTGCTCAGACCTGGGCTTGCCTGGAGGCACTCAGGATCCAAGACATCCATTTAGAAAAATGGGTTTGTGGTACCAGGGAATGGAGCAAAGTAGGGAAGAAAGAAAAAGCTGGTGCATGAAGCCCCTGCTGTGTATTCAGAAAGGAGCTTGCAGGGATACAGCACAGGGAAACTGGGCATTCCAAATGGAGCTCTCTGTGTGCTGGAGCCTCCTTAGCAGGGCTTGTCATAAATCTGTATTTTTTAAAAATACTAAGTCTGTAGCCAAAAATCTCAGATGCTGTGGCAGTATAAAGCAGTGCAGTTCAATGTTTACAGCCCTGCTCTAGTCAAATGTTTATCTTGTAGAAAAATGGCCTTACAAATCATGAAATACCTGATTGATGTAAACTTGGTCCTTTGATTTTAAAGCCTTATCATTTAGTTTTTTTAGGAATCTCAAATAGCTCTTACATTACATTTAATGTCACTGTATCTTGCTGTGTTGTGGGTTCAATTTGTATCTATGTTGGTAACAAAGGGAAGCGTTGGAAAATCTGCCTAGCATAGGTAAGTTCTGGATGCATTTCAAGTTTCTCTTTCTCTCCTGACCACTGTGCGCTTTTCACCACCTTTTGGCTGTCTTGCAATGCATTTTGTACATTTATTTACAGCCTAAAAAAATTCCACAGATCCTCTTTTGACAACCCAAACCACAGAGGCGTCTTGGTTGGACACTCTGGATTGACAAGGTCAGTCAGTTCCCAAAAATACTGCATAAGCCTACAAAGTGTCCATGCAAAGCTGGTCAGACAGCCAACATGCCTTGGAGCTCAGGAACTTACACCATCAGTCAAGGAAAAACAGTTCCTGAAACATTTTGTTGCTCTTTTATTAAATCAAATGTCATTCCTATTTTAATTCACATATTCCCAGCTAATGTTTAATTAGGACAGGTATTCTGGGGTTGCTGTTTTTAATTTTCTTCTAGCTGTGCTTCCATTTCTGTAGCTGCTTTCACTGCTGGTTTTACTTTCACAATTGATTGGAAAGGTTTATTTTCCTTTAATGTTAGTCTTTAAATACTTGCTCACAACAGGGGCTCTGAAATGTGTATTATTTTGGATTGTGGGATGAGAAACAGTCCACAGTGGTGGATCCAGAGGGTGATCTCCCGCTATACACATCCCCAAACGCCCATGTGTGCTTTCAATATTTTTGGTGCTTGTCTTACATTATGATTTTTATAATTATTTTGATCATTACAAAAGTACAGATATCCCAGGAGCCACACAAAGCAGCCGTCAGGAAAAGACTGATTTTTTGGTAGCTGTATCAAAGAGTCCTGCGTCTTTGGCACGGGAAGTTACTGAATGTGGCCACCACTCAGAGGGCTTCTTTCCTTATGAATATGGAGTAGGAAGTTAATGGGGTTTGAGCTCCAGGCCAGGGGTTCATCCTGGTCTGCAGTGGTTCAGTGAGGGGAAGATCTGTCACGCCATCAAACAGCAACGCTTCGCAGTAAAACTGGAAAAAACCCCCAACATTCATATAGATCACAAGTTTTCAGATCTTATTTGTAGCTTTGTCTTTAACAGAACCTGGGGTAGGGAAAGCAAGACATTTGTTAAGACTTGCTGTGTTGGCACTTTTTTAGCCTTTTCCCTTCATTGTGGTGTCTCTAATGGCAATTTCAAAGGCAAAAATGTAATTTAGTATAAAAACTTGATCAGCCAACAGTCCAGAACTCTTCCCTGGGGTGACTTTTATGGTGTTATGCCAGAAAAAAAACCTGATTAGTCTCAAGGAATGATAAAAACTCCACAGGTCTCAGGCCTGCTGCCTCGCTGTTACACTCATTTGCAACTCCTCCAAGGTCTCCCCTTCCTTAGGAGTGGTTTGCAAAGTTCAGGCCTGGGGGGAAGGTGTTTGTCCCTTGGATGGTTGGGTTCCTCTTCTCCTCCCCTGGGTGTGAGGTCACCAGGGGGAAGCTCAAAGCACTGTTTCCCCTTTTGTCCCCGTAATCCTGTGTGGATACGTGTTTTCCCCATCTTTAGACTGGAAAATTGACAGCTTTGACATCGGGTTATGCAAAGTGGCAACAATTCAGCAGCTTTGTGCTGGTGCTCAGATCGTTCTTAGGAATGCCAAGAGTATCTCCCCAAACTCCCCTGCAGAGGGGTAAAGAATGTCCTGATTTAATAAAGCCTTAGTGGCCCCACAGCTAAACCTCAGCTCCATTTTTGCTGTCCATGTGTGCAGTCTTGGCGAGTTCCTTGTGTGCTCCCTGTTCCCAAACCTGCCTGCAGCAGAACCCGGCCTGTGGCCTTTGCTGTCCACGCTGCAGGGCTGTCTGCACAGGAACCCAGGAAGGTGTTGGCATTTTTGGGAACGGAGTGGCCAGAGGTAGCCAGGATGGGCGATGCAGGACTGAGGAATTTTTGTGAAAACTTGAGAACATTCTCATCTGAGTTTGGGGTACCTCATCGCTGAGGCTCTGCTTAACACCGGAGGGGCCCAGGAAATTGCTCTTCAGGATAAAAAAAGCGTTTATCTCCTACCAGGAATGAACCAAATGGTTGCAAAATTCCTATCCCAATTCCAGATCTTTTTGACAAAAATCATGGAACCACCCAGTGCAAACAGACCTCAGGGTGTTGCTGGGCCCCAGGAACGGTTGGTACTTGTGCTACCCTGACAGACCAGTCTAACCTGTCAAAGGCACCTAAAGGGCTCACAGCTGTCTGTGATTCACCAATCTTACAATTAGGAACAGTTTTTTCTCCCAGTGTCACCTGGAGGATCTGCCTCTTCCAACTCTAGAAGTCTTTCCTTTGACTTAAGTGTGTGGATAAAGCCAGTGAGGAATTAGCACCTGAGTTAGAGAGTAAAATGCTTTAAGGGTGTGTAATACACACAGGGAAAGGGAACTGTTCAAAGGAAGATAAGCTCTTAGCTCTTATTAGAATGGAAAATCCTCTGTTTCTCTGAAGAAGAAGAATGAGAGCTCCAGCACAGTTAAAACACAAGGGCAGGTGAGCACGGAGTCGGAGCTTCACTTGCTGCCAGTACTACAGCTTCTTCTAACAGCACGAGGTAGGCTGTGGCTTCCATCTCTCATCCATTTACTTCACCTCACTACATGTTAAAAGGTCAAATTTGCTTTTTTTGTTTGTCATCATGTAGATCTGGCAGTCCCTTTGTAAATGCAGCCATCTAAATAATTCATAAGCACAGAGACGGCACTGTCGGTGCCACAGCCAGGTAAGACCTAATCCATGACAGTCTCCTCCTCCTCGAAGACCACAGAGGATGGAGCTGTGCAGTGACTGCCGAGCTGTGGCACCTTGCTGCAGGCTTGTCTGAATTTCAGGGTCGATGTGGCTGTGAAGACAAGAGACAAAATATTGAGCAAAAGGAACTTTCCCCTTGACGTAACTTGGAAAGTGCACTTAAGGTGCTTAATTGGGATCAAACAAGGCAGAAATTATATTGGAAAAAAATATCGATGGCATATTTAAAAATAGGAAGAGTGTTCCTCTTGTAGGAGCACGTTTGGGCTGTCAGTAGTGGCAGGAATCAATGCAGTACTAGGATAGACTGATGGTGTTTAGAGCAGCTGCTGGCACCCAGAGCCTCATGTGAGCACAGATTTGAGTGTCAGCTGTCCCTGGAGTTTCATCTAAAATGTCTGGCATTTTTGAGGAGGAGCTTGGGCTTTAGCATCCCTCAGCCAGGATGTCAAAGCAGTTGAGATTCACTCCCTGTCTGATGCTGTATTATCCTTGGAGAAGCTGCTGTGGCACAGAGGGTGTGTGCTGGAAATCCATCTTGAAAGTTATGAGGTGCCTGGAGCTGCCTGTTCAAGAGTTTTGGACCTGTCTCCTGCAGCCCAATCCTGTAACAAAAACCTGCAAAATCAGAAATTCCAGAGATCACTAGCACTCTTTCACTCTTTACAGGAAGGCCCATTGTGCTCTTCATCTGGAAGAGCTTCATCCCAACACACTGAAAGAAATAATGAAAGTAATGATATTTCTGTAGGAGGAAACTGATGGAGCTTCTCAGTCTGGCTTTGATTTCTCCTGCTCGATCAATTCTGTGCAAGTGTAACTATAAAGGAATCTGGAATAGGTTTAGGACCAATGCAAATTCTGGGGTTTACCCACTCCAAGTAATTTCCAAGTGCCAGGGCTGATGAGCACAGTTTGACTGCAAACGTGGAACAGCAGCTGTGTAACCCAGGTTGCGTGTACCTCATGTCTATTTGCATACAGATTTGACAGTGTAATTGTGTACTGACAGGAAGCTCATGGAAAGAGAAAGACGTGAGTAAATTTGCTTCTGTATTTCAACTAAAATTTACATCTCCCATTTTGCAGCAGAAGTTGATTTTTTTCATTCCACAGAGCATACTTGGCCAGCTAGAAGTCTTGGAGCCAAATTTACTCCCTCTCTTATAATGCAGACCCTGAGTAAAGTGAGTGAGTGAAGGTCAGATCACCTGTAATTCAGCATTTAACAATATGCTTTGCATAATGAAAAATAATCTGCAAGTGAGGAAATCATGAAGAAAACAAATGCAACCACATCCACTGGAAGCAATGCCTGTTTTCACTCTGACTGCAGTGGATCAGGATTCAGGGCAATCATAAATATGTTTGAAAAATTTCCTCTCCTTGTCTGTCCTACTTTTCTGTTTCCTCATCATTTAAAAACCTCAGCATCAGGCTGGTTTTGGAGCCACCTAGCAGCCAAGGATTGGCGTTTGATAGAGAAATATACTGGGGAGAGGAGAAGCTGAGTTCTTTTCTTGAAATTCTGTTCTGAGTTAGGGTTTCTGTTAGAATTGTGATGTGGGTCTGAAATGAAGTGAAAAGAAAATGGGTTATAGGACAAAGGTGCCAATGTGGATCAGCAAAATCTCTTTAAGCACAGAGAGTATTGGAAATGTTTTGGAGGTTTTTTTGTGTTTCCCATTCATATTAAGTATCACTCTCATCATGGTAGAGATGTCAAATGAATTGACAGGAAGGAGATGAAAAGGAAAAAATAAAGGCAGACTAGGATTAAGTGTTAATTAAAACAGGATTTGGAATAATCAGGAAGTTCTTTCATATCTGCTGCATGTGAACCTTCCTTTAAGACCCATTTTGGTTTGATTTATTTGACTACTGGCAATTCTTTATAGTGGATATTTCACTGTGATAAGGTGCCTGAAATTTGATCAATCTGTGACCAAACTTTGTGCTGTCAATACTGTGAACTCACAGACTTGACACGAACATCTGTCTGCTGAAAATTAGGGCTTAGGAGTTGGGAATGAGTGTTTCACACTACAGTCCTTGTGGGTCTCTTCCAGCTCACAATATTCTGTGGTTCTGTGACTCCCTGTCTGCTGGCAAACCTGGGAAAGGAACAACTGACGTCCCAAAAGCTGCATTTCGTTTCCTTGGAATTATTTAGCAGGTTCTAGAAGCGGGTGACAGTCTTAACTTTCAGGGAAAAGAAACCACATGAATATTTACAGGATTGCTGGAGGGAAAAAATATATAACTGGTTGTTGAGTAGAATTTGATCCCAAACTGGAGACACTTTGAAGTTTGTGTGTGTCCAAACACACACAAGTTTGTGTGTGTGTACAGATGTATCGAGATAGAGCTGTAGAGAATTTGGGAGCGATGTGTGCATGCATAGATCCTATGGGTGCGTGTCTGTGTGCATGTGTGCACACACTCCTGCAGGATAAACCCTATTTATCCTCTCAATATTTAATAGAGAGCTTGTGCAGTTTCACATCAGCCTAGGAGGCTCCTTTGATCTGAGAGCTGCTGCCAGTTGTTGGGAGTGGTTTGGGAAGCTTTTTGAGCTGAGCATAGCGAGCGATGATCAGAATGTTTAAGCCCTCAAGTTCTGTTAAGCTGGTGTTTTGTTTTGCTTTCCCCAAATGCAACCCCCTTGAAAAAGCTAATTTAGCAACTGAAGCGGATCACTGTACAGAGCATTAGGGCCGCCAGTGGTAACAGCAACTGGTGAAGCTGGAATTCAGGCACCACTTTCCCTTATGATCTGGTTTATTTCACAACACCTGCAGAAGCTCCTCTTGCCCCACACCCAGCCCTGCTGAAGGAGCAGGGTTCTGTCTGTGCTGCCAGCTGCTGTGGCAGCAGCAGTGCTGGGGAAGGCAGGAATTGTCATCGTCTCTCTGTGACTCTTCCATGAAAGGTGCTGCTGGCTGCAGCCTCCCAGCCAAGTGGCTTCTGGGGAGGATAATCCCCCACTGCATTCTGGGCTGGCAGCTGAGACCCAAACCCAAATTACAGCGACTATTAAGTGTTTTCCATGGCTCAGCTTCAGTTTCACAGCTACTGCTGGGGTTTATCAGCAAGTTGGGAGTTAGAATATAAATATTGGCTCTTTCTTCCTGGAACACATGCACCTTGATAGAGTAATTTATTTTTATGGGATAAGAGTTTGACATATTCTTTTAAAAACGAGTGAACTGGTTGAATGATTCCCTCTCTCCCATATGGGAAGGCCTCACAGTACCAATCCTGGGCTGGACAACATTCTCCAGGGAGCAGCATCCCACCATGGGCATGTCTGGAGGGAAAAGCTTTCCCTAAACAGGAAAAACCCTGAAACCTTGGTAGAGGTTGGGAAAGAAAGGGAGACATCAGAACTTTATTCTCATTTCACAAGGAATTTAGCCACGAGCAGGAAGCAGCCAAACAAGTATGAAATGCTGTAAGAGCACTTTGTAATCAAAGTATCTCAGATTTAAGAAAAAAGTATTGCAGGATTTCACCAACCTTTTTTTTTTTTACCAAAAAACTTTCCACAGTGTTGGTTGGGTGGAGTTTGCAGAATTATATCCTTTGGTGTTCTCGGTATTGGGAAGTCTGAACTGAAGTCACGTGAGATTCTTGCCAAGGAAGCTTCCTGTGGTATTTACAAACCCATCTCCTTTTTGAGCATTCCTATTTGTGTGGTTTTTGGAAAAGTGTTGGTGATACCCAAAACATTGTATTGGCTCTTAACGTTGCAGAATAGCAACATCACACAAAATGAGGTAAGCCCAGAAAAACAATCTTAATAATTGCAGATTGATTTATCTGGAGTGGGTGAACTGAAGAGTCAAGGTAGGAGGGTTTAGTAACTATTAGAAACACTAAACTGCAAAAGCTGCAGCACAAACTGGGTACACCATGCCTGAGTGACAGAAATCAGGGGAAAGAATCCAGTGGGTTTTCTCTTTTTAAAATAGCTGGTCAATGGTAATTCTGGTGAATTCTTAATTCCCAAGCACAGATCATTAAAAAAATTAGGCCAATCGTATTTTAAATGGGTTCTGACATCCAACACTTTGTGGTTACTTTCTGATTCTCTCAGTTCGAAAATGACAGCATTATCCTTTCAACATATCTGGGATTATTTGAGTCTTATTTGAGCGGGTGAAACTGTGAGGAGAGTTTTGGCCTCATTTTTCACCTGCTGTGGGTTCTGGTGCAGGGGGTGATTACTATCAAAGGAAAAGAAAACACATTTGTTTAGCAAACTGTTCTCTCTCTGATAGACAACAGACTTTCTTTTCCTGATCTCTGAACTACAAATTTGAGCAGGACAAATGTGTCCCTTCTCATTGCTTTTACCCAGGGATGAGTGACAGTGAGGTAAATGCAAGGGGACTGAAGGCAAATGCAACTCATTTCAAGGATCAGCTGCCTATTGTTTCTGCAGCACTTCGGAAATTCACAGGTCTGTATTTACTTATTTTCATAAATTGCGAATTGTGAATGCTGCCTCGACCCAACACAGTTCTAAAAACACTCCTGTGGGTTTTTCCTTAGAAAGCCCTGCATGTAATTTTGAGCTGAGGCTGTTTTCCACTCCCTTTCCTGCATCCTCCTTCTCAAGGATGCCTGTTAAAGGGCTGAAGGTCCTTGATGGTAACATTTTCCCCTCTTTCTGCGATAGGGATTCAGTTGTCACCCCTGGGTCAGTGCCATTTTCCCTCTTTGCAGCCCCTTATTCTTGGGGGCAGGATCCAGCATCTCCTCATTGCATTTTATTATGGGCTGTTGCACTCGGAGCCTGCTTTGGGCTGGGTGGCTCTGGTTTCTCCAGTGGATCTCCATTTTCATTCTGCTGCAAAAGCTTGCAGCCAAATTTGCCAGTGTTTCAGTGCAGGCCGGGTTGGGTATGCAAAGTACAAGTGTAGTTACAGTCGTGGAGGAGGCTCTACACAAATGGTTTGGCTATTTAGGGGCACAATTACCCAGACTGCATTCCCAGAAATAGTTGCTATACACAGATCAGTCCAAATGCTTTCTACAGAGCTGCTCCTCGTCCTCCTAACCTGGTTCATTATGGAGCCACAACAAAAACCATCTTGAGTGGCATCCGTGGATGCAGCTCTCCTTACTGAGAAACCATGCGGGAAACCACAGTCTTAATTACATCTTCTTCTAAAAGTACACTAAAATACTCATAAAAAATTAAGACTATCTTCAAACTTATACAATATCACTTGGAAAGCTCTAGATTAAGAATATAATTCAAATACAATTACTATTATAGGACACTTTAAAATATACATTTGTTTAAATGGCTTGACTGACTCCTTTTCATAAAGCAGGTCACCCCCAAAAAGGATTATTTTACGTCCCCTGGACATGTACAGAGCCAGTGCTTCACACAAGGGTTTTAATGGCAAAAAGATGAAAATTCTTCAAGGCTTTGGCATGTTGTAAGTGGTTTCATGCCTGGGTTTTGTCAGTATTGGTAGGTGGGGGAAGAAGGGCTGGAAATGAAATTGAGGGAAAAGTAAAAGAAAGGAAGGAAACATTAAAAGATGCAAAATATGGGAAAAGACCAAAAAAACACTCCAACCCACACTAAAAACAGGAGGGGGGAGAGACCCCCTTCCTGACTGAGATGTTCATCAGTTCAATCAGAGGGTGTAGTGCCTGCAAGCTGGGAGTACACTCTGAATACTTCTATTTTTTACTGTTTGTTTTCTGGGGGCCTTATTCTGGTGTGGCAGATGTGAATTCTGATGCAGTGATGTACATGACCTGATCCCAACAGCCAGGTTTATTATCATCAGAACGGTGCCATCAGGCACAGAAGTGTTAAAACCTTCCGAGAAGGACTAAATGATCCATTACGTTTTGGCAACTGCAGCCTCATTTCCTACCTGCTGCTCCTTCTGTGGTAGCTCTGAAGCAATTATTTCAGATAAAGTGGGAAACAGGCCATTGATGAGAGTCCATCAAGAAATCATTATCCCACCAGAAGCAATGTACTGGTTGTTAAACAGAATTGGAAGGTATGGATGCAAAAATATTTTTCTTACTTTTTCCAGCTTCTTTTTTGATGGGGAGGGCAGAAGGGGCTGGAGGGCTGTCACCACATTGTCTAAGGCCTGGTAGGCGAGGTGCAGTGGCACACTCTCCACTTCGTGCTGCCCATGCCATGGATTGTGGCTGTGCAGCCAAGGGCCTGGAAGTGCTGACAGTGGAGCAACAGCAGCTCGGGCTGTTACAGATGAGACACACATTTATTATCTATCTGTCTGTCTATCTATTTGTCTGACTATCTATCATCTGTCCAACATCTCTTATCTACTATCTCATCTATCTATTTATAAGTCATGCCCCACTGCCTTGCACACAGCAGAAATTTGTTGTTCCTGCAACATCCTGGGGAAAAACTCCTGACTTGGCTCTGAAGAGCAGCTCTAGGAAATCTGTCCAGTCTGAATTGCTAAGAAGGTAGAGAAAGCCAGGCAGGATTTGACTGGGACACTTGGATTATCATCTAAATGACAAGGTAATGAAGGAATTTGTGCTGGGAGATCTCTCTTGCTGAGCAATGCTGTAATATTTTATTTAATGGTTTATTGTGGACATCTCATGATTTAACATCAGTAGGCAGAAATAGCTGGGCATGCGTATGGGGTGCAAGGGACAGAACGTGGGCACCTGCTCCCTAGCCAGATTCCCACTCTAATTTTGGATACCATTTTTAAACATTATTTATTTTACATATGAGTTCTCAACCCAAACATTCCAGGTATGTTTCCCTTTTATACACCTGTAACTCTTACTGACTTTCCCCCTCCAGTCCAGCTGATGTCTAAGTCAAAGTGTCTCCCCAGTTCTGTGGTGGCTGATGGTGAGGATCCCATTCCGTGGGTGTGGAGCTGACCTCTGAAACTTGTGGTTATGTGCTGAGGTGACAGTACATGACAGTTACCTTTTCCTCATCTCTTCAAGAAACAAGTAAAGCAGGAAAATTTTGGTTCAAAACAAAAGTAGACTCTGAAAAAGAGCTTTACATAAACTATTTCTGGAGCTTAAAGCTCCTTCTCTGAACATCCTTCCCTCCCACTTTGCTCCAGGCTGGCCTGTGGGGGTGGATCTGGCGCCCTCCTGTTCCCAAAGGAGTGCAGGTAGGGAATAATTACTGGCCCTTTTCCCCACACCTGGACACAGGGGTGACTGTACTGGTTAGTCTCCTGAAGGGATCCTCACTAACCCACACTAAGCCCTGACCAGAATAAAGGATTTCAGGCCTCCCTGTGCCACTGAGGGCTTTAATCAGGACAAAATGGTACTGCCAGAAAATGCAGCAGCTCAGCCTTTTTTTTTTTAAGATGTTCTCCCTTCCTTTTCAAAAACATTTGTCTTTAATCTGATAAAATAAATATGTAGTATCTCTTACCATTTGTTTTCTCCAAGGGAACTTCATTTTCCCATGGCTATGAGTTGTGTGCTTGTAAAAAAACTCCTTGTTTAAAGGCCATGATTACTGCTGAAGAAATCCCATGGAATCTAAGCATGGGGTTTGTGCAGAGTGAGACACATCATGTCCCAAAGAAATAGGCTACAGTTCCACATTAAGCAGATTTTGGTGCCTTTTCTGATTGTTTGTTTGTTTGTTTTTTAGCGTGACAGCCTCTCCTGTCTGCAGAAGCAGGCAAGGAACCCAAGAGTGATGAGGCTGCTGTGACACCAGTGGCACATTCAGCACAAGACCTACAGCACTTTCAGGCTGGGAACAGAGTCCAGGTCAGGAACAAACATTTACCAAAGCTCTTAACAGATGAAGGTGCTGGGACTGAGCACAGACATCCCAGAAATTCCTTTTCAGCCCAATCCAGAACAAACCCAAGGTGGCAGCACCAGCAGTTATAATAATAACAACAAAAATGGTCTTTCCTAGTGTGCAGTGCCCTGGGCCATGGATGGGAGCTTCCCCCTTTTGGTGGTACAGGTTGGTTTTGTGTCCCTCCCTTGAAGGGCAGGCTGAATTCAGCTGCTGGCAGGGCAAGGAGAACAGCAGCATTCCTGAGGACACTGTCACCCCAAACAGTGTCTGGTGTGCCCTGGGGAGCTCGGGCACCATCTGGCACAGTCACCCCAGGCCTGCGCCTGTGTCCGGAGTGTCCTCAGCAGCTGCTCCCTCCCAGCTGGCTGCCCCTGGCCAGGAGGTGAACACATGGATGGGGCACTGCACAGCTGCAGCCTGAGGCAAGGGCAGGAATGTCCAGCAGTGCTTCAAGTCCTCACTCAGGACGAGCAGAAAGGGAAAACCCCTTTATTTTGAGAGCAGTCCAGAACCAGGGTAGCTCACACTGCTCCAGCCCTGAGGGAAATTCCACATCCCCTCTGAGCCAGTGCCCAGCTCAATGCCAGGGAACTGTTTGGGTACAAAAATGGCTCTCAGTGGGCCGGGTCTCACCATGAGACACCAGCAGTGCTCACACAGCTCAGCACAGGGCCTTGTTTAGTCAGCAGAATTAAGCAAGTGCTGAATTAGGGCTTTGCTGTCAGAACTTCACCTACCAGTGTTGTTTTATTGCAGGAGGAACATCCCTCATACCTCAGTTCTCTCCTAAAGGAAAAATGCAATATTATCTCAATTAAACAAAAGCTTTTTTTCTGCAGCTCTATCACTCCAAATGGAGCAGGATGACAGGCAGATCAATGTAGGTCCTGTAATTCAGAACAGGTATTCAGAATTGTTTCAGAGAGAGGAAAACCTTTTCCTCCCACCAGTGTCATTTACAATTTATGGCTGGGGAAAAAGCAGGAGGGGGGGTGTTTGTGTTGCAGTGAACTATTGCTGATTATCATCCCTGGGCTCTTCTCTTTGTTTTTCTTGGATGACCAATATTGGGTATTTGATCCAAACAGAATCCATTCAGAATTGCTGGACTGCTGCACAAAATGGTGGTGGTGTTGATAAATGCCTTTTTCCCCCCCTCTTGTTGGCAAGTCAGTGTGGTACAAAGACAGGAGCAGGAGAGGATAAACACATGTACGGTGACTGCAGTGAGCAGGTGCAGGGATAATGCCCAACACAGCCTGTAAAGCCTGCTGCCATTTGAAGGTGTCAGCACAGTAATGGGAGATGGATGGGAGCAATACTTGCTGGGGCTCTTGCCAAAAGCACACGTTGCCTGCATCCACACTATTGGTGCTGCTTTCTCCTTATCTGAGCTGCATTAGAGATGCTGCAGGAAGAGGACTGTGGAGAGGGACAGCAGGGGGCTGTTAGTGAGTCACCTGGGACATTAACTGGGAACTGAGCAAAGCCCATGCACAGGACTTGGACACAGAACTTGTGTCTGTGTGAAAATCAAATCCTCCTCACTCCATGTGTGCTCTGCACAGCAGGGATGGAGCTGCTCCTGCAGCAGCAGGAAAAGGCCCTTTAGCTGCCCTCCACCAGGTGCCACCATCAGGATGGCAGCACAGGGACAAGGGACAGAAGGAGGGAAGTACAGATGGACACACAGAAGCCCCCAAATGGAGCACGAAGAGGGATCTGCTGCTGCTGCCCAGGAAAGGGTCAGTTTTATCCATTATAAATATATGGATTTGATGTCTAATGGGTATATAAAGGTAAGAATGGATGGAAATAAGGGAGGACAGACTTAGGACTGGATGGACAAAAGGAAAGCAAGCAGGAGAGTCAGCTGGAAGGAAGGACAAACAGAAGAAAGAATGAATAGGAGGAAAGAATGGGCAGGAAGAGGGACAGAAAGGGACACTGAAGGGCAAACAGAGGGAAGGATGGATGGAAGCATGGGCAAAAGGAGGAAGGAAGGAGTGGAGCACAGAATGAAGAATAGAAGGATGGAAGGAAGAACATGTATAGACAAAGGGGAGGCAAAATAGGTGGAAAGACAAATGGAAGAACAGAAGGAGGGAGGACAAATGGAAGCAATAGCAGAAAGGACAGAGAGAGGGAAGGAAGGATAAAAACTGCTCATGAAAAGATGGGAGAAGAATGGAAAGAAGGATGGAAGGACAGCAGCAGAAGGAAAGAAAACTGGAAACAGCAAACTGAAAGAAGGGAAGAGGCTCACCCAACTGTGCCTTGTAGGTCCTGCCCCGTGCCGCCAGCAGGGGCGATGCTCATGCCTGATGTGATGCTCTGCGATGACCTGCGACGGGGTTGTGCTATGGGAGGCAGCAGCAAAATCATTTGAACTTGATATGCAAACGTTCTCACAACTTAACAAAGCTCCAGTGGTAATGGGAAGGTTGTGCAAAGTGTTTCAGCACTGACTCTGGCACGAGAGTGGTGTTTCCTCTGTACAAAATGGTTTCAGGAGGGAAGAAGCCAGGAAAAGCCTTTGCTGTCTGTGCTCCAAGCATTGCTTTCCCCCAGCAAACGCAGAACCTTGGCACTCGTTACAGCACGACACAGCCACCCCGAGAGCTGGGGGCAGAGCAATGAAGGCAAAAGCTGCAGAGGAAAGTTTGGATCCTGGATTCAAAAACTTGCAGTGCTTTTTAAATTGCAATTCATTGCAATTCATCCCATGGATGAATTCATCCCATGGATGGTCTAGAGAGAGCAAGAGCGACCTATTTGCTTCAGCTCTGAGCCTGGCTCTGGAGAGCTGGGTTTAGTTCACAGCTCAGCCACACGCTAAAATATTGGACATGATGTGTGCTCTCTTTTCCCTTCTCTAACGAGAGATTATTATTTCAGTGCCTCACACTGGTGAGAAAAGACAGAATTCATTAACCTCCCTGTGTTTTCAGATACTCTGCTCACAAAGGTCACATAAATTACAGTAAAAAAGGGGCTATTTTAGGGGATTAAGCTGAGTTAACACACCAGGAAGTATTCATATTAAAACGAGCAGCTGGCATTAGATCTGGTACCAGTACCTTGGAGAAACTAAAGAAATACCTCACAAACTCCTTCATTTAACATCTGTTGTTGGTTACAGCAAGGAGGGACTGGAGCTGTAAATCCTGATCACAGTTCCCTAGAATCACAACACATTGTCCTTTGCAGCACACCCAGCTCCTGTAGAGACTTTGCTCCTGTCACCACAGAAAAGTGATTTCTTTGGGCCAAGTTTGCTCTTCTGGCTTGAGCTGGCACTGGGTTCCAGAGGGCATTTTCCCCAGGGAAATACAGTGGGATACTCATCCAAAAAAACCCTCCAGCAACAGCGCTGTGGCAGTTTGCGGTGGTCAAATCAAAATGTGTGTCCAAACATGAAACAGAATTAGCTCCACTTCCATTGCAGGTACCACAGACAGGATAGGCAAGGGAAGTGAGAATATTGAAGAATATCTTTAAACTTTTTATCCCAATAATGATATTTCGTACAAGAAATCTAAAAAGATTCACAATGGACAATAGTATTTATACATTTATATACACATTTAAAAATATATATATAAAATTGTATTTATTTATATGGAGATGTATAAAGCAAACCTGTTCCATTTTTCCTCTTTTGGGTTAAACATCCCTTGCTCCTTTCCTGATTCCCTATAACCATTACCTCTCTCCTCAGGAACTCCCTTTGACCTGCAGTATTGTTCAGCTATGTTTTTTTTCCAGTAGATGGTTTTCCAATTAAAGCCAACTAAGTCTGTAACCCAACTTCATTGTCATTCCTGGGGATTTTTAGGGTCTTGCAATTTTACTTTCTCCCTGGAAGACCCACTCAGGGGATCGCAGAACAATTCCATTTTTATTAAAATCTTTGAAGATATCATGCAAAGATGGAAATGATGGCTGGGAAAAGCTAAACAACCCAACACCTTCTCTTTTTTTAAAGCCTTGTGAGCTCTTTGATGCTTCAGTTGTGATGATTTAATGCTTGGAAGCAGAGGGACTGATGAAGACATCAGCCCAGAGCCCGGTTTTAGGGATTCCTGTATCTGAAACACCAAAGCAAAATACTTTTCTACTGCTTTTTCAACTGGTTTTGGTCTATCTTTAACCAAAGTCTCTACTGCTGTAACTATTTAAGTAACACAATTTAATGACCATTCAATTTCCCAATGAATAAAAGAGGGACTCCAACAAACATATCCACTGCTCTTCCTGGTGCAATATCCACCTCTGCCAGGGAGAAGAGCCACCAACAGTTCAATGGGAAGTGAAAACAATGACACAGAGTTTGATGGGAAGAACAAAACCACACATAAAACAGGTTTGAACCAGAGCTTGCACCAGAGTTTCCCACTGCTCTCCCTCAAAAGCATTCCCATCTCCCGTAAGTACCTGCTGCCCACTTGCTTCCAAGTGAAATTCTCAGGGATACTCAGACTGCACAGTAGAAGTTGCCAAGGAAACTGGATTCACTTACGATTTCACAGGTTGATTATTTCAATCTCCTTTTTTTTCCCCACCCACATATACCTTAAAATTAGTATTGTCCTTCATGGTCTAATTACCACACTGGCACTGCCATTCAGGACAGGAAATTCGATTTGCTACCTGAATCCAGGCTTGAGCCACTCTCTTTCTTAAAGCAAGACATTAAAAAACCCCTTCAAAATTATTTTGTCAGTAGATTACTTCAAACTGCCTTTTTTCCACACTTATAACCAAATTATCCAATGGCACATCCAGCTGAAGAGCACAAATACAACATTCCCCGACTGAGCTGGTGCTGTAAAACTGAAAGTAGACAAGGAAAAAAAATTGATTTCTCTTTGTTGTTGTTTTGATTTCTGCACGTCACCATACTGGGCACTGGCCACACAATCCCAATGCCTTCAAATGCAGTGGGAGTTAATATTGACCTCAGTAAAGCTGGGATCCCCAGAGCATTCCAGGAGGTCACCAGCTCCCTAGTTAAAGTCAGCTGGAGGTGGGGGAACCACTGAGATGCTCCAGTCTGCACAAGCTGGAACAACAGCTCAGGGACTGGACAGATCTTCAGGCTACACAAATTACAGCCATAGTTTGTATAGGGTCAGCTATGGACTCTCAGGGTTTGGAGAGTATTTTTAAGAGTTCCACATTTTGATCCTAGCTCGAATTTTCCCCTACTTTGGTCATCGCTCTGTGCATTGTTTGAAGAGATACTCAAAGCCATGACCTTCAAATGAGAGCCAAATAACTGAGCACAGTTGAGGGTGATCATTTCCCCATCACTGGCACTGACAGAATAGTGCTGTTGATCTCTGGGTGTGTTTCCATTTCTCCCTTGCTTTTCCAAATGTTATGACAGATGCATCACATGGCAGAATGAGAGAGGAAATTAATGAATACAAAATTAAAACATGAGGAGACCACCCTGCATTTGGTTTAACTGCACCTGTGAGAATCTTACCTGACTGAGCCTTGCAGCAGGGATCATAGCCTCTGTACGCATTATCTCGTGCCTGGGGCTGCTCTTAATAAAGAACAATTAAACAGAAGCTGGCAGACCACCAAGGACGACACACTGTTCCTTCAGAGCAATGGGAGTCTCTGTAATCAGCTCCAAAATTCAGTGGAGGCTCAGGACTATTCCCAGGTGGTCCCACCTTTCCCTCGGAGCCAGTGTTAAGGAAGAGCAGCAGCTGTGTGCAGGTCACTTGGCTGCTGTAACAGATCTGGCAGCTGGACAGCTCCACAAGGACTGGAAAAGGGAATTCTGGAACAGCAAAGCACAGTTGACTCAACGGATAGTTTTGTGGAATGGAGCTATTTTATCGGATTTTAAGTGGTTTAAAAACTGGGTATTAGCAGGGGATCGTCACACAGTTACCAGTTCCATTAACCAGCTGCAGAGCTGACAGGGTTAGTACAGATAACTAACCATTTTTCACCTACTGCTCCTTAAATCCAACTAAGACCACTGGAGCCGACTAGTTCCAACTGACACGAGTAGCTTTTTTTACCTGATTTTTGTTAAAAAAAAAAACAACAAAACCAAAACCACTTATATTAAATTCCTTACATACTGATAACCCTCTGAAGAGACTCATTGGCAAGGGAAGAAAAATAAGCAGAGACATGGTTCACAGAGTGGATCCAAAAGCTAGTTTTCCAGAGGACTCCTGTAAGATCTCCTGTCAACTTGCAGAGGTGAGAAGCAAAGAGAGGTGTGAGGAGCTGAGGCAGAGCCCCCAGGATGCCCCTCTGGGTAGGACACGGACACCCGGAAGCGTGAAGTGCCTCCACGGTGCAGTGACACGAGACTCCCAAGTATTATGGCTTTGATCTGGCCCTGTCCCCTTTACACTGGTAGAAAGTACAAATGGAATTAAATCAGACTGGCGCTGTGATCAATACTCTGAGGTGTTTTCAAAATTAAATCTTTATTTTGGAGACTCCCCTTCTGAAGTTCCCTGGTTCTCCTTAGGAATTCAGTGAATTTCATTATACCAAGCAAAGAACCTACTCCAAAACTGTTATTTCATCTCCCAGGAAAATTAATCAGTGTCTTCCATCAGCTCCTATAAGCTCCATCTGTCATGCCTCCAGTAGCCCTCCAGAAAACATTGGAAAGCACATCTACACATTTCCTTCAAAACTCAAACCTAACAGTTGATTAAAAAAAGGGAAAAAAAGGGAGTTTGCAGACAAAGAACATCTTTGTTTGTTGACAGCAGTAAAATGTAACTTGTCACCAGTGCTGATACGTTGGTATTAATGGCTCTTCTGTGAAAACACTGGGCTGGGTGGTATAAATATTGATGTGAGCACACTGGGTTGGGAAGTGTGTGACAGATGGAAACTTTTTAAGGTGAACATAAAATCATCTTCAGTGTTTCTCCAACTTGAAACTCTAATATCCCCTTTTAATTGGAAGCCATTACTATGTTTATCACCAGAAACAAAGTTTGCTGCTGATACAGGAGATAGAGGAGGGAAAAATATCCTTACCTGTTGCTGCTGCCAGCATCCCTGAGGAACAAAACTGAGGGTAAGATCTCCAAATGGGCTGGAGCATTAATGTCTGTTGTGCTTTGGGCTTTTTTATTTTTGGTATGTAAATATCTTGATGCTCCCAGTGACAGCCTGGTTGCCATGGTTACTTGTGAACCAGCCTCTCCCTCAACCAACTGAGGAGCCAGACTATGTTTTCTCTTCCACACTGGATGTGTCCACACGGACACTCCCAGAAAGAACAGGTCCCTCAGGAGCTGTGGGACCAAATCAGCATTCACCACTCAGAGTGTGTTTTCATGGAAAAGGATCTAAGAACATTCCTGATACTCTATAGAAACAAAATAACTGTATCTCCCCCCTCCCTCACCAGCCTTTCCAAGTTGCTCAAAATCTCCTACACAGGACATATTAAATTAATTCTTTTGAGGGAGCTGAGGTTACACAGACTCTCTTTGGTGCAAACACTGAAGCCTACCCTCAAGAGCCCTCAAGCCCATGTGCCACTTCCCATGCCCATCCAAAGGCTGCTCCCCTACCCAGGCAGCTGGAATTGGCCCATTGCAGAACATGCTCTGTCTGGAGTGACAGGGAAATAGGGTTTGCTGAACCACATGCATGTGCCAAAAAAAGGAGTCAGCTAAACCCAGGAGAGAGGGAGCTAAAAAAGTAATGAACATCCACAAACACACCAGCTGCTGCCTCAAAGGGGCTCAATTAAAAGATAAATAAAATTAGGTTTAGTTAGTCCATAAAGCACTGGGGGATTTTCAGCACCCCATTGTGCAAGGGCTGCACAAAGCCAGAGGGAGGGATTCCTGCTCGTACAGCCCTGTGTGAGCATGAGCCTCCTTGGGAAACTCCCACAAGCAAAAAGAAAAAACAAAACCAAACCTGGAAAACGCCAACCAACCTCAAATACTTTTACTGCTGTCCAAGAATAGAGGGAAGGAACAACTTTCTACTCACTTTTCAGGTGGGAACCATGGCACAGGGAGCTGGTCCAGACTCACCTCTCCCTGAGAGCACCATGTCCCTCTCAGCACAGCCGGGAACGCTCTGGATGGAGCAGGAACAGCGAGGGACAGTGAGGGGCAGCCCCATTGCAGCTGCAGTGTGAGGGCAGAGGCAGCAATGCTGGTCCAGAGCACCCCAACATGACTTGCATGAGTTCTGTCATTCCTGAAAAACAAAGAAAAGAAAAGTCAGTTAACCCAAAGAAATGAATGTAAGGTTTAAATTGACAGGAAATTGTACCAAAGCAATGAGCAGCTTCACCCTGCCCCACCCGACTGGATCTGAAGGTCACAAGCAATTTCAGACCATGATTACTGTTTTTAATAAGCCTTAGCTTATAATTTAGCTAAGGTTACACACACTGCTTTGAACAGGTAAAAAGCACCATGAGAGAAGAGTCAGGTGCCATTTCACAGCTGACAAATAGAACACTGAAAAATCCAGTGATTTGGCCAAGTTTATAGAGGAATTTGTACCACGACCAGAGACTGAGACTGCAGCACCCGATCGCTCTGCTGCTATTTGAGCTGCCGGAGCAAAAGAAGTGACTTGGAGAAGAACACAAACTGCAGATCTGCACTGGAACAAGCACACAGGGAACATAAATGGCAAAATGGCTTTTAAAAGTATTTACAACTCATAAAGAAGAACAACACATTTCAGGTATTGATGGGCATCAGATTTATAGAGAAGAATTTCTGCTCAAGCATTTCTGAACAACCCGTACTGTGGAGCGCAGGTGGCAGAAACAGGAGGTCAGGCTGACCAGGGCTGGTGTGTAGGGATTCAGAACCCAAACAAAAGGGAAAATGCAGAACCTGAGCCAGAAGTACCTGACATCCAGAGAAAGGTTTGTGTATAAAAGGTTTGCTGCTTTAGGATGGAGTAACTTGAGGAAGTTAAATAGCAGCTACTCCTTCTCGTGCTTTAGCTACAGCAGCTCACATAATTCACACCTCACCCCAGCCTAATGCTGTGCATTAAACAGAATTTACATGGCATAGGAGAGACATGGACCAACAAACACTGACATCACAGAGGAATTCAGAGACTGGGACCAACATTGGGAACCATGGAGACCATTCCAAGCTAGCAACAAAACCCACTACAGACTGGTGTCAAGGAGGTTTTAAAGAGTTGGTGTCATAATTTCACTCAGCTCTAGAATAGCATCTCCCTTTGAGGAAAATATATTTGGAACACTGGGAGGCAAAAATCCAACCCCAGGACAGAAAGGGAAAATCCAGTTATTTCATCTTCTCTGTGGGTATTACAAAATGTTTGTTGGCTAAACTGGGTGAATTTGTTTAGGAATCTGCTATTAGACATCACTAAAACCCCAGCATTTACAGAACAGCAGCTGTAAAGAACAAGGCACCCCAGGTCCAGAAAAACATGAGTTTTCTGAAGTTCATCTTCAAGCAACACTATTGAAATACAAATTCAAGTCTTAACACCCAACACTGTTCTCCAAGTGCTGGTGTAGTAGAAGAACAAAAGCCCTGAATTTTTAATTGACGTGTACTTTAAAGGAGGATTTGACTGCAAAGATATAACAGAAATGGAGAGCGGAAAATGCCAGGAAACAAACTCCTTGACCTACTTCCATAACAAAGAACATAGTTCCAGTACAGTATTTAAAAACCACAGGAATATTCCAACAAGGACTTACTCCTACCTGCAACTGTTCTCAATCCACTGAGCTGATGTAAGGCCCCAAAAAACTCACCTGATGAGGTTTTTAACAGGACTTACAATGGTTTCTGTATTCTGAGTTCGACACACGGCGGAAATACTGACAAGATTCTCAAGAGGTCAAAACAACACAGAAGGCTTTACTGTCAACTTCAGAAAATCAGAGAACTGTGGCAAAAGGTTTAGTGCAACATTCAATCAACATAAAACACTTCCCAAAGCATTAACTTAGCAAACTAAGCCCATTTGAAGTTACACAAAAATTCCAAGAAGAGGGAATTAGAAGAAGAAGAAAGAGCGAAAGACAGAAAAGATACAGAAAATCACACACACAGCTACCAACTCCTGGATTCCAGCAGTGCTTAGCTGACAGGAATTACAAGAGGCAATAGGGCCAACACAGGTGCCCTAAATATCCCTTGGCCTTCCCAGCCCCTTCCCCCAGGTGGGACTCCCTGGCATCTGGCTCCTCAGGAGCTGGACTGGGGCTCCGGGGGCAGGTGTGGACACTTCCAGGTTGGGATACAGGCTCTGGGGATGGGGTGTGGAGCAGGACAAGGCCCAGCCTGCCCCTGCCCCCCAGAATGTCTCGGGACATCCATTTTTCCAGTCCCTCACAGCTGGGTGCCTAAATCCTGGTGGTACTGGATTGTACATTTCTCCAGGACTCACATGAGGAATTCAGCACATTTTGTTCAGCCAAAGCCACGCCACACACCTACTGCTGTAGGCTTGAGAATTGGCCCTGAAGTGAATAAATTCCACAGCCCGTGACATTCCTTGTGCAGCTCCACGAACCCACCAGAACTTTTAGCCAGCAGCACTAAGGACCAGAAGCAAATCTTTATTTTATGGATTTCCTCAGCCTTGCAGGTTGAAAGAGCACCCCGAAGCTCAAGTGACTTTACAAGACAATCCCTATTATCACTTGGTTTGTCAGACACAGAGTTCAGTCAGATTCAAGGGGCAAGGACCCACTGCACTGAGAGGAGAAATCAAACAGTACTTTCAGAGTTGAAACCGTGTACTGACCTCACCAAAGCATTTACAGCCCAAATCTTTGCTTTCCCAAAGCTTAACGGTCTGGGGGTTGGACAATTCCTGGAAACGTTCTTTGGGAGACAGAAGGCTCAGTCCAGCAAGGCTCTCTGCCTTGCCCTGCCTGAAACTCCCCCACAATTCTTTCAGCCATCATGTCCTTCGCTCTTCCTGCTCTTTTCCACCCCTGCTTCCCAGCACTTTTATGGGCACATGAGTTCAAACTAAATGGGCTAAAGAGAAGGCCAAATCCTGCCATCCTGTGGTCTGAGTGGTGGCTCCAACCATTGCTCACTGGAGAAAGCTGGGCCCCCACCAACTTCCTCCCATCCTGCAGTTAAAAAATTATCCCTGAAACAATCTTACAACTGCTTAAAACATGAGACAGAGTCCTGTGATCCTGAGGAAGCAGCAGAACATGCAAACCCTGTGTGGAGGAGAGCTCAGACCATTCCTGGTTCAGCCTCCTCAGCTTTAACATTTATGGCTCCAGGCTCAGCCCCTTGTGACCATCACCCTGCAAACCTCCTGCTCAGCTCTGATTCATGGGCTGAGTAAATCCAACCAAAACACAGCAGTAAAAGAAATTTGTGGGCTAATTTACTGCTTCAGTTTAGGTTAAGGTTTTTAATAGTTATTTGCCTTTATATTTTAGATAAAGATTTGTGAGGAGCCAATTACCCAAGGCAGCACAAGTAGCTGTGACAGCTGAATTCAATGCATGAGCTGCCCTTAGAAAGCACCGCCTGATTTTCTGATACAAAACGCTACAGTTAAATACAGAGGCCAGAGCCTGTAGCTTAAAATGGGGAAAAAAATGATGAAGATAATTTGCATGGAACGTGGCTTTTGAGGATAAAAGCTTCCCAAGAGAAGAGAGGGAGATCATTACCGTATATTTATATAAAGCCAGGGCTAGGGTTTTTTGTGGGCTCCATTGAAGCGGTGCCAATTCACACCACCCCTAAAGAGTTCATTAAACCTCTGTCTCACCAGCGCAGTGCTCCAGGATTTGAACGTTTGTTCATCTGAGAGACTCGTTATTCTCCTAATCCTACTCGGTACCTTTTTTAAGACTGGGTGTGAAATGTTGATAGTTCCTGCACTTTTCCCCTGCATTTAAACACCCCACTGTATTCCCTGCAGAGTCTGGGAAGCTACAAATGTCTGTTTAGCTGGAATGGGAGGGGACTGGAGACCCATGCTGGAGCTTTTTAACTCAGCTGTGCTTTGGGTTCAGGGCTCTGCTGCCCCTCAGAGCAAAGGGCTTTTTATTGCTGCCATGTTGGGTTGTTTGTGCTAAACTCAGATGAATAATTTACACTGAGTTTTGATTGATTTTGTGTCTTTTTCAGTTTGCCAGGGAGCAAGGAACCAATTGCAATTCCTCATTAAAAATCACTTCTGCTTAATTCCTGCAACTCCAGTTGAGGACACTGAATCTCAATCCTAAGCCTTGGTAAGCACAACTCCGCATTTTCCTTGTGCTGGTGCTTCAGCAGTTATGAACTAGGAAGAAATTGTCTAAATAATCTGCAACACTCAAACATCTGTTGCTTTCAGGCCACTGGTGAAAAAGGGTTTAGCATTACAATGTAACAGTCTTCCCAAAGTAACGGGAAAAGGGACAAGCACCCTAAAAAGGGAGATAGTTTCCTTATTTTCAGTCAAGTTTCTCCAGTCCCTCACTGAGCAGTGCCCAACACTCTCCTGGTGCTGCCACAGTGGATCCTGTCAGCCTGCAGGAAACAAAAGCTGTAAAATGATTTATACTGATAGCAACAGGCCTTTTCCATATAGGCATATATTAGCATTCAGCATCCAGGATTTGTGGCTGCTGGCACAGAAACTCCCAGAAGTGACACTGAAATCAGCCCCAATTATTTTGCATATTCTTGTGTAACAATACCCGTGTGCTGAGCAGGCAGTCACGGATTCCCGGGAACAGTCTGGCACCTCCATCCACACCTCCCGCTCGGAGCTCCGCAGCACAGGCGCTCCACTGGAGGATTTTTAGTATCACAGAGATCAGGCTGTTACAGATCCACACCCACAGTCTGGGTTTTCATCCCCACTGCAAAGGAGTTTCACTACCTTTGATTTTGCATAGGGGCCAAACCCAGAAAGAACAGCGTGCCAAAGTTCGGGAGATTTGGGACTGGGTAAGGCACTTACAACATTAAGCCTACGTTTACAAAGCACAAGTAACAGAGAACTACCACAGTAATCCTCTCTGGGCTTAAACTCTCCTGCTCCTTCCAAGAGATTAAAAACATATGCCAGATCAGAGTAATTAGAGGGTGAGCACTCCTCGTCCCACTTTCCTCTCTGCTTCCACTTCCAGTGGAGGCGATCCCGCGCCATTCGGATGAGCTGTTTCAGCACACTCCTGTCCCTCCCTGATCTCTGAGTGCTGCAGGAACCCTGCACCTCTGCACATTTGGAAATATGGATTTACATTCTGTGGCTTTGGGAGGAAACCTCCCACACACTTGGAATTCACTGCTAAAGTTCAAGCTGAGGCATTTTTGTCTCTGTCAGGGAACAGTGAAAAGCTTCTGATCCCCTGCTATGGAGATTAATTCATTAATGACCAAGTGGATTCCTCTGTAGGTGTCAGGCACTTTCAAGGGTTTACAACAAATTACACCAGACACTGCCCAGTCTCAGAGTCAAGAATTTGTGCTGCTGTAAGGTAAAAAGCTGTTGAATCCCACCTGGGGAAAGTTCTGCTGTGCTGAAGTAAAGAGAGCAAAAAGAAAGAAAAAAAAGTCCTGCTTTTCAAACAACAAAGATTTTGATAAATATCCACCAGAAAGCTTTTACTCTTTCATATGTATTATGACTATGATTTTTGCTTGGCTTTTCTCTCATTATCTCCAATATATTTTTTTAGGCCAAGGCTGTTCATTTTGAAAAGTGAAATGCAATACTGAATAGTTAGAAACTTCTCATAGTGCCATCCCCATTAGCTCACGATCTGAGTATGGAGCATTTGCCATAAATAATGCACAACTTAATCCCTCTGCATTTTTTTAAGAAAACCCCAACATGCTCCAAAGTAACAAGAGGGAAGAGAAACACATTTCTGTAAATAATACATCCACCTCCTATAAACTACCTAATCAATGACTTTTGTGATACACTGAGCTGAACAAATGATGATTAGTGAATAATTTAATGACTTTTGGCAGTTTCTACTCCAGAACTGACCATGAACAGTTTAGATTTTTTCCAGCACATTTTCTTCTACGAATTTTCTCCTAAATAATTTGTATGAACAGTTATTGCTCTTCAGAGCATTTGTGAGCACTTCCCTGTGCCTGTGATTGAATTTGTGCTCTTTCAGACAGTTTTAATTGGGTGCATCAATCAAAGAGCATAGTTTCCTTTTCTTGACATAATCCTCCCAGCCAAGTGTCTTTTCTCCACTTTGTAATCCACTGCCTAACCCAGAGTGATGGTCCCTAATCTCTACGATTTGGGAGAGCATTTAGGGATGTGCCACTCTCTAAACTGGTTAATTGCTTTCCTGAAGAGAGTAAGGATAATCTCAGCTTTAATGAGTCTCTACATTAGCTTTTTTAGGTTATTAAAAAGTGTAAATTTAAAAAGTTGCTGTGCCCACCTGTCCAGTTTCTTCAGTCCACCTGAGAGCCCAGGGTCTGGTGCAAACTGGCACTGGGAGTGTCTGCCCGTGTGGGTGAAGCTGTTGCTGTCCAGGCACAGCCCTGGCTCTGCCACCCTCTGGAGCACCTACAGGAACCACTTTGCCAGGATCCCTCCAGTCCAAAACGTGACCGTTTGGGAGGCTGAAAGATAACACAGAACCCAGCTTTTAGCAATACAGGTAATGCAAGATATGAAAACATTCCTCTTCTAACACAGTGGAAATTCAATTTGGTGAACATAGTCAAGGAAGATCCTTCAGGAAAGGAAAAAACAAATCTTACATCACAGGTAAAACCTGAAATTCTCTCAGAATGCATCTTCAGAAAATGTGGCATTGAACATCTGAAGGTGAGAATGGATTTGCAATAATGGCTTTTTAGAGGAGGATAAATATTTGATTATATTGTCAATGTGTACTTCTAAAAAATATGCTACACTCTGAGTGATGAATTTGAGCTACAGTTATTTCTAAAACTGGGCAGATTTTGTAGGATCTCTGCTCTTCCTTCCCCCAGAGGCGCCATTAATTCATCAAGACTATTTGGTGTACACAGAAAATGATGGGAGCTGGAAAGGATATAAAGTTTTTGTTTGACTTAAGAAATTTTGTGCTCTTTAATTGAATAACTTTGTAAGTCAACATTGAACACATGAAATCAGAACCTGAGCTAAACAGTAAGAGGATACTGAGTTTTCTCCTTTTATGAAGGAATTGTGTTAAGGTCAGCAATGATAGAAAACTCTTCAAACTGTTGCTTAAGTGCGGTGGGCAGAGAGCAATGAGGCCCTTCCTGCTGCCATTTCTGTCCATCCAGTAGTGCTTATCTGCCACATGCTCGTTACTGTTCCCAATGCTGTGTAAAACTGGAGATAGATGGAAGTTTCTTCAGTAACCTTGCATTGGTGGAAGAGTAAAATATTGACAGCTTGATTTCATAATTGTAACTCACTTTGTTTTGTGCCATAGCGCTGTCATTTCAATTTTCCTTCAGGATTATGTTATGCCCTTCATGGCTTTTCTTCAGTAATTTGTTGACTCAAGTTGCCTTTGGACCCTGTTCCCTACTTCTGGCTGAGACTTTCAGATCTGATGTTTTCAAACTTAATATTTTTCACTGAAAAATGCCCCTGTCTTTAAATATAAACTTTCCCCAGATTTCTGCATTTTTTGGATGAACTCCTGCAGGAGTCAAACCTTACACTCAAGTGTTTTGTTTAGGGAAAAAAAAATTCCTGTTTCTGTCCTAAGGAATGAAAACTGAATGGTTCAATTACTCATTTCAAAGCAGATCCTCCTTCTCAAGCTTGGAAACTACATTGCAGTGGAGGAGAGGAAAAGATGGGATATATTTATTGAACTAAGGCAACTGGAAGAAATTAGAATCACAGAGAGGGGCTTTGTTTGTTTGTTTTGTGCCCATGTCAGAGCAGACACCATTTTTCAACAAGCTCTGCTGTTCTCACACCAGATGGCTTTATTTTTCCAATACTTTATTTTCCTCACATACATTTTCACTGCAAGTATCTTGCACATGGAAAGAGGATGGGAATGCTTTTTATTAATCTGCCAGATATTTAACTATGCACTAACTCATCCTGGCATCTGAGCCAAATTTGGGGCACCAGATGATTCAATGTGTATATTCCCAGTATACCACGGAATAGCAGGAAGGGCTGGATTATCCCTATTCAGTAAGCATCAGAACTACAAAAAGCTGTTTGCCAAAGAAATGCTTCCAAGGGTTCAATTAATAAATTAAAAACGGGTGTCAGCATTTTGCTGGATTCCTGGAGCAACTCCCCATTTAACAGGCAGTTGATTTTCATCCTTGCAGGAATTTGGTGAGTTTGGGGGTTAGCCAGAGCAGTGGGGCTGAATTCAGCACTGCAGAGAAACTGCTCAGCTTCTGCAAGGGAGACAGAAATGTGCAATTAAAAAATACAACATCCACCATCCATGTTTGTGCAGTGGTGTTTTCAGACCTGCCTTCATTCCCAGCCTTTAAGTGGAGAAACTGTCTGGAAACAGCTGCAGCAAAGGAAATGCTTTTAGGGTCTTGCAGGTATTCTTAGTATTTATAATAAATAAAGTTATGAGAAACCGTCACATGTACATGGAGCTCTCCATTTACAGTTTGTCTGAAATCTATTAAATCCTAATTTGGCTGAAAGGAGAGGAATGCAGTGAATGAAACTCATGGCACTCACCTAGGAAAAAATATTCCAAACGGTAGGCTATCAGTCCTAAAACCACTTTGCAGCCTTAATTTGGTCATCTCAGTAAATGACATGCCTAATTACCACTTGGACTGCTTTTCTCTCTGGAGCCAGTGCTCATTAAAAAATCTCCTGAATTCAGTAGATCACTGAAGGCGATCTGAAGCTGGGATGCCTCAGTACCCAACCCCCTGGCACAGCACTTCTCTTTAATATCCTAAAGGGCTAAAACTGTTTTCCCAGAATCCAAACCGGGCTTTTATTCACCACCAGAGTCACAAGTACATTTTGCAGTACAACCTGATTTTAAGAGGAGTTTCTCTGCCAGCTTTTTTGTGAGAAAGGTTCCTTTCTCTGTCTCCTGTTCCCTCCTCCCTCCCTGCTGCCCCTCTGTGCTGAGATCCCTGTGTGTGCAGACTCCCCTCAGGAGATGGTATCTTTTTATTTCAATCATACTCTAAAAGCTGCTATGTTTTGGAAATCTATTCCTTGAACCACTGGGGAGGGGAACCAAGGAAATATCTTTGCCTTATTTCCAAGCTATGTTTATTGCATCTGGCCAAGTGTTTCACGAGACATTTAATATTATCCTCTTGATTAAGTCAAAATATTACCTACTCTCCACTTAAAACTCTTTCTCCATTCTCCTTGCAGGATACATTTCATGATACACCGTTACAGGAGAAATAACCATTAGCACAGTATATTGGAGGACTCAATTACATTCACAGCCACAGAAATACTGTTCTTCCTTTGAGGGTTTTCCACCAAAATGTTTGGAAGGGAAGTTACAGTTCTGTTAATTTCCCATTTTAATTTCCTCCAAATATTTGTGTCTAAGAAACAAAACCAAACAAACAACTAAACCCATTTTGGTAGGGTTCAACAGAATCAGTTCATCTTAATTTTCCAGACCCCTTCAACACAGCTTTGGTGAGCCAGGTTTTACAGCTTAGAGTGGACCTTGCACTGGGAGAAGATTTTTGATTCCCTGCAAAAAATTTTTTTTCCTAGTTTTTTATAATATGCTTCCAGTATTGTAGTTTCTTTAGCATTTTAACCTTTCAGAAATAATCCTATTTATTGAAAAAACCTCCAAACAAAGCCTTGTGTAAATGAGATCAGTGAGAATAACCTATTGATAAGTGATTTTCAGAAAAGCTTCAGGGCAGCACCACAATCCCAAGAAGAACTCCCCAGCTGCAGAAATCAAGACTCATTTTCCAGAATCTCCACTAGCAGAGGCAACACTTGTGTGCCTCAGCTTTCCTTGCCTAGAGGGAAAACCTTCCCCCTCCTGAAGCCTTTTGTGGCGCAGGTTTCTCTGGACACAGGGCTGGGTGTGGTTCTCGGGGTGCCTGTGCAGGGCCCAGAGCTGGACTCAGAGGTGCTGCGGGGTCCCTTCCAGCTCAGGAGATTCTGTCATGCCATGCCCAGCTGACTGCTCGCTGCCAGCCCAAACCAGCCCTGACCTTGGACAGACCCTCTGGGCACTATTTCAGCTCAAACTCAATTAAGACATTACTGGACATGGGCTTGGCGTCCTCAGCACTGCCACATCATTTCAGTATGGATCTAGGGAGAACAGGGTGGTTTTGAAGGAGACTCAGATCCTGCTGTCTCAGCATTCCTAACCCTATTTGCCATAAACAAGGAAGAAACCAACTTTAATGAGAACACTTAATGCCAAAATTGTTGCAAGTGCTAATGTTTAACTATCTGATTACATTATTAAGAATTTATTCTATTTTGGAGCCACTGTTTGACATTCTCAGAAGATACATCAGCCTCATGAGGAGGCTGAGAAAGGCAGAAACTGAGCTTGCAGATGAAATTTAGTTTGTTGCTGATACATTAATACAGAAACAAACACTTAAATTATGCCATCTGCCTGCTTGCTCCAGCATTCCAGGAGGAGGCAGAGGAGCTGTGTTCTCCTTTAGCCTTCCCTTGGCCCGCGGTACAGACTTTGTTGCTGCAGTAGCCAATTGATATTGGCAGAAAACAGCATTTATACAGAACGGTGAAAGAGGAGGAGAGCTGGAGTATAAAATATAAAATTCACAAAAGCAGCATTGGCCTTGCAAGTACCACCGTTGGTACATCAGCAGGGGAATTTGTGTTCAGAGCATGAAAAGCACCAAATGAACCAAGTATGCCTCTGTCTCCCAAAAGGTAAAGAAGGAACACATTTGCTCTCATTTTTAAGGTCTCTGGTTTCTAGTTTCTTGTTTGGACAGATCCCACATAAGACAAAAATCTGCCTCAAATCTCATTTTAACTTCATGGTCACTCTTTTTCCCTTTTTCACCTGTTCTCCATGTTGCAGAGCTCATTCCCCAGCCCGGTGCTAGCGACTGCCCGCCTGGAATGAGGCTCAGCCTTCAAAACGTCAAATACAATGAAAGCAAATAAAACCCCATAACCAAAGTGGCCGTGGGGACCTGAGGGCTCCTGGCCCAGCCTCAGCCGAGCTGAGCTCCGCACCTGCCCAGGCAGGGAGGGCTCTGCCCCCAACACCTCCACAGGACGCGGGTGACCCGAGCCGCCGGCTTGGACATGCGGCGGACAGGGACGCGCCTGCAGGCCACCGTCACCCACACACAGCGAGCAGCACCAGCTTGGCATTGGGAAAAGGAAGAGCCCAAACCGCCCATCCCGCTGCACAAGGACACGTGTTCCTGGCTTGGGCACTGCACACCAGCTACGGAAACAAAGGGAGGAAAACCAGAGTTTGCAGAAATGCTGAACATTTTCTTCCTCTCCTTTCCTTTCACCTTCCCCCTCCACGCACAGCAAAGAGCCAGGTCGGGGGAGCACCCCCTGGTGCTTCGGTGGTTTAGGATTCCCCCTCCCGGGGCAGGACAGCCCCACAGCTCAGAGCTGGAGAGCAGGAGACACCGGGTGTCCCATGTGCCCCCCGCTCCAGCCTCTGGCTCCTCCCGTGCCCTGGGATTCCTAAGGGGCAGTGCTGCCGTCCAGCTGCAGCTCAGAGCCCAGTGGACGAGTCCATCAGCATATTTAGGACAGAGAACAAATGGGTAATAATAATAACAATAACAACAACAATAATAATGATGATAGTGGGAGACACGAAGAACTCGCCCATCACTGGTGGCCGTGCATTGGCTGATCACAGAACCTCCCGCTTTCTCAGTTCTATGGGACATGAACAAAACTAGGAATGGAAATTAAATAGCTCCTTAATGAACCTGCTTATTTTTGGGGCAGAACAGTGAAGATTCCTCAGCAGCACCATCAGCTTTAAATCCCCCCAAATACCCTGTGATCTCCAGTACAGCAGGTCCTTGGCTGAGTGCTCTGGTATTTAGTACGCAAGGATCTATTTGCTAAGATATGAGTGGGTACTGAGGGGAATAAAAACCCTCTGGGAGAGTTGGGATGTGAGCATGGAAGTGGCTCAGGAGGATGAGAACACAGTGAACACAACAAAACAGAGCCTGGTGGAAGAGAATCCCAGTAATTAATAGGATGTGATGTAAACTTGATTGATTTCAGTACATATTTACTGCACTGTTCACCAGTGATTTATCTTCATTTTATATTAATCATTAATATATTCAGCTTGACTAGAGAAGTATTATTTTCATTACTCACCATAAAGGAGAAATTTTTCCAAAGGAACGCTAATTTTACACATAATCCATCATTTGAAATTAGCCCAGCATTCCTGCCTTTTGCAGATACAATTAGTGGTAAACTCCCTCTTCTTGCACCCTGAGGCATCAGCTACAAATGCTCAGCCCACAGGGGAGGTTTAGATTGGATATTAGGGAAAGTTTCTGCACTGAGATATCATCAAGCATTGAACAGGCTGCCCTGGGCAGTGGGGAAAGTCACCATCCCTGGAAATATTTGAAAGCTGTGTGGATGTGGCACTTCTGGACATGGGTTAGTGGTAGCCTTGACAGTGCTGAGGGAATGGCTGGACTGGATGATCTTGGAGGGCTGTTCCAACCTAAATCATTCCATGATTCTATGAAAAATTCCTTTAAAAGCCAGTACTTATTAGCAGTGTGTAAAATATCCCCTTTCCCCCCCGAGGTCCCTGTGCTCGGTCAATGATCTGGATCAATGGTTCAGAAGCAGCTGAACCACGCTACCATTTCCCTCTCTGTAATTAAAAGGAAAAGGAAGTTGTGTGGCTGAGCGGGGCCAGCACGGGTGGCAGGTGCTAAAGCTGCTCTGGGGAGAGCAGGGACCCTGCTGAAGTCTAATTGTGAACAGAGAAAACAAGAGATGGAGTTCCGCCTTCAGCAGGGCCAGGAGCTCGGGGGATTAGAGAATAAATGTGCTCAAAGCTCTCTCATTGCCTGGGTACTCTGGTATTTCAAACACCACTTCTGGAGCCACTCAAGGCTCAGGGAATTCAGAGGACAATAAAACCACACCTATTCCTGCCAGCTGAAGGGCTCAGCCCATAAACAGCACCGAGGCAGTGCAGCCTGCAAGGAACAATGGAGTCAGGGGATCTAGTCAAAATATTAGGAATAAAGTGGTGACACCCCCCTCCCCCCCCAATAACTAAAATGATGTACAGGATATTTTTGTGCCATTGCTTGCACTTGTTCCTGGAATAAGCAAACAGACAGTGTTTGATCCTCCATTAAGGAGCAAAAGAAGAGAGCAGAAAGCTTTTCACGCTGCAACACGAAGAGTTTCAAGCAGGTTTCTAATATTAAAAATGATTCAGTTTAATTTACAAGGTGTCCCCCAGTAATTAAGCCCAGAGAGACCAGCTTCTAACACATGTAAGTATTAACAAGTGCACAAAACTGAATGATAAAAGGTGATTTTGCCCTTTCTGAGGAACACTGGGGTTTATTAATAATGCCAAAAATGGTCAAGTTTGGGCAATGTCACCCTGCTTGCAGTCAGACATCTTGGCTTTACGGAGTTGGAAACCTTCCTTTAAAATAATGAATATTGATCATGTTTTTATTGTAAAAAGGCAACAGTTGACACTTGATTTTCCATTATCTTCAACGTTGCCCTGCAGTGACTTTAGACAGGAGCAAACCTAAGCCTTTCCTAAAGGAAGCGTTAACGGATTGAGCTCAGGATGGTTCCACCTGAATCCAGCTCAAAGGCTTGAATTGCATTTAGCAGAGGGTGCTAATAAATAGCAATATTCAGAAGTGAACCAATTTTTTACTCCTAGATGGAAAAAAAAAAAAACCCTTGAAAATGGAGAAAAAACCTTAAGCAGGAAAATACCTTTCCTATTTCAAAACAGTTATTTCCAGATAGGACAAAGGCAAGTAGATTATGTCTGTGTGCAAATTCTAAAAGGCTCTCAGGAAAGAATGATGTTCAGCTTGAAAACAAATGAAAAACTTGAAGGTTCCTATTTTCAGAAGAATATTCCTTTTTAATCACATGAATCACCAGACCACAGCCTGTCAAACTAGCCTTTAGTCATAAAGAAATCAACTTGCATATTTATAAATTCCTGCTGTAACAGGAATCTCTCCTGATTCCCACTGATTAAAGAATCCCAGAACTCTTCTTGGTAATCATTGCCATGCAATGGCAGGAATTATATGGGTAACTTTTCATCCTGAGATATGAACATTTTAACTTTAAAAATTATTTGTATATCCAGAGCATTAAACAAGTGTGTACAACAGAGTGACAGGAAAAGGAGTGGAACAAAACGAAAGTGAGAAATGGCTGGAAAAGGGCTTTTCAGGGCTTGAATGTTCCTTTTTTTAAACCTCTGAGCCAGCCTAGCAGTAACTTGTGTTCAACAAAAGTGCCCCAAAGGACTTCACTGCCCCTGCACACAGCGAAATACATTTTACCATACCTCAGGACCCAACCTAATTTCTTTCATGTCACAGAAGCACAACGAAGGAAACAGAAATGTGGGGTTATTTTATGTGTGACACACCTACCAACACTGGCAATTCCACTAGCAACAGTGAAATTCCAGATGGGAGAGACTGCAGGATTCCTGTATCTGCTTCAAACACGACAGCTAAATTAAACAGTCAGCTTCCTGTGAGTGCCTCCCTCTCAAACAACAGTCACCCTGTTCCCCTGGGAAAGCTGGGTCCTACAGTCAGCTTGCCACGCTCTCACTGCACAACAGGACCTGGGAGCAGCTTTGGGAATTCAGCTTCCAGGCAGCCCTTCAGCCATCAGATGAAGGAACATTCTAGTAGGAGTTACCCCAGCTCCAGAAGGAGCCTCCATAGAAAGGTCAAAGTGTCTCAATCCAATCTTTGATAGCACACTCCAGCCTTGCTTAAACTGATTGTTAGAGGTTTTCTGTCTCAGCAAAGTCCTGGCCACTGGGTTTTAGTTTGCAATTTTCTTCCTACTTTTTTTTAATGAAAATTCCTTCCCTACCATTGCATTTATAGCAAATTGCTGCAGAGTTTGTTGGCATCACAAAATCAACAGCAACAAAAAGAATATTGAACAGATTTGTTCTGCCTTGTGTTGTGAAAGTTCTCTGGAATAAAAGCACGAAACATTCCGGGCTCATCTGTGGCAGGTGGGGAGTGTCACTCTGGAAATGGAACAGATGTTTAATTATGTAGAAAGGGCATGAGAAACGGGGAATTTTATTGTTATCACGTTCATGTTTGCACAAATGCATTGTGTGCTACATTTCAAGAGATGCAAGGGGTTTCCAAATAACTTTTCCTGTCCTCTGGAATAATCTCGGTTACCGCTTACTTCTGTCTCCCCACGGAAGCTTATTACATGTTTGTCTCTACCCACTGCACACGAACAGCCACGACAAGGACTATTTGATCGAAGGTTTTTGGAAGAGATTCAATAAATCTGTAAGTAACACTAATCTGGGAGCTGGGTGGGTCCCTTTTTATCTTTTCAGGATCATCCAAGACCAGTTTCATGGGAAACACAGCGGGTGTGTCACACACCCCTGGGGCTGGGCAGAGGGACATGGGATCGCTGAGCACCGGGATGTCACAGCAGGTGACATTCCATTGAACCTTCATTGAAGATGCAATTCTGCCTTAAGTTCTGGAAACCTGAGGCAATGGAAGAGTGGAAGAATTGTGCTTGAAAAAGCTCAGTGAAGAACAAACCTTTCTCCAAACTCAGCTGTGTGTATAAACATCAGTAGTTTAGGCTAAACATTTCAAAACCTGATTTCACCTACTTTTTAAGTAGCTCCTTTCCTTACTGGGTTTGATTAGGTCCTAAATGCCCTGCAAAAGCTGTGCATGGCATTTTTGGGTATTTGTGTGACCTCTCTCAGTAGAAGTATTACCTAAGAATAGCTTCCTGTAGCCAGTCGAATACTGTGCACAAAGTAGGTTGATCAGAAAAGCTGGTCAGCATTTCTTAATGACAAATTCTATTCTGGTATGGTCTCTTATTTTGTTGTTATTATTTCAGTTTTTGAGCAGCAGCAGCATTTCTGGCAGCAGCACAGGTATTTTGAGCCTTGCAAGAGGATTTTCAGTATGCACAGCAGAACTTCTGTAAATTGTCCAGTGTAACATAGTGTTCTGCTCTGGTGTTCCAGGACTTGCAGCAAGAGAGAAGGAAGAAAGGAGGGTTTAGGCTATTTAAGACTGAGGGACGGAAGAACTATTCAGACAGGAAAAGAAAGAAGTTGCTCAGAAAATCTCCATAACTGCGTATCTTTCTTTCTCTCCACTGTACCTGCATTTAGAGCCTGTAATAAATGTAATATATTTCCTGACCTGCTCATAAAAATGGATAAAGTAGAAACACTCTCCCAGAGAGTGGGAGTGTGAGCTTAACAAAACAGGAGAAAAGCTATGAGAGATTCAACTCCTGAGTGAAGCCTGTAAAATATTAATTAATCTTGGCTGTCAATATAAAACCCAAACAAAATGCAAGACACGGTGGAAGGAAAAACTTCTTCTTGCACCTCGCAACTGTAATATTCAAAATGTTTCACTGCCCAGGTGGGGAGCAAGCCCTGCCTGGCTAAGTGCCTGTCACAGACAGTTCCCCTCAGCAACACAAAATTCCTGTCCTCTCCATACATTTTTTCCATTCCAGCCACAGTCAGGAATGCCTGGGTGATTTGGAGAGGCGATTAGGTTGCATTCCTGTTATTACAAGTAAGGGAATCAATACTAATTCACTTAGCTTTATTTTATAAGTGGCTAAAGAGATGTAACATCAGCCTCCAACGAGGGAGAACACTTCCTGCGTGTGTTGGAATACTAATAGGAATTGGCTCAAGGTAACCACCCAGCAAGAGCTGTTTGCTAAAGCCAATTAGTTATTAATCAGGAGCTCGCTCATTTTAAAATGTCTGACAATTTTACAGTAGAGGAAAAATACAGCCTGGAGAGCGATAGCAGACCCAGACACTGCTGAAGTCAGGCGAGAAAATAAAAGTATGTAAAAACATGAAACAGATAGTGAAGAGAATTGCATGAAAAACAGAACCTTTCCAAAGAGGAGAAGTTTAAATCTGCTCTGCAAACTGGACTCTTCTCTATTCAACACTTGAACTGAGGGCTTGGATATGCTGCTATGGAATAGGCATGTTACACGTTACACATTTCAGATCAAAGGGCCCAGGCTGGATGGAAAAATACTCTGCAAAAATATGCACTTCACTTCCTTGGCTTCTTCCCTGAAGGTCTCCAAGGGCTGAACACTAATGCTGAATAACCTTTCCTGGAAACTCTTTGTAGTGGATATAAGCCACTGAGAGAGACAACCTGAGCCACCGGAGAAGGGAACATCCCTCAGCCCCAGCCTCTGAGTTAGGAAGACCTTATTTCTAAATCCACCCGAAATCCACCCCAGTTTAACTGCAGAACAAACTCCTTTAGCACGAATATCCTCTACCAGCAAACTCAGTGCTGCTGCAGCCACTGAGCCCTGCACCTGTCCCAAATCAACAAGAGACCAAGGCAAACCAGGACTTTCAGGCCGTTCTGCCTGGCATTCAGCAACGCCCTGGTTGCAGTAATGGCCATTCCCCGCCTCCAGCCGTTCTGCCATATTCTCCCTTCAAACCCATCATTTCCAGTTTTGTTAAGGACCTACAGAGGTTTCAGTTGGCTTAAACAATCAAGCTTCCCAGGATAAGAAATCAATAACCATTTAATATTTAAGCAGCTTACAAGCCACAGCTGAACTCTGGATGTGGCAGCAGTGTTCCAGCCACAGGGAATTCCTGCAAACCCCCATGCCAGGAGCAGTGAGGTATTAGCACAGATCCTGCTTATCTCTATTTGAGAGCCTGGCACCTGACTTGCAGAACAAACATCACTAATGATGCCTGCCAGTGCTTGCTGCTTCCCCACTGAGTGCATCCTGTTCCAGTCTTGGGGCACCTCATTGACAAGGAGGCCTTAATGGAAAGACAACTCCGAGCCAGGCAAAGCCCCAGTGGGAAGTGCTTCGATCCCTCTGCCCGTAAAGCAGGTACAGGATCAATTATCTCCCAGCAGGTGATCCATGGCTGCTCTGCTCTCCCAGGATATGTTTTGCTGTGGGTCAGCTCCTGAGAACATCTTCCATGACTCTGCAGAAACAGAGCACTTAAAAGAGAGTTTCTGTGCCAAGTGGATAAATGCAGCCAGATGTTATAGACTGGATGGGAGTTCAGTACTAGGAAACCACAAAATAACACAGAGACTGTACACAACAAACCCTCACTCAGGTATTTCCTTTGGACTCAGAGGTATCACTGCCAGGAAAGAGCTCAAAGGACAGGTGAGGCAGGAAAAAGAACTCAAGGAAACAGCTCCACCGACCCCAGTTTAAGGGCCTTCCCCTGCATCTACATATTTGCATTGACACAGAGATAGGAACTGGAAAACTTCCAAATAAGTTTTCACCTCCAGTTAGTAGGTGAGAAGTAATCCCTGCAGGAACAGCTCAAGTATAAANAATTTTACAAATTTATAATTTGTAGACAAATTTGACAGAATATATCTCTTTTCACACTGAAGGAAGGCTTAAAAGCAAAATAATCCTTTCTCTTTTCTAAGCTGTGTGAATACTTTAACAGTGAACACATTAAGTTTTAAAGGAAATCAATATTATTTATTCCAAGCCTTTAAGAAGAGGTAAGAAACCTGAAACAAGGATTTTCTGTAGATAAAGACTGTTGGGTCCTTGTAATCCTCAGCTTGCTTTTTTATCCTGAGAAAATGTACTCCTTTGTTGCAGATAGTTGGCTGCTCCTGAACATCCCTAATCCGTGAGGGGCTGATCAGCAAGGGCCGAGTTTGCAAGCAATGAAAACCCTCATTGGGAACGATTTTTGCCATCTACCAGTGCAATGAAGAGATTACTGCCACACAATGCACTCATCAGTCAGCATTGTCCTTTCCCGGGTGATAATTCTGTTTATTTTCCTACATCTCCTCGTGGCAGGAAACAACTGAATTGAAAAGAAAGGAAACAGGCAGCTATGATTCCCTGAGGATTTCTGGGTGTCTCCCCAATCTGCTTTTTTTCTGCAGTTTCTCACTCCTGAGCTACTTGGGGGTGAGCTACACAAGGACTGTTCTCCAAGGTGCACTCTGCCTATGAAAAAACCCTTACTTTTTATGAGCTCTTGGTTTTTAAAAATGCTTGATGACTTTCAGCTTTGAGGAGCTCCAGAACCATCTGTGACTGGTGGGGGACTGGGCATTCCCTACTAACTGTGCCACAGGATGGATTTTCTGCCACAGGTTGTTAAAAGCCACCCCAGTGACTCCTGTGGGGCTCTGAGGACATGCTGTGGTTTCCCAAGGCAGGGGAAATGGCAGTTTTATTTAGCATTTACAGAAGGTTGGTACCAGCAGTTGTTTACAGGAGCAAATACCCAGTGACAAACAGTTCCTGGAAGAATCCAGCCTCTAACACACATTTTTCAAGGAAGCCAAGCCTGACAGGTTGTCTTTAACCTGGTATCAATCAATAGAACAGCAGCAGCAGCTAATCACACACATTACTGCAAAACACTGGGGAACAGCATTTGGAGAGGCACAGGGACCCAGGAGTTGGGAATTGGCAGAATTCTGCTCACAGACACTGAGTCCAACACCCCCATGGTGGGAATAACAAACCAGCAGCAGTGTCCCAGAAGGAAAGCCCTTGGAGTCACACACTCCAAATTCCACCTATCCCACAGGTAGAAAACAGAGATGCAGGCCTGATTTTATGTTTCTTGCAGAGCAGCCAAAGTCACAACAAAACAGATTAGCTGAGAAATAGCAATAAAACCTCGTTACCTTGATAATGTTGCATTTCTCACTGAGGATTTCAGGGGTGTTACTGCAGGGAGTGTGCAGGTTCCAATTACTAACGGATGCATTATGCTAAGGACAGCTGAGTCTCTGGGATGACACTGGAGATCCACCTGGCATGGTAAGTTTGGTCAGAGCTCTTAACTACAGGGACTTGCTAGTAGAGTTTTCCAGGAGAAAATATGTCACTATCACATTTACTCGTCAATTACTGCTAACAGAAACAAATAACTTGCTTACTTAAAGTAATTACAAACCTCGTGCTAAGAAACAAAAATTAAGTTAAGCAAGCACAACTCATTTCTTCACCATTTCCCCACTGGCAAAAGAATTAAATTACTTTTTGCAATTTTTAGGAATCCTTAGCATAAATCACTGATTTTATTCTGATAACATTACTGAATAGTCCACAATTTTTTTCAGGAGTTGCAAACGCTTTCACAGCTCCAGATTCTCCTCACATAAAAAAAGCAAATGAACATATGGAAATGGTTTTACTTGAAACTTCCTTCCCATTCCCACCAGCTACAGGAGCATTTTGCAGATGTTTTCTCTTACACAGGTATTTGCCAGCATTGTCAGCAACCAAATGACAGAGAGGAATGCAAACCTGCCTCAGCATGGTGGACAATTTGCTTTTCCTCTGACCATGACAGCCTTTCCAGGGGAACATAAAAGAAGAGATTTTTAACAGAGGGCTTCTTTTTTTGCAAGTTATTATTTTCCTATTACCATTAAAAGAACCTGATGACCAGGCCTGTGCCTTCTGAAATTCTATCCTTGTTCCCTTTCATTTTATTTCTTTCAGATTTCTTCCTAAACTTTTCTCTTTGATGTCCACCTGGAACTTAGAATGCTTTTCTATGCTGCAATGGCTCTCTTCAGAAGTTCCTGGCTCCTCAGGAAAGCACAAAGCTGGGCACGCACAGGTTACAGAGAGTCCTCTCACCTCAGCTGCCCATTCTCCAGCAGGTTTGAGCTGATTCAGTGCTCCAAGAACGACAGAGCTGCATACATTTACCCTCTTCATCTTCCTCCTCCTGCAATAATTTGACTCCTGGCTCATTAAATGACCAACTCCAGCTATATTCTTAAACTTTAAATCAGCCTGTGACCACTTGCACTTGGGTTGGATTTACTGCTGTTAGGATCTGCATTGTTGTGTTTAGCTTTTCCAAGATAACCATGTTGTTTTATGTTTTTGACATAACACAGACACTGAGATGTCTTCTTTTCATCACCTCTCAAGTATCTCAGCTAATCAGCATTTCTGTTTCGTGGTTACAGTCTCCTGGCAACAAAACTTTATCTCAAACTGCCCCTTGTTGTTTTGGAGACCCTGTACCCAGAGCATGGTACATCTTCTCTTTTTCCAAACACACTCAGTACTTTTCCTTGTTCACCTTGTGATTACTCATTGCTTGCCTGAAATAAAGCACCAAGAATATGCTAACATTTACACACATACTACTCCCGTTTCTGGTTGTTCCCTCACACATGAGCCATGACTCTGTCACTGAGCAAAAAAGAGGAAAAAGAAAACCCCCAAACCAGCAAAAAGGCTTTGGGGGCTCAACTGTACTTTTCCAAGAGAGCATTCACACATCCCAGCTGTCCCGGCCTTACAGGCCTGTGGAAGAGGCTTACGGACTTCAAACAAGAGATGGCGAGGCTGTTACCTATAAATTCAAACTTTCTAATGCTGACAGCTACAGGGAGGACACCTGCACCTCCCAGTAAGTCAGAGCAGCCTGTCTGCCCATGTCATTTGGAGCCCTGATTGGCAGGACTCCAATCTTGTCGGTTCAGACAAAAGCAGAGATACCTGGCACCTGGCTTCCTCCCTGCCCAAGGCATTTAACACAGTTTAACACACACATTTGTGATTGGGCTGGGGGGATGAGCCTCAGCTTGTCACACCCCCCACACATGTATTTATGCTTATAGAGGTTTTTTGAGCCCTGTTTCTTCAGACTCTCATGCAGAAATAAATGTATGGGTTTTTTGTATAAAAGCTAGACAGATGAAGTGAAAGACTTGTATGGCACCAGCAAAGTGGCTTAGGTAGTCATGACAACCACGTCAGTGCTTATAAAACTTCCCTTCTTCTTAATCTTTTTTGCAGTTTAGATAGCACACATGCGAGCTGTAAAAACCAGTATCTGATCTGCAGCAATAAAATGAAAAGTAAAATGTTCACAGCAGCCACCACAGTGAGGCTGAGACACTGACAGTTGTTGGGTGTCATTAACAGCAGTCTTGTCCAGTTCCCAGAGGGGCTCCTCAGTGTCTCCAGGCTTAAGAGAGCCAAGAGCTTTATTCCAGATTTGGGGTGATCAGGGAAGGGAAGGAGGGAGAGGGTTAACGCTGCTTTAAAGGGAAGAAGATCAGGCACTAAATACACACGAACAGATTATAAATGTATTCAAATCCCCACGTACTTTCTATTTCCTTCATCACCTGATCCCAGAAGGGCTCTGCTGCTCAGCCCTAACTCAAGGGACTCCAGGTTCCCACCAACCATCCTTCTTTGAGCAAGAATGAACATCCATCTTTTGCTTTCAATCTTCTATGCTCTTTACTTTTTCACCTGATTTTCAATGTAGAAATCTAAAATCCCTCCTGGCCTTATCATTCACAGGTGGAAACCAAAGTACACCAGAAATAAATACCCCTCTCCATCCCACAGAGAAGTAAATGGATTTGCTTCCAGCAAAAAGGGAGCAACTGCTGTCAATAAGACAAATCACCCCCTCTCTAATCAAGTAATAAACTCAAGAAAATCGCAATGCTTTATATACCTAAATCTGCCAACAATCATGTGGTAGCTTCAAAGGAAAAAAACAGGTTGGCATCTGGACTCTAATAACTGAACTTACTTTCATGTACTAGTATTGTTAAGAAGTATAATTTACTGTGGTAAAAAAACAAATAAAACCTTTCTTTTATAATAAAATAATTATAGTCAGCATGCTCATTTCTTTCTTCTCGCTCTCAGCTGTGAGGAATAATTCCCTGACATCTGTACGAATTCCCCAATTTCATGTGATACTGAACTTACAAGGTCTCCATCAGCAGTCTCAGGCAAACAGCTCCATCTTCTGGGAGGCAGCCCTTCCGTGGCCAGGGAGGGAGCGGCTCCAGCGGCTCATCCTGTCCCTTCTCAGGGGTTTATCAGCGATGTTATCAGTGCAGGATCCTTGCCTCAGGAATCAGTCTCTCTGGGCTGGTTTGCAGTGCCAGAGCTGCTAAAGCAAAGCAGAGGGGCTGAGTAAACAGACTTAGCAGCCAGTCCACGGCAATAAAAGCATCCCACAAAACCTGCAGGCACGGCAGAGACATCCCCGAGTATCCCAAATCCACAATGACAGTGGTGTAAAACACAAACATCCTTAGGATGATCCCTGCCACGAACAAGTTCCGTAGTTCCCAACATAGAAATCAGTGATACCACATACAAAATATTTACCAAGATTAGCACAGCAAATGCCTGACAGGAATCTTCTCCAGCAAGTAAAGTTTGGATGTCAGCTACTTGTTCTATAAAATGGGAAAAAGCGGTCCTAGGTCCTGTCCTTGGGATACTGCATTTAGTAGTGTATAAATGGCAGTTTGGGATGGAAGCTTTGCATTCCTTTCCAACTCAAAAGCCTCCACGTGGTGAATTCTCTCATCCCCATTAATCACAAGTACTGTGTTCCACAAAGGCTGGGAATGAGTTCCCTGAGTGATGCTAGGGAGGCTCGTTAGGCAGGAATCAGTGACTTAAAATTGCGCTGTTTCATCAGCTGTGATTCTGCTTCAAGCATGTAAAGTCTGACTAAAGTCAAATAACCAAATATCTGTATCACCTTCCTGGGAACATTAATACAAAATTGTTGAGACCTTTCTGTTAATTATATACAAAATCATTATTTTAGTCTTAGACTTTCAGTCACTTTTATGCAGCTTTTGACAGCACTGGCAAAAACACCTTCATCTTTAGGTTCCTGTCTACTTTGCTCATTAACTACCGAGAGAAGAGCTTAAATCACCTCCAAGGGTAACTGATCTTATTAAATGTCTCCCCCCACCCCCCCGCCAGATAATAATGAGCCTAAACTAATACAACAGAAGTTCCCTGCCTGGTCCCAGGGAGCTGTGCTCTTGGAGTGACCTGGAAGGAAGGGGATTCTTATCAAGCAACAAATGAGGACAAATAATCATTCTTAGAAGATGTTCAGGACAAAAACCTGTCTGCACCACTGCCCTGTAACATTTCGAGGTGAGAGTTCTCTAAGGACATCAATAAGAGGACAGTTACCATTCCTTCTGGGTTCTTTGGTTTGTTAGGTTTTTCTAGTTTGGTTGGTTGATTTTCCTGGTTTGTTTATTTGACTGAGTATTTTCGGGGGGGATAAGTTTTGGGGTTTTTTTTGGTGTTGATTTTTTTCATAATACTGATTTAAAGCCTTAGTGTGTAGTTTCAGTTTAAGTACAATGAAAACATATTGGTTATACATTTAGTACATTGATTGGTGAAAAAGAAATCACCCCACATTTCTTTTACAGCAAAGAAACCATCTGAAGATGACTCCTTGTTTTTCTGATTCTGGAATGTCTGTGAGAAGAACAGAAAGGCACCAGATTGGTTTAATCACAGGTGATATTTCGTGCTTTTTCTTTGTCTAGGTGAATTGAATTAATTGTGTTGATCTCCTAAATCACATGGAATATTTTCTCTCAGTTGGGCCCAGAAGACAAATATTGAGTTCCTCCTCAAAGCAAGAGGACAAGAGAGCAGCTTCACTCCACAAAGGAATTTCCAGTCTCCATAAAATGCTTTCACCCACTTTTTTTGTTCCTCCCCTTGTCTGCCCCTCCAGCACACAGATGGAGTCAGTGTCAAGAGATTTATTTTAGATGTTTTCTCTCCCTTAACTCCTTCTTGAAACTTCACTCTCAACTTTTGCTGAATTCAGTACAATGCATCTAAAACTCTTCTGGCAGTTCTTACACCCGCAGATTTCAGAAGGATTCTGCCTTTCTCTGAGAGCTCTGCAATTCCTCTTCTACCACAGCAAGCCCACTGTCCAGGAAGTCTAGCAGAGCCTCATTTACTGAATCACAAAGTTTTTGCCCAAGGAGCTCCCTGCAGCCCTGCCTGAGCTGCTGCCTCCCTCACAGAGGTGCCGGGAGCCTGTTGTTCCTGCAGGAAACACGGAGCTGCATCCGCCTGGGCTCCACAAGGAGTTGCCTGGAGCTTGCCACAGCTGTGCTTCACCCAGTGTCCTCCCTGGCCACCACCCTCCTCTGCCACTGGCTACCAACCCAAGTGCTGTGGCACACAGAAGCCCTGGGTTTCTCTAAACTCTCTCCACAAAATCAGGGAGAGGTCGGAACTGCCATCCAAAAATAACTTTGTGCCGAGCTTTCATCAATGAACTCCAAAAGATTTGCTGATCCAGACTGTAAAATACATTTTAGCTCCTCGTCCGCGGTGCAGCTTTCTGTAACAGGGATCAACAGGGAAACCCCCACTCCAGCTCCAACATAAGGTCCATAAATAGCCAAGCCCACTAACAAGTATTTTATTAATGCTCCATGGCAACACTGAAGTGGTTCTGCCGTTCCTACAAGTCCCACAGTTGCGTGAGGAGGCATGATTTGCTTTCTCTGTTTGTCATCACGAGGGCAAAGAAGATAAGGGAGCCAAAAGAAGAGAATCCCCATCACTAGTGGAGCAGCTGCTTTCCTGCCCTGAGGCTCTGTTGCAGCGTTTTCCGGTATCTTTTTACTACACAACTTCTTGGACAAAGCATTCCTGGATGCTGCACTTAAATTAACAGCCTGTGTAATGCTTGGGATGGTGTGGATAAACAGTGAACAGAAACAGAGCTTTAAAATGACAAATCACCCTGTTCCTAGGGAGGGAAGGCAGAATTCTTTTCCTCTCTCCAAGGCAAAGACTTCAATAAGCTTTCTGTTCCTCCTGGTTCTAGGGATTTGTATTCAGCTGGGGTGCCATGGTCAGGGACATCGTCACCTCCAGCCATCACACACCCCCAGTCACACTTACAACAAGGTGTGCCAGGCCTGACTGCAAGTTTCTCTTTTCCAGGGATGTCCCAAGGGAAATTCCTACCTGCCCTGTGCCTGCTGGAGAGAGAATTGCTCAGAGGCCTCTCAGCATTGATGCCACCAGGGAGGGAGTGCCCACACGTTCAGCACCAACACGTCAGGAGGAAATATTTGAGGAGAGCTGAGCCAATGCCCTGCTGAGGAGATCCATACATGTGTTCCTTCCCCCTCAGCTCCTGCATCTCCTGTACTCAGCAGATGCTAAAGCCAGGCAAACAATTATGAAAAATAAAAATTCAAATATTTATATTACAATTGCAAGTGCTGCGAGGCCTCAGCATCTAACTGTAAAATAAAAATTAAAGTTAAACCAAAAAAGGCAGCCCAGCGTTGTTCCTGCGGTGTCAGACCCACCAAATGCCAGGGCTTTGCCATGGGAAGCACAAGGTGTCCTGGAATACCTCAGCAGAAATACCCCATTGACACAAACAAAGGCAGCTCCCCACTGGCTCTAAGGCGTAGATGACATATGGTAGATTTTGCCTCATCTGCGAGTCATTTTACTGCCTGGTTTTGCTTAGCTGTTCTTTTTTTCCAGCAGGATTTCAGAAGAGTGATAATTAATTTTAAAATAACCATGGACTTCTTTTCAACTTTTCCAGACTAACACTGAAGTTCATCCACTGGAGTCAACTGTAATTAGGCACATTTTACCATCTCACTTTCCCAAACTCTAAAAAAGGTTTTCCTCAGATGATGAAAAATTTAATCATGTGAAAGGTCCCATGTAGGTTATAATTCCTTTTATTCTCCTCTCAGGAAGATTTGCCTGACCAAAACCTGAAGTGCAAAAAATGCAAGGATTTGGAAAAGAAGTGTGAAAGCCCCAGCAAGAAATCCCAGAATACCCATACCTATCCACGTTCCAAACCATGACTGTTTTATTGACACCTTTACATCAGCACCCAGGGCAGAATGCGGACCAACAGGAACTTCCTTTTCCCCTTCTCCTCTACCCCATCTCCCCATCAAAACAGATGAGCGTAGAATGAGGGCTTTGAACTTCAAAATACAGGATCTCTGTTGTCAGACACAGAATAACCACTCAGAAATGAGAAGCTTCCAGTTATCACAAGGCTATTTATAATCATTTCAGGTTATTGGCAGGTTGGCATGGCTGACTCCTGTATGCAGCCTCCTTCCACACTCATTAAAATCATCTAGTTTTGACAGTATTTCAACCAACTGTGCCCCAAACAATTTATGCTTTTCCACAGCAATTTTTAAATTCTGAAACACCTGGAAATAACTAGAGAAACTTTCAGCTGTCTCTTGGGAGAGCTCTTCTAGAGATGGAACAGCAGAGTCTTCCTTGCTATTTCTTTGAGATAAACTACTGACTAAGAATTCCAACAAGAATACAAAGTGCAGGGCATCAGAAAGCAGCAGAGCAGAAGGTTCACAGCAAGTGACTGCTTTGGGTTATTGAGGCTCCAGGAGGTTTAAATACCCACTGATTTTTGCAGCTAAAAAAGTAGCTATTGTGTTTCTGGGCAAAATGCTCTCAGTGGTTCCAAGTGATGCACTGGAGGAAAAAACTAATCATGCACAGTTGAATAAATTTCTTTAAAGGACAGGGACGGCCACGATCTGACCCTCACACAGCCCAGCTCTGGCTCCTTTGTGCTCCTCTAATGGAAGGAAGAGCAGAAATGCTGGTGGCTCCTGAGGGCAGTGGGGAGATAAAATCATTCCCTGCCTCAAACAGCTCCCAGGAGAACCTACCTGGCACAGATCTCCTTGTTATCCTCAGCATTTTCTCTCCTTCCTTTCCATTTCTGAATCAACAAAATGTTTAAGTAAAGCCTGGGGGCAGTTTGCTGACGAGCTCCAGGTGTTTATTTAAAAATATACTTAGGGCACTTTCCATTCAGTGTTGCTGGAGACTGACCAATAATAGATACAAAAACCTTCCTAAAAGGCAGGGCCAAAGGACCTGAGATCACCAGCACCACAATAATGATTGGAAAAGGGAAGGAAAAAGGGAAGAACTCTGCAGTATGGTCACATCCCCTTGCACATTCCTACCTGCTTGCTAAACCAAGCTGAAGAGAAGCAGGTCTGGTTTACAGTAAGACACTCAAAATAAGGCAATTTCAAGTAGGGGCTGTTCCGCTGCCATTTGGATTATGTGAGAAGTAAATAGCCTGTAAAAGGTATTTTCTCTACCTTCACTCTGGCTGTGTGTACACAAACCACAGTAGCACGTTCTGAGCCTTCTGGAAGGGACATCACTGCCATCTGATTTAACATTTTATGGGAGAACAGACTTTTTAAAGTTAACACAATTTGAGGGCCACTCACGTCCCCCTGTAACCTTTATCTGTACATACATTTCTCCATGGAAGTACAAATAAAAATCTCAGTGTCAAACAGCTCAGTGTCAAAAGACCAATGAGTCATGTACTATAAACTATAGAGACTCCCAGGAGCTTTGTGGAACTGGAGCAGCAGGAGCATGCAAACAATAAAGCAGAAAAAACACCCAGATATGCTTTTCCTGCCCAACCAACTGATTTTGATTATTAAATGGCCACAGTGCAGCTCCCACCTCCTTTGTGTGCTCCCTTCTCATGAGTGTCCTGACACTGAAGTCAGGCTGCAAGGCCTTGTGTTTTGAGACTGCTTCATTACCAAAAGCGTTGATAGCTACAAGAACCACAGACTTTGCAAGAAAGCAGAGAAATAAATGAATGTGGATCACAGTGGAAACAGGCATTTAAGATTTATTTCTACTTTACAAAAGCAATTTTTTTTCTTTAAAAAAACAAAAAAAAGGGGAAAGAAAAGCGCACATTTCATTGTGTTAGATTTCCACACACCCCAGTTTGTCATGTATCAAAGTGCTGGGGTCAGTTCCTTGTGCCACAAACACGTCCTGACTTAGGCAACATGGGGATTTTTGTTTATTGACAAACATTATTGTATTGTGTGATCAATAATACAGACCCTGTGGGCACAAATCCAGAAACTCAGCAACGACTGACTGGCTGGATTTGAAGGAAAAAGGAACATGTCACACGTATACTTTTAATAACTAGCACATTCTCACCAGATTCACATAATGTTGCTTAATGCCATGATTTAGGTTAACCCTTATGAAATAGGAAGAAAAAAGCTGTCCAGTGTTCTCACACTGTTGACCTAAAAACCATGAAGTGCTAAGCATGAGCTCCGTGATATCAACACACCAGGAATGCAGGTGACTTATCCAAAATTCAAAGTCAAATGCTAATTTGTCTCTAAGTAAATCATGATTATATATTATTAAGTCAATTTGCAAACCAAACTTAAAAGTCGCATGATTACAAGAAGTCTGTTCCACGTTGGTGGGGAAGAAGGTATTTTTAGCTCTCCTGTGTATCACCTACACCATGCCAGACACGCACTCCTTAACATCACCTCTGCAGTTATCCTCACCTCCTGGGCTCCCCAAACTGGGAAGTTGGCTTCCATCCTGTCCCAGTGGTACTAAACACACACAACTCCTCTCTGATAACCACAGACCCCATATCTCTGTTTGGAGGCTCACATCTAACACCCTTTTAGATTTCCCTTTTCAGGAAAAGCTGCTTTGGGTCTCCCTGTGATGATTGTCCCGATGGCAAGTCCATTCACTGATGAACCAACATTAGCAGTCAGCTGATCCTACACCCTCCTCCCTAAAAATCCTCCACCCCTTTATAAGCAGGGCCTGTGTTTGGAAAAGAGAGGAGCATTAAAAATGAGATATAGCAGTTCTTTCTCTGCAAACTCTCAGGGTAAATCCAGATTAATTTAATTGACTTCACTGAAATCCTTGCAAAATGTTACAGACACAAGTGAAAAGCCTGAGGATGGATGGGACAGGAACATGTTACTGTTGCAACATTGCATGGAAAAAAAAGTAATCCGGCAATATGAGTGGTTTTGTGGGTTGTTTAAAAACCCTGACAAGGAAAAGTACTTCAAAGAATGAACTCTATAAGAGCTTCAAGTATGCGATTATGCCTTATGAAAACCAGTGCAACTAAGGATATACCTTATGAGAGGTGTGCTTTAAAGCACAAGAGTAAAGTTTTTTCTCTAGAATTGGCTTTAATCCCTCTGACTTTTTTTCCCCTATTACAATTTTCCAGCTGTTGTTATTTATCCCCTCCCTTCCAGGGCTTGCCTTACACATTCTCAGGAGCAATTCTTTACACCAGCACACAGGACATGTATTTTTCCCAAAGCTTTTATGTCTGAAAAGTTTTTGACTGTGAGGACAGTCAGGAATACCCTGAAACCTCCCATAGACGCTCCCAGGAGTGACTTTTTAGTCCCCTCCTTGCACACCAATGCTTGCCAAATACACATGAGGGCTGGGCAGCTCAGCCAGTCTCACCAGGAGGGTGTGAAGAGCTGATGATGATGGAGAAGAAAGCTTTGAATATTGTGTGACTGCAAAGACCACAGGACTGCACTGGCCAAGGCCATGCTGAATTTGCTACAAGTGTATCTCTTGGTCTGCAAAGGCTTTTGAAAACTGGAATGATTTGTTATTTACACAAGTCCATTGATACATCCCTCAGTCATAGATGTACCCTTTCCATTTTTTACTGGGTATTCCAATTCCCCCACAGACACACAGGTTTGATTCCAACAACAGCTTTTTTGTCATCCCAGCCCAGTTACGCAACCTCCTCTCTGTGCAAGCACAGTTCCATGTGTGATTTTCCTCCAGTTCTGTACAGCCCTGAAAGTAAAGTTTGTGACTAATAATTAAAAGCACAGTTCCCAAGGCTAATGTTTGCCCTCTTCACAGCCTAAACATTACAGCCACTCTCCTTTTTCATTTCCATGAGGTCCATTAAAGAAAAAAGACTTAAAAGCAGCAAGCTTCCCCATGTTCCACTTTCTTTGGGATAAACAAGAGGTGGGAACACAGGTAAAGTGCATTTATCAAATTTAAAAATATATATATTTGTCAGGAAGTTTTCCCTACTACTGGTGGTTTAAGTCCAAAAGATAGAATATCTCCAAGAATCAAAACAATGAATTCTTTCCATCTGAATCCAGTAAATTGGCACAGATCCAAGGAGTCAAGTCAAAATAGCCCAGCTGAGCTATTGAGCAAGACACCAAACCACGGAGCCATGTGGAACTGAAGAAAACAATGAGCATGTTCTCCTGCCATCTAAACGCCCAATGGCCCTCTCTGCTCCCATCCAGACCTCTTGGAAAGGGCATCTCCCCTCTGGAGAAGGATGCTGCAGGCCTGGTGGGAGGATCACGCCAGTGCAGTTCTAACTTGCTGGCTGGTGGAAAAAGTGACAGCCAGTGTGACTTTGCACCTTCCAGACCATTTTCCTTCTCTCAAAATGAATGTATCAGGAGCACCAACAGAACAAGTCCAGATTATTTCCTGCAGCCGCCTCTCCGGAGCCGCTGGTGCTGCTGAGGCTCTGCTGGCTCCTGTGGCCACGGGCTGGCACAGATCAGAGCCACCCTCATGTCTGGGAGAGTGTCACGACTGTCACTGTTTCAGAGATTGGATTGTGGTTCATGCTACACGAGTCCCACACTTCACCTGCTGGTAACTCGCTCCCCTGACACACCCACATTGTTTTCACGTTCTTCAGTTTATTCCTTACCATCTGCTAGTCAGATGCTCCAACTAAATCAAATTTTACTGCTGCAGCTATCTTTGAAACGTGCTCCTTTGCCCTTCTGTAGCTCCTCTGATCAGCTTTAGAGCATTTACTCTGCATGCAAACACCCAGCCTGTAATTCAGAGTGTTTGCTCTGATTCAAGCAAATGCCACAGCCAAGTCAGAGCATCTTTGAGGGGAAGGGGAAGCCCAGGAAGTGCTCACACAGGTCATTGATCAAGTGTCAGACTCACAGGCTTCCAAACTGCTAATAAACAACTGGCATTTCCCCTCACTTCTTACTGAGCAAAGAAACACTCCTGTGTGCCAACCCTTCTCCTTCAGATTTACTTTTGCAGTGCCAGGATAAACCCAATTTCCCTTTGGGAGAGAGCTCCCAGCTGCTGCAGGGTCAGGACTGTCACTGCAGCACTCAGAACACTGGCATGTGCATTCAGCCTTGTCAGACACATCCCTTGCTGGTGGGTGCTACCCTTGCTCCTTTGACTTTTTGTTTTGCTCTGGTAAACCACATTTTTGCCACAAGGACATCCCAAAGAGCAGAACTGGCTCTCACCTACAAGAACAACCTCTGAAATACTTTGTGGTTCACTTTCCAGATGCAAAGCACCAGGTTTTGGGGCTGACTGCAAATAAGCAACATGACGTTGCTCTCTCAAAACAGGGCCCAAATCCTACTTCCACATATCCTGCTGCCACCTTTGTGCCACGAGGAGGTTCCTGAATCAGACCACTGCGGATAAAGGTTTGATTTAGTAGAGCAACCCTTGAAAACCATCCACTGAGGATCTTTAACACTCAACATTTTCAAAAGGGGCCCATTCATGCTGCACTTCAGATGCAGCATGAACTGAAAGCAAACGAAACATCAGCAACTATCAACTCCTCTGCCAAATCCAGAGGTTTCTCATGCAATTAATTTTCGTGTACTCATTCCCACATCACCGGCAAAGTGAACCTCCAGTCCTTCCAGGAATATTTACATTTTGCAACTTTGCTTGTCACATTCGCTTCAGGTGATTCAAAGAGCACTTTGCAAAACACCAGTTTATTCCAACATCTAAACCCACTCTGCAAACAAATGAGGGCCACAAAGTCCCCAGCGAGGGTTTGCCTGAATGACATCAGCTCCCAGTGTTCACCTGTCCAACCCACCCGTGAGCTGCTGGCTCCGCACGGGCAGGACAGAGCACAGCCCCAGCTCCAGCCTTGGAGAGCTCTGGGAATAAAACAGGAAACCAAACTAAACCAAGGCTGTCAGCCCCACAGGAAGCAGGCCCACAAATGTTTCTGAAGCAAGAACATCTTGCTGTTTCCTGAAGAGCCCTTGATATATTTTCCCCAAAAGCCTCTTATCACCAGTTGCTGCTTCATTTCCTGCTTGCTGTCCTGAACAGCCTTTTATTACTGTAATTCAATAGTAAGAGACTAAAACCAAGCAGGTAAATCAAAGGCTTATGACATTCATTATAGTAATCTTTCCCTCATACCCTCAAGTATAATAAAAACCTTTGCAAGGTTTGAAAAAAAAAAAATCCACTCTGCAGTTGTTTAATTTCCTTTTTTTAAATACTTGTGATATGTCTCAGAAAAAAATCCTCTTTTAAATACCAAAGTATCCTCAGGGTTTCAGGCAAACGGCTGGCTTATGGGGAAGTTGGATTTTGGGCTTCAGATCAGCATGCTGGATGCAGGCAGGAATGGCAGAATGGTGCCAGAGACAGAGCAGGATGCCAGACTTGGATGAACTGGATACAGCAACTTAGAGATGCAGCCTATACAATTTTCAGCTGCTTCTTTGATCAAAGAGTTCTTGCAGCACAGCTTTTAATCCCACAAATCTACATAAAGGTGAGAGCTGGTACCTCGGAAAGCAGCTTGCTACATGCTGGCACCCGGCCTGGCCTTTGGTATTTTTGAGAGACAGGAGACTGTATGTTAAAAAGGTTTAAATTTCTGCAAAACAGATTGAAAGGAACACTGCTCACTGATATTTTTCAGGCTCTGAAAGCCTGGTATCAAGTCTGGTGTAGCACAGACTTCTTCCTATACTGAGTGACCTTTGCCAGGGCTGTAAATCTGCTGTTTTTCACAAATTAAGCAGCTTCTAGTGCATGTCATCGCAAAAGCAGACAGGTCTTCAATGCCAAACTAATTACAGCCAACCTCCTTTATGACATCCAGTTATTGTGACATCTCTATGCAATGCCACTTGGGTTAAACCCATTCACCTGAGATTTCCCATGTGTGTCTCTATTTTGACTGAAAATAGTTAAATCAAATTTGATATTTGGCAAATTAATTGTTAAACAGCACTTGGAAACATGTTGAGTTTCCAATTTTAGTGCTATTGAAAAAGCTCATTGCACCAGCAGCTTGTATGAGCCTCTCTAAGTGCACTTCATGAGACAGAGACGAATTTATGTAATTGAGATTAAACACCTTTGGACAGTTGGATTTGTTGCTATGAAAATAAGCACTGGTTGAGTCGAATTCAGGTTAACTAATGTTAATAATACTAACAACATTAACTAATGCTCATAATGTAAGGACTGGAGTGTGGGTGGCAACATCCACTCTTCTTCTAATTCCACAAACGAAGTTCCTACAAATGCAAAGTCAATGTCCAAGGAAATAATTGTGTGAATACAGAGCAAAAGAGGGGCTGCTTAGGAATGGAAAAGTGGCTGAACCACAGGAATTAGAGGCACTGTCAAATGGGATTTCCAGATCTCTGTCCTGCAGTTGTCCAGTCTGGAACTTGGTCCTTCTGCAAGGGTACAAATAACTATTCATTCCTCCTGTGTGTTAATCTGATGGGTTAGAAGATGGTTGTGGATTTCCTGAGCCATGGAGCTGACCCCCTGTACACTGGGATCGTGAAAGGCTTTGGGAATGCACAACCACAACTGCTTTTACTTTTATTTTATATTCAGATTATTATTATTTTATGAAGATGCATCAACCTTCTCATTTACAAACTGCTGGCCTATGAGGAGAAATCTACAGCACCACTCAATGGTTTGCATGGGCAAAGGTGGATCTCGAGATGAAAAGGCCATGAGAAACTCCGAGGGATGTGTGGAAAAGCAAGGACACCTCATACAGAATTTTGGTCTGTCAGCAAGGCAGCTCTGGGTGACAGGTACCAGCAGCTCTGCTTGAACATTTAATTAGAAGCTGCAATGCAGCCAATTACTCACTATTAATTTAAAGGCTGTTTGACTCCGGTATTAACTCGATGGCCTTGACTGGTTTCCAGGAGTATTTGCTGGATACGTGTGCAACGTGAAAATGATCCAAAGCACACCCAACCTCCTGTCTCCAGAAAGGCCCAGGGGTGTCTCTGAGCATCCCACCTGGTTTGTATCCAGTTCAGTGGCAAAAGAGACCCTGGGAATTTCAGGCTGTGCTGACGTGTGCAGTTCCATGTTTGGGCAGAAGGAAGAGAAAATGGTCTGGAGGTTTAACAAAATTTCAGGTGAAGTTCAGTCTATTTATTTAACCTTAAATTACCCAAACTCAGAGATCCATAAAATTCACTCCTGAAATTTAATCTAATATTTGCACTGCTTGGGGAGTAATTACCAGAACACATTTATTTGAAGTTAATTGGTCATCTAGACCATACCCTGCTGCATGTTAATTACCCTGCCTATCTTGAATATGGTAAAAAAATAAATTATTAGAAAGGATTTGTTTCTTCATGTTAATGCCATGCATTCTGCTCTGCCAGGGAACAGGCAGTCACTACAACATATCAAGGGTGCCATTTATGTGCTTGAGCATGATGCAGGTGGGATGCACAACAAATTTGCTGCATTAATGAAGCTGAATGAGGCTTTAAGTCTTAACACTGGCACAAAGCTATTAATTTGTCATTACAGCAAAATGCTTTACACAGACCCCTTGAAAACAGACTTGTCACGTGTCAGGAAACATCTCTGCCCATAAAAAAAATTAATCCAAAAAATCAGACTTTCAAAAAGAACTATTTTCCAATGCCAGTTGAGGATCTGGCTCCTATTTTTGGTGTTTGCTGTTTAAGACTTAACAAATACTCAAGGATGCAAAGGGGCCTTTTCCATCCAAAGGAAGAGGACTTCTCACCCAGGACATCCCCTTGCATTTAGCACACTCCATGTTCATTGAGGACCTGCTCTAAAACCATCCAAAATTAACAACCACTTATGATAATGGCAGATCTTAAATTAGACTGGGCTCCGTGATCCAAACATGTTATTTGTAACCAGCTCAGCAATAACTCTCTGCAGTGCCAGCATCCATGAGAACCTTCCTTCTTGAAGGGAATTTTTAAATGCTTACATTTTTCAACAAGTTTGTTTGTTTGTTTTCCATACAAAGTAAAGTTACTGACCTTTAATATGAGTAGATGAAGTTTTGGAAGTGAAAGACTTTGCCATTTTCTTGTTGGGTTTTTTCCTCCCTCTACACTGCACAACAGAAACGTTTTCCCCTTGCCTTTTTTTGTCCCCTTTCCATTTAAATGGAGCCACCCTTTCCATTATAAGAACCTACATTTCTGTGGCAGGAAATTTCACAAAAAACCCCATACTGGAAACACAGTCTCAGCTATTCAGAACAGCCTCCACAAGTCAAAAGTTATGTCTATTTATACCAATGCAGAACCCAGGAGGAAATTTTATTTTCTCCTCTGTTATTAAATCAGATAATCCAAAAGGACTTTGCTCAAGACTTCTGCACTCCATTGGCTGCGTAGCACATCTGGAAATTAAACTGGAAGTTATCTCCTGCAACATCTGAGCTGTGCAGAAGTCAAGACAGGAGGATATGGTTTGCTGTTATTTAAGTAAAGCTGATTTACAGATAAATCGGAACCTCATCTGTGGGGTAACGTGCCAAATGCAAAGTTCAGCTCCTCCTAGGAAATTCACCCACTTTGCTTGGCTGAAATCTTTCTTGCAATGTTAATTTTATTTGGCCAATGTGCAGGAAGAATCGAAGTCTCAGCAAACATATCATAATTTCTATATTGCTTAAGTAGCTGCAAATACCAGAAATTTCTTCTGTGCATAACTTTCCTCACTCCCAAATATTTCTGACAAGAAATCAAGTTTGGAGATTATTTGCTAAAAAAAAAATAAAAATAAATGTGGGCTTTGTTAAACATGACAACTTGCAGTTTTCCCAATATATGCTTCAGTAAAAGTCTCTGATGGCTTCTCAGTAGCACCTGAGAGTTTGGAGATTTTGCTCTGGGGACCTTGTCTGAGTTGCAATAGGAACTATGGAATTTTGGATTTCAATCTGCAGGCTCTTTTTTTGGGATGAATTCTGCCTCAGAAGGGATTCCATGAGGAGCTCAGGTAAAGCTGGTAGATAAGGAGCAAAGACAAAGCCAAAACATGAAAGGCCTCCAAGCCTGTGAGACTGATCTCAAAGTATTACTGGATCAAATGTAGTTACAAAATTCAGGGTTACCACGAAGGTTTTAAAATAATGTTATCATTCCTAAACCAATTTTGAAAAGGTGGCTTTTTTAATGGTTATGGTTAATGTAGTCCAGGAACTTGCAGGTTTTGCCCCTGTTCTGCTCCTCTCTTCCACTGCGGAGTAGAAAATAAGCATAAAGTAATCATAGAAAAGTGTCTTCAAAATAAAACATTAACATCTACTCTCAGATTTATCTGCTTCATCTATTTTGTTGCCCTGAATTAATGTAATAGTGCTGTTTTCTGAGCAGCTCTCAACATGCTTTTATTACCAGTATTTGTCAGCTGCTGATTTTCTTCATGCAAACTCAAGTTTATGAATGATGAGGGAAACCAGAACAGGGTAAAACTCAGCAGTACGAGGTGCAAACCCAGGCTCAGGAAGTAGCAAAGTTTTCTGATGTAAACGTGTGGAATAGAAAACTCACTGAACAACCACCAAGGTGATCTCAGACTGGCTTTAAGCTGCCTTGCAGTGGCAAAACGGAAGAATTGAATTGATGAGAATTATTTTGAGCTTTCAAGCTGCAGTACAAAGGCCTAATGACCTCATTTGAAATGCTGAGCAAAGACTACCAGAGCTGTAAAGAAGTCAGCAAGTAAAACAGGTCTGAAAATAACTACCAGGGTAATTGGAGAACAGAAGGAAATTGGGAACTGAGAGACTTCGGCCTGATTAGCCAAAGTAAAAATGAATGGAATTGCCACTCCTAGTGCAACTGAGGTAAGGCCCAAGGAGGGAAAATGGCTCCATAAGCTGAAGTGTGAGAGCTACAGAACTTCCCAGGAGTGAATGCTCCTCACTATCACTCAGCAATCAGATTGTGGAACGGCCTCCTGAGGGGGCTGGATCAGCAGAAAGAAGGGAAAGTAAGAGATAAAAATGAGGAAAAAACCAAACACATCAAACACAGTTTCCTATTAACTGCTTCTAAAATTGGGATGCTGATGGCAGCAGCAGGAAATGGAACATGCTCATCCAAGCCCCTCAAGCCGGGATCAGCAAGTGCAGATTGCCAACAGCTCCCAGGAAGCACAACTGAAACACCAGTCCAGGGCAGAGCATCAGACACTCGGCTCCACACTGTCACAATGCCTTCAACGTCATTAATCAGGGGCTGGCATTTTTCATTTTTCCCCATGACTGGGCCTATATTTGCAGAACATTTAAATCTCCCCAGTTTCAATATTTCAGGATGACAGAGGCTGAGCTTGCAGTAGGAAACTACTGCATGGTTGATTAGTGCTCTGATAAATGGTTCCCAAGTCAGCATCCTCCTACCTGCCACACACAACAGCTCTCCCACAAAACCTTTCTGCATGTGAGCCACCACAGTTAGCACAGATTCCCTGAGAACAGGCTCTTTCTTGGCAGGGTGAATAGAAAAGTAAAAGGTTGAGATTGATGAGATGAATTAATGGGGTTTGAATTGTCTGAAGGAGTAGGTGCGCTTTTGAAGCAGTGGCTAATCTGGGAAGATGTGTCCACCTTAGTGGTTACTACCATCAACATCCCCTTGTTGGCCTTGTAAAGGGTTTTGAGTGTTATTTCCCATAAAATACCATTCCCAGGCCACTTCAGGCACTGCCCTGCCAGGTCCAAGTGACTGATATTTGACTTGGCTGTCCTTTGCTTGGGCCTCAGGTGGAGCTTAGGGAGTTAACATGCCTCTTTGGGCTTGCTTTCCAAAGGAGCACAGATTTTCCCCATGAACAACCCTCGCTAATCAATTTTCCCCTGTTATGGACAAGCTTGCAGGCACAGGACGATGCCCTATTAGAGAAGCACGCGCAGCTTTTGGGCACACAAGGCTCTCCTCTGGCTGATCATGCAGTAGCAAACTTCAAGCAGAAGGCAGGTCAGACACAGCTACAGCAGCTGATGATGTCAACAGATTATACAACTGATGCTGGAAAAATAAGACAGCAGCCACAAACCCAGTTACAAATTTCCGCTGTAATTCCCTCTCTGCTTGAGGGCTGGCTATGAGCAAAGGAAACCAAAGAACACTTTTGCTTCCTTCTTTTCTGCCAAAAGATTCTCATCTCATGCCAGCTAATTCAAAGGATTATAATAATGTCAATTATAGGACCCATTGGTCCCATAATTGCCACTATTAATTACCATAATAATCACTAATCTAGCGACCACATTTCTCAGTCCTTTATAATGTAAATGCTTTACAATCCCACCAGATTATGGGAAAACCAACACAACCAGCAGTGCTGTGAATTACCTAGGAACAATTTCTATAGCTGCCTAAATCAGTCCTTGAGGGACGCATCTAATTATTCATGACATTTATCAGGCCTTTGTAATGCTCTGCAATCAGTGCTCCCTCCCTGATGTATTGGGTTCTACCAATGACAACCCATTCCATGCTTTAACTTAAATCCATGGATCACACTCATCCTGCTGGCTCCTGTTCAGAGGGAATCCCACTCCTTTGTGCTGCGAAGTGCTTAGGGAGGTGCAGGAGTCCCTGCTTGCTCACAGCTGACATTTTTAAAATCTCTTTCTGCAATGTGACACCATGATTTACTCAGCAAACAACAAATGAAGCTTCGTTTCTTTCTAGTTGTTTCAGAGCATGTGATCCAAGTGCCACAGATTAAGACACAACACAGGACACCTCTCTGAAGAATTCATTCCCCCCACTATCAAGCCAGCAAGTTCAACAGAAAGAACAAAGTTAAAAAGCATTTTTTGACTCAGTGTCAGACAAATCCCATTAATTTTCACTGTTCCATTTACAGAGAACAACTGCAATTGGCGAGAGCCTCTTGTCATATTGTGGAAGAGCACACAGCTGGAAAGGAACAGAGTCTGAGGTGGCTCCTGGGATTCAACCCTCACACCACTGAGGAGGTGCCAAAGCAGCCACTGGGACTCCCCCCGGGGAATCCTTTGCTCAGCTCATGCCAAGTCCTGTATAACAAATGCACAAAACTGAGCTGCAGAGGGATGCAAACAAGATGGGATTTGGGAAGACCCCCCATGAATCATCTGAGAAATCTTTAGGATATTCGATGTCTTTATAAAAAAAGTCACTGCAGCTTTAAGACCCATTATTTACACTGAGACTCCTTAATGTAGCAGCTATTATTTTCTGCTCCTGTATCTATAATTACATGTTGCTTAGTTAATGCTTATTAAGGTAAGAGTTTACTTCATAAATAGTCAACTATTTTGGCAACAAAAACAGAGGAATGAACCAGAGAATGGGATGAACGGGGGGACACCAGGCCAGAATTCTGCTGTCAGCTCCCATTTCCCTTTGCCAACTTCTATCCACGTGAGAAGCCTTTACCTGAGCTCAAGGTTAGATTTATAATGAAGAAAGCAAAAAAAAAAAAGGAAAAAAAATGAATAATCTTTTAGAGATCCCTTTTTTGGAAATTCAGGGAGAATAACTTGAGGGCTGGTTTGTGAGACGTGCTGAGCACTTGAACGCTGCTTCCTTCTCATGTTTTTGTCCATCTAATCCCCTCTATGATATTCCTAACTGGAACTGCCTGGTTGACCCAGGCAAGCAGCATTTGGCTGCAGGCCTGGCTTGGATTAGCTCAGACTCAAGATGGTTGGAAATTATGAAGATTCAGGAAAGGATTTAACACAGCTGCTTTAAAAAAAGAGCAAAATGGCAGGGAAGAGCTAATGACGCCACATGAGACAATAAAGCCTTCAGGAAAAGTTTTCCCTTTTCTCTACAAAGACAATATCAGGTGCTGGACCCATTATTTCACCACCATTATTCTACAGAGTTTGTCCTGTGCAGGGAACCTGCAGGACCTGCCAATAGTTTGCTCAGAGATGACATTAAACAGGGCTCAGGCTGTGCTGCTTATGTGAGAGCTTTCAAAGGCAGGTCAGCCAATACCACGCTCCACTTCTGGCTGGGAGGGCCGAAGGATATCTGAACATCTGCAGAGAAGTCTGTTTCCATGGATACTTCTGCCTCTCACACCTCTGTGAACCTGTGCTCCTGTTAAGGTACCTCTCGTGTTTGGCAGAGGCTGAGCATTTTCATAAAAATTAATCAATAGCAGGAGGTATTTGTAGAACTGCTTTGCAATGCTCAGTTCTGAGAAATAAAAGTTCAAAGCAACTACCCAAACTGCTTTATTTTGCAAAAAACACAAATGAGGAAAAAATTGCTTGATGGAGCAAAGAGGAAAGATGGGGAAGGAGAAAGATGCTTTTAATTTGATTAAAATTTACCAGCTGGTTATAACCATAGAATTTTAAAGTAAGGAATGCAGCAAGATGATACCTGATCAATGTGCTAACATGCACAAAAACACTGGACATTTTTAATTGAAAAGGAAACCAAGGGTATAAACTCTCAGTGGGAGGAACAGATACAGCAACATTTGCTGTCACATTGACTGATACAATTTTGTATCTTTAATAATGAACCGGAGAAAAAAATCCAATTGGATATTGACAAAACACAGAGATGATCCCAAACTACAAAGCATGGAAAAAAACTGTCAGAAAGTAGATTATTTTTCTCAGACAAAGACATGCATTAACTAGAATTGAGACTATAGACAAAATTCAAGAGAAAAAAGTTGCTTGGCAGACCTAGTACTAAAATACTGACCCAAAACAGAGATAAATTGAGGTAGGTTATGTTTATACCTTACACAGATGCTGGAAACATTGTGAGGGGGGACCAGATACTTCCATCCCACGTGTTATTTTTTCTGAGCACTGCAGTTTTGACCACCTTTATGTAAGTTGGAGATTCCCAAGTGATTTCAATAATTAGATCTAAACTTTAAGGCAGTATTGATTATAAAGATCAAGGGGTAAAGGAAACAAAGAATAGACACATGGTCTGCTTATAATAGAGGTAAATGAAATGAAGGAAAGAGGGTTTTCTGTGGTCAAGAGGGACATAGAACTCTCAAAAATGGCTGTTAGACAAATGAAATAACTTACACTGGCAGTAATTAAACAATAAAATAGCTGTATGGACATTTCAGCAAAGAAGGCAGAAAAGCCAACCCTCAAGAAAAGATTCCTCCATAAAGGAGGTGACTGTTCCTAGTCTTCTATTCAAGGGACTTTTCAAGCCTCATATCAACCATTTAGAATCTTAATTTTACTGTCTGTCTAGTTCAAAGATGCCATTTGAGATTTTTTCTTTTCTTTTTATTCTCATGCAATTGACCTTTTGAACATCAAACCTGCCAGAATCAGCTACAAGAGAAATCAGCTCTTCAGCCACAGCAAAGAAAAGCATAACCCATCTACAAGTAATTTCAGCCTGCCACTGAAGCTATTCAAAAAGCATCCCAGCTCATTTGGTTTTAAAAAAGAGAAACAATCACCTTTCTTTGTTCAAAAACATCAGATTGTCTCTCAAAACATGGACTACACAAGACTGAATGATTCTTCCTAGGTGGTAAAACAGAAAATGTTAACTGCAGCAAGACCTTCGAATCTTCATCCTAGTGGCAGGGTCCTCACTAACATGAGGCTTGAACACATTCAAACGCACACCAGATGTGGCTCTGTGTCAGATCTGAGGTTCAAAGTTAAATTGTTCCTCTCTCTGAAAGCCAAGAAGAGGAAATTTGCAATTTTACCTTATAAAGTGTAATGCAAAGGACAATTTTTATGATGGCCATGACTCAAAAGAAGCCACGGTTTTTTCTTTTTTTAAATAATGCATAAACGTAAGTAATGAACCCCAGAAGTCTGCTTGGGGCACAGATCAAATCCAGACCATCTATGCTGACAGAGAAAGTCTGGAGTGTTTGAAAACAGGAAAGTTTAATGGAAACCGTTTTGTGACTTTAACTATTGCTACAAGGCACTCATTAAAATGCTACAGTACATTAAAATACATTAGCCTTAAGTTATTGCTGTATTAAAATAACCCTAAGGTGTAAAAATACAAGTATCAAAACATTTAAAAATCACTGCTTGCTGCTTTACCTGGTCAGTGCCAGCCACACGGGTTGGGTTCATATCTATGTCATTTTAACCCAATACATTTTGGGGGGGTTTTTTCCATCTTAATTGCCTGAAATTTATTTATATTGCTATATTACATTGTGCTTCTCGTTGTCATTTCTGAGAGAAGGAAGCACACCTTCTGTGCTTTTCCAGGGAATTTAGTCAGAGGAAACACATCCGCTGGGAGCACACTGAACAAAGCTGCCAGTGAGATGATGGATATCTACTGCCAAGTTAAAAAGCAGATGGCTTTTGTTTCTATTCCAACCTAAAGGCAGAAAAAACTCCAATTACAATATCTTAAACTGCTAAGGTTATTCTCAATAAATGTGATCTCCATTTGGATGATTAGCCTAAAAAAAAAAAAAAAAAAAATCAAGCTCTTTATAAAACTGGGTTCATCTACTAATCAAGCAACCCAACAAGATGACAGCAATCTAAAATGAAGCCAGTAAGAATAAAAGGACACTCAAGACTACACCAGCCCTGGACTCTGCTGAGACTTTGCTGCAGCTTTATGGTCACAGCACCCATATGTACAAGGTACCAGAAGTTTCTCCAGTATCCCCAGAACATAAAGCTCATAATGCCAATGTGAAAATAAAAATACTGTAGCATTTTAATTTAAAGGAATAAAAAGTATATGCTAGCCACTTTTTTTTCCCCAACAACAATCTGTCAAGGAATCCTTAACCAAGAAACAACCTCTGATATCCCATCTCTAACTTGGAAGACTATGGGCTCAAACCTTTTCTTAACAATTTCTTTCTTTGAAGAAGGATCTAAAGTTTTCAAATAAGAAGATAAGTTTAAAGAGCTTTGAACAACAACCAACCACATGCCATGAAAAATAGGGGGGAAAATTACCAAAGTGCCTGTTTTGTATATAAAGGTCAGTGCTTCTGATATTCGCAGACCAAAAGACACTGTTTCACCCAAACAAATCCAGAAATTAATGGGGATTTCAAGGGAAAGGAATGTATCTGCTCTGTGCAGTTGGAGTAGCAGGGATCTTTACTACTTGCTTTACTTATTCCATCTTTCTCTCAGCAACTACTGAATTTGTGTACACTGGTCCATGAAGAGCTTTAGAAAATGTACATGCCTCAGATATGGAAGGAATGTGGTGGTGTTGCCCACAAAGCCACAGCAATCAGCGGCAGGGCAGTCTCAGACCAGGATTGCTACTTTTAGATCCTCAAAGACAAATTTTAAAAGAGCAAAAATGGCAAAGAGCTCATTCATGACAAGTTCCCTCTCTCACAACACACAGCTCCTGGCAGCCACAATTTGGATGCCAGTTCGGGACACCTCCACATTTTGGTGTTTCCCTTTCTGCATCTGTGTTTCCATCCCAGTGTCTGTGCTACGGGAGCTCTGTTCTGTTCAAACAGAGAAAAAAAGTGGGGAAGAAAAACTAGTCTGGCAAATTTTCAGCTGCTTTATGATTCAAACTCCTTTTTGTCTCCTGCAGCACAATGTTATTGACCCGATCTCTTTGCCCATGGAGCAGAGAGCATTTGGATCACATTGCTCACGTCTGCTTGCTAATCGCTCTCTGCTCTAATTTGCCTGATTATTTGGAGCCCTTGTACTCTAAATTCAACATGTTCAGACTCAACTTGGCATAAATTGATTACTTCTGTATCACTCCCAGGACAACTGCTGGCAGTCAGGCAAACATCCCTTGTTTATAAAATGCCTCCAAAACCCTGAAGAGAGAGTGGCTGGAGGTGCTTCTACATGGCTACAAACAATAAGGGGCATTTCCCTACATGGTTACAAATAGGGGAAGCCGGAAGTTGTGTGTGTGTACAGTCAGACCCCTGCCCCAAGCTTTACAGCTGCCTTCACACATGACCTAACCCTGTGAGCTTTCAGGGTGAGACTTTCAATCCTTATCCACTTGGGAGTCAAGTTCAACCTCAGCAGATTCCTTCTGGGATAAATCTGACCATACCTCTCTCTCCAGCAGCAGCAATCCTGGCAGCCTATAAAGGCAGCTGAGATTCCCCACAGCAGTGGGACCAGGCAATCACGCAGTACTTGTTGCCATCCTGTGCAGAGGGAGACACTTCTAATTCCCTTTCCAGCTCAGCACCAAAGAAGGACAGGATTCTTTTCCTCTACGCTTGCAGAAAACTGGTTTGCAAGCTGCAGAAGTTAAACTCATATGGCATTTTGAACCTCTGTATCATTTCTTAATACCTCTCATAAAATTTACAGGCGTAAGTTGTGTCTTTATATCTGCAAATACAGCATTCTTGAAGTCTCTGACCCTACTGGCTTTTGTGTTTTGTTTTTTCCTCTGGAAGATGATCACATTTGTCCCAAGACGAAAACAACTGCCAAGCAATTACATTTACAATGTACATATTCTTTGGTAGATACTTTAAAAAAATGAAGCTGGTATTTTTACTCACATATAACCATTTAATCAGAAGCATCCAAATCACTTCAAATGAATAGATGTCACTGAGCTTGTTCTGTAGGAGTTCCACGTTTGAACAGGTGAGCTCCCACAACAACTGAGCACTGACAGTGCTGGAAACTTTGGACTTTGACACAGGATGAGTAACGGAACTGGGAAGCTCATGTGAGTGATCCATCTATTAGTGCCACTTGATATATTTCATATTAGAAATCCCTGCATTTTAACTACATTGCAATTACACTGCACACCATAATAGCCGTCAGCTCAACTCCAGCTACACAGTGAGCAGTTATCACACCTTTCCCACACTAAAACAAGGCGTAATTGCACTTGTATCATCCTTATCACAAAAGGGCTTTTTTTGAGTAATTACTGACTTTGATTAAAGCATGGCCATGCTGCCTAAATGAGGCATTCTGGTGACAGCTGAAGACAAACGAGTGTGTCACAAACCTGTGCCATGGCAGCCCTGCAAATATAAACCACAGGGCACTACAGAAATGCTTACAAAGCAACGCAGAGTACTCAACATTTTATGAGTGGGGCTGATGCAGAACACACCAGACTGGCCCTTCTAATAATTGCAGATGCAACATAAAACTTCGATAATTTTTCAAATAATTAACAGGACCATTTCCTATATACTGTACATTATGGTTCTTTGATTTTTTTCTTAAGGAAGTGCCACACAAATGAGATAAATAATTTTTACATACTTCTCCCCCAATCAGTTTCAATAAGTGATATTGATTAGTTTAATTTCATTAATAAATGAAATGAAACCATTTACGAATAGTGAATGTTAATCCAAATCACCTGGGCTTAGCAGTCTCAGTCCTAATGCCTCCCTAAGTCCTTGGAACAACCACACACACTGAGCCCACATGTACTCACAGTTCCACTGATTCATTACTTAGGCAAAGCTACGTTTCTTCTGTACATAAATACATCTCCATTTGATTGATACAAGAGCCATTCAATATCTGGCTAATTTTAATCCCCCTCAGAACACTAATAAATAAAAGAACAAGCCCAATCAAGGATAGCAACAATTGAGATACCCACAGGTAAACAATGGGTAATTTTAGCAGTACAATAGCCTGCCTGGCTGACCAGGGGGATGTCAGGATACAGAGAAAGAGGTTGGCTTTTTTTGAGAGCAACTGCTACGCAGCGCTAGGGTATAAATAAAACAAGGAACCAATTCACTGATCTCTGCTCAGAGAATTCAGCTGCCCTCACACAAAAAACTGCCTTTCCCCATCAGGGCACAAAGACACTTCATGTGGCATATCAGAGCTGTTGGGGAAGATGAAAAAGGGAAGCCTTATTGCCTGGCAAAAGATGCTGAGAACATGGAAACTATGGGTGAAATTGAAATGAAGGCATACTTTGAGATACCAGGCCTCAGTTACTGAACAACTGGAAAACAATGGTGTGGCCGGCTGAAGGTAATCCCCTTTGATTGAACAATACCTTCTGCTAGCAAACAGGTCTAAGGGTCAGAGCAGACCCTACTACCTTGGCAGAAGGGGTCCAAAGAGTAGTTTTTAGGGTTTAAAATGTAACGCAGTATGGTAATGCAATGATTCTTATAGGCTGTACGTAAATGCTATAGGATTTGTATCTTGTACTAGATTGGTTGATGAAAATTAGAATATTCAAGACAGAAGAAGATTTATTGTATTGTAAAGGAGAATCTCGCTCTCTTACGCCTCTTACACCTCTTAGCTCTCTTACGCCTCTTACACCTCTTAGCTCTCTTACGCCTCTTACTTCTTTTAGCTCTCTTAGACCTCTTACACTTTTTACATCTCTTTACTATCCTGCCTCCTGTTTTTCTGGCCTGCTTCTAGCTGCAGCTGGCAGCTCCAACCAGGCCCCCTGTACACAAGCCCTTATCAATAAACCTCATGCTCTAAGACCGGACTTCAGAGATCTCTCGTCTCCATCCGTCCCGACCGTCCAAACTGAGCCAGACCCCACAAGAGCGAACTGCAGGAGGAGGCTCAGTCTGCTGGCATCAGCCAGAGGACAGTGATGGGAACATGACATCCCTGGGAATTAAGGCAAAGTTCCCCTCGGGAAGAGGCACTCAGTGAAGCACCAGGCAGACCCCTGGTGCCTTATCTAACCTCCCCCAGCCCCGAGGCACGTCCTAACCAGAAAGGGATTGTAGGCTCACAAGTCATAATTTATGAGCAGTGTTTCTCTTGGACATGCTGAGATAAATTCCACCCTGTAGTTCTGATTACACTGCATTTCCAGACAGGAGACAGAACACAAATACCCTTTGAAGCTGTAAAATTCCTGCTCCTGGTGTTTTACTGTTCATTTTGTTGAGATTGTGGAATCTCTATAACTACCATGACTACATCACCTCTCTGATTTTCAAAAATGTTTCAGCCTTTGGAAAACGTCACCCTTAATTTAAGTGCAGTGTCAGAACTGGCTCCTCTTTGGGAAAACGCAGCAGGCACACACACAGTTACCATCTTCCTTGAATTACCTTCAGAGGAAGTAGACCTTTGAGAGAAGCCCTGTGATTGCAGCACCTAGACAATGTTACCTCTCTTCTTCATAAGTGGTGAAAAATCGATGAGCTTGACTAAATTAATTTACTTCAATCTCAGCTCCTGTCAATAACAAACAAATTATTTGAGTTGGGGCTCTGTTCAGTGAGCTATAGATACAGTCAATAATTCATCAGTAAATGCTGGCTCCAAAGTGAAGCTTCTTAGGTGTCTAAATCACTGCCTCAAACTATGCATATTTTGTATGTAACGCAACCCGCATTTGGGTTGGTTTTCTGGATAGAACATCAACACACCTCCACTCCTGTCATCCCAGTCTTAACACAGGGTTCTCCCTAAGCACACCCAGGCCACGGCTTGCTGTCCAAAATCCAGGACTGCCTCCCCCTCTGACAAGTACCTTGTCATTTGAATATGAAGTTAAATTCCTGCATTCGTAGCCCAGCTCTCTCATCTGTCCCCTTTACAGCATGGTGGCAAGAAGTGATTGATTTATGGTGCCTCTAAATCACGCTTCTGGAGACGCAAAGAGAGACAGAGCTTTGAGTCTCTCACTTCCTCAGCGTGTCCTTCAGGTCACCGCATCAAAGCAAACAATGCTGTTCCCTGCTTTAAGGGAGTGTAATCCAACTGCCCATAGCCAGGGAGACAAATCACGCATTAAGAAGCAATAGCTCCGGGCTGTAATCCTCCAACAGCGCTGAGCCAGGCTGTAGGTAGGTACTTCTACCTGGGAGAGGGGTAAGGCTTCACTGATGCTCTTTCTGATTTTCTTTCAGCTAATCAAAGAATGCTGGTATTTGCATGCTTTAGACACAACACATGACTTTGAATATCAAGCACATTTAAGAGTCTCATTGCTACCAAACCCAACTGTGCCAAGTCAGGAAACGTTGGCGCCAACTTGTTGTTGTGCCTGAGACTCCCCTGGCTGAGTCAGTAGCACTGGCTGATACAGAAGGAAATGGAGTGAAGATCCCCCAGGACCCTGCTTGGCTCTTGGACACAATAACTCGGCTGGGGGCTCTGCTGTCAGCAGCTCATGGGACAGAAATTCAGCCTCAGATTGCTCTGAGCAGCTTTTGGGAACAACAAACAGCAAAGGGGCAGGGGAAAATTCAAATGTTTATCTTGTCCTTGTAAACTGGCACAGAGCCATGGGAATCAATGAGACAGAGCTCATTTACAGCTCCACAGGCTCAGACCTACTGTTTGCTGAGTAATATTTGCAAGCTTCTAAGATATCACAAACTACAAGAATTCCTCTCCCTCCCAACAGCTGAGAGATAAACCTCTCCATGCACACATCAATTTACAGCACAAATAACACCTTCACACGGGATACATTTACATTGCTGCTTGGCAAGGAACACCAGTGCATGCAATGGATGATCCACTGCCTGTGCTGGAGGAACCAGAGTTCAATTATATTGACTTCTGGGCAGTAATGATTTTGTCCAAGGTGTTTAAGGTTAGTCACGTGTGTAAGCGCCTTGCTGAACACAGGCATCCATCATTTGTGTGTCTCAGGCTCTCAGACCACCCGATCTTTCCCTGCCAACAAACCAACCCCTGCACAAACCACCTTGTGCTATTTCCTTCTTATCAAAGTGGTAGAAAAAGAAATTGGTTTGTTGTCATTTAATCATTAATATGAAAGAGCTCTTTTCCCCCAGTTCTCCATCAGGACTAAAATTTTAGCAATGAGGAATTGCTTTAAAATACTGTGATGTAAAATGCAAGTCTAGTAACCCAGACAAAGCACAGCCATTAAGTTATGGGGTTTGGCAAACTACACAGCTTTTTTTCAACTCCTTCTGTTCTAGCTGACAAGAGAGCACAATGGAGGGCAGAGGGAAGAGGAGGGGAAGGTGCATCCTTGTGTTTTCATCACCAGAAGAGAATGAAAGGACAGTTGTGGCACAGCACAGGCAGACAGGGCAGGGTGAGTTCTGTCCATCTCTCCCTGCAGTTGTGGGATGTGGTAATTGCTACCAAAGCACTGAACGCTTCTGTTTTCATCCGAACTCCAGAACAGAAATTACTGCTTCAACATTAGCCAGATTCAAATGACATTAAATGTCACTGCCAGATGTTATTTTTCCCTTGCCAGAAATATGTCCAATTAACATAAAAATCAGACATTTAACATGCAGAGGAATTAAATAATTAGCTAGCTAATGCAAATATCATCTTGACACTATTAAGCCTGCAGCAACTAGATCCTGGTTTGTACCACAAACTTCTCACCCACACTCTTCCCCTTCAGTTTGGAACTTTCTGATAATTCATATGTAGAGGTGTTTATCACAAATATCTGGCCAGCTTTCCAAACAAACTCTGCCATGATTTGTCTGAGAACCACCTCCTTTTCCTGGGATCTGTAGTCGCCACAGAAGCCATGACAGCATCTCCTGCAGCTCTACAGCCTTATAAATCACAGCTGCAAATTTGTGACCCTACTGGAATCAGAGAATTTGCAAAGTAGAAACCAAGAAATTCAGCTGGAAGTGAAAAAGGCAAGAGAGCTACCAAGAATAAAATCTTCTTGCACTTGAAAAATGGAAATTAGACCTTACTCCAAGAGCAGCTTTCTTTATCCTGCCAAGAGAAGCAGCTTCATTGCCGAGGCAAGAGGGGTCCCATCTCATTAAAAGCTGTCCCGGACACCCTTGGACACATCTGTAATTGGGAGTGTTCAGGCCTTGTTTGCTGTGAACAAACCCCAGCAGATACTGGCTCCAGAAATTGCTGTCATTTGATAGGTCTGTGCTTGGGCTCCTGCTGCTGGCAGTCTCTCCTAAATAATTAAAGATGAAGAATGGTTTCTCTGTTGGTAATTCCTCTAAAAAATGGGATATTTGGAAGTGTAGTCCTTGAAAGCATGCTGTCCTTATTACTGGAGAAAAGATGACATTGGGCAGAGCCTGAAGCACTGTAAAATGCTCCTCCTTGCTCTAATTTCCTTAAAAAGATGCCACCCAAGAATTTTCGAAGTTACTTGGGGGCTGCAAAATAATTGAATGGCTTGTTTAAAGAAACAGAAATGTGGCCACAGAAATTAGTACAGGATGGGGAATAAGTATTTAGAAATCAAACCGATCTCCTAGGGGTCTGTTTTTGTTTGGTTTTATCCTGAAGAGGAAAACCTGAATACCATGCACTGAAGAGCATCTACATTTAGGTAGAATCCTGTCTGGGTACCTGTGCCAGTAATTATCATTGTCAGGCAGGATAAGGTGCTGTATTGGATTTGTCTGCATTTGCTGTTTTCCTCATTGAGGCCATTTTGACTGAAAATTCTCACACAGAGTTTCTGCCACAAGCTCAATTAGCTGGAAATATTTAGGCAAGAGGGAAGCAGCTGCTGCCAAGATGCTTCCAAACCTTGCCCCACCTTCCCTCCAAAAATCAGCTTGGACTTTTCCCCTTACTCCTCTTACAAAAATCTTGGGGATCAGGGCAGGGAGTGACAATGGGGGAAAACCCGGACTGGATTCTGCGCAGAAACTGGAATGGGGGAAAACCCGGACTGGATTCTGCCTGGAAACCAGAATGGGGGAAAACCCGGACTGGATTCTGCCCGGAAACTGGAATGGGGGAAAATCCGGACTGGATTCTGCCCGGAAACTGGACTGGGGGAAAATCCGGACTGGATTTTTTCTGGAAACTGGACTGGGGGAAAATCCAGACTAGATGAGTTCTACAAGTTTTGCATGGATAATCAATAGATATCTAGAATGCCATTCCTTTGAAAGCTTTATCCAAATTTTGGCTTTGATTTCCATTTCACTTTTCCAACAGAAGGGAATTTTTTTACCTTTTTGAGCCTGATCTTAATTTTACTAATGCCAACAGAAAGAAATTAATTTCCATGGGAGCAGTGTCTCAATTTTCATTGATAATATCACCTCACATCACGAGTCTTTCATTTGCTGTAAGAGCAGAGCCACAGGTATTTGCACTGAAGCCAATGGGAAACCTCCCGTTTGTTTCAATGGATTTTCCAAGCCCAGACTGTCCCATTAGTTTTGTAAGATTCAAGGACTAGGAATTTCAAGAGTACCTTAAGATAACAATATGTTTACCGTAAGCCAATATAACCCACCCACCCATCCCTTATGTTGTTGTCTCCCTTCTCTTCTGCAAAGGGCCTTGATTCCAAATCTAAACATTCCCAAAAATCCCACAACAACAAGCCGCTTCCATTACTCTCTCATGTGCTGCATTTCCCATCTTGTAACGTCACAGGACTGTTACGGAGATCCACGCTTAGATTTTTAGCAGCTCCAGACGTGAAGGGGGTTTATGACTTTTGGGAGTTGAACTGCAATATCCCAACCTGCTGATGACCTTTTTTAACATTCCATCTCTCCCCTCAAGCTTTAGGATGAAAGACACCCCCTTCACCTGCAACGTCCTTCCAAGAGCAGTGATGGAAATCAGCTCTTTGCTGTCTCAGAAACAGGAGGCCAAGTTCTCCTGCTAAAAAAGCATCTCCATGGAAACAAGTAGCTGCTCTACCCCTCTGGCCTAAGGCAAGCAGGACCAGGGAAAATTACAGTAGTTCTGCTGTTCCTCAATTAGGAATAAAATCAGCCACGGCTTCGCAATATTATTACTCCCTGCACCGTTCTTGTGCCACAGATAGAAATTTCATCTCTGCTTTTGAGGAAGAGGCTGAGGAGACAGTAATGCTCTCACAGCCCCTCAAAAATTTTGGGATTTTGCTGGTTTGGGTTTTTTTTTCCCTAATGGTTGCCAGGATGAGCTCAACTGCTCCAGCCAGACTTCATGTTTGCTCCTGATGGTTCTGGCAGCTCAATGGCAGGCAAGGTCGAATATTAAACACGATTAGCTGCTCCACACAGAAATTAATCCCAGCTATCTCCCATTTAGTGGAAGCCCCTCGCAATTAAAAAGCACTTCTGAATGAAGTGACTTGCAGCCGGGAATAAAAATTTCCCTGATTGTTGTTATTGAGGGACACATACTCATTCCAATCCAGAGCTATGTGGACAGAATGCAAACAGCAGGAATGTAAAAACAAGTCACAAAGCAAATCAAAGGAATTTTTACCACCACCACAAAATCCCCAAACAAAAAACCCAAACTCAACCAACACCAACCCAAACCCGGCATTTCATTTTACAACAAATGTTTGGAAAACAAAAACAAAAGTCAAATGCCGTGTGGTATGGGGCAAGCAGGTCACTGCTAGGTAAGCACAGTCTCCTTCACTCCATGGAAAATTGCATTACATTTTTCTGTGATCTAAGGAATGTTTGAAGATATTTCTAGCTGGAGAAAACCAACCAACCAGCCCTCAAAAGCTTCAGGTTTCCATCTCAACAGATCCTGGTATTGCACTGACAAAGTTTCCCCAGAAGAGCTGAAGGTTTGAGGGGATTTTTTGGAGCCTCCCTGCAACCCCTCTCAAACCCATATTTCTGGCTGTAAAACACACTCCACTCAAGCACAGATTTACCTGTACCAGCACCTGACAAGATTTGGGGGCAAAATTATGGCTTGACTTTGTTCAGGCATCTGAGCTGAAGTTATGGTGAGCTCTCGGCATGAAGTGTTTCTGTATCATTTCCTGTACGTGGCTGATTGATTCCCCTATGCTCACATTCATTAACTACAGCTGAATGATTTTTATGAAGAATACTTGTATGTTGCTCAATCTGCTTCCTGTTTAGAGGAAAACAGCCACTCTTAAAAACAATTTTAATCAATTCTTTTTTTCAGAGGCATTGTGATAGCTGCTGTTAAAAAATAAAAATAAAGCTCCTGCTCTACATGGCAAGGCAGAAGGGGAGAGAGATCATTTACAATGACTGTTTGTAAGGAAAAAAGGCAATTAAAACTGGAAATAGGAGGTTAAAAAAGTTAGATACCTCAGCAGCATATTTGATCAGAAGACATATTTTTGTTTGTTTAACATCTAAGGCCAGGTACTGGTTTGCAGACATCTGTAGAGCCTGGTGAAATAAATGCAGCTGAATCAAAGATACCAGCTGATGATAAACTCCATCACGTCTGGTGCACTCCGAGGGAATATTAAAGTAGATAATGAGCAATATAGATCACTGTGATGGTGCTGCTGTAATCCAACAGCAGAGATCTCGTCCCTTCACATCCCTGAGAGCTGCTCGTGCTGGTGCTAAGCAGAGCTGTCACATCTCCCTGCCTGAGGTTTGTTAGTGGAGGGGGAAAAAGGAAATAAAAACCTCAAACACCAAACCCCATTTTGATTTAAGGTTTAAACGTGCCAGCCTATCAGACAGGCCTGACAGGGGATTACATGTCTTGCTGTTCTGACTGGAAGCACAAGGGAAATGCTTTTCTTTCAGGACCACGGTGTGTGTGTTGTATTGTGCAGCCCCTAGGGAAACAGCTGACAGAGGAAGGCATTACTCAGAAGGGAAAGGGCTTATTTGGTTATGAACCTGGATGTGCCGTATGAGAGTAAAAGCAAGAAGCCATATAGATTTGGGAGAAAATACAGCACAGTATGGATTATAATGTGTGATATATAATTCATAATAATCGAAATAAAGGCAGGATAAAATACTAAGGCCCTTGAAAAACTTTGCTCTGAGTAACTTTAGAAGGCAAGCGTGTGCATTTTGCTCCCAGAGCGGCTTTTTTCCCACTCCACACCCACGAGGTGCACATGCAGGATAGCACAGGCCCTTCCAGCAGAGCTCTAATTGCAGCTTCTGCTGAAGTGAGGGGTACCCTTCAATGGGAGAGAGGCAAAGGCAAATCCTGTGGCCCCAAGCTTGAAGGGGATTCATTACCACGCAAAATGGCTGAGGAAGCAAGTCTGCAAAATGGCTTTCACTCCCAATAGCAGCTCATTAGCAGCACAAACTGTCATGATAAAGAATTCAAACGCATGCAAGCCAACCAACCCTCTTTAATGTGCCAGGCACAGTTTCTTATGTTAAATAATATATTTTCTCCCACACAGCAGCAGAACATCTCACCTACTTTCAAGCTTTTATAAAAATCACAGTATTTGAGTAATTCCCATCATATCAAAGAACATTTTTAATATCAGCTGGAGGAAAGGGGTCACTCTCATTGCTGGCACTTTCCACCATCAAAGTGGATATAATTTGATTCTACATAAACCATGCAGCACAACTCTTCTGAGAATATAGATCTCCAAACATGACATAAACCACTCAGTAGAATCCACAATAACACTCGAGCACCATTTTGAAGCGAATTACTTGAAGCCATGTACCAACTGCTATCTCTAAACCCACTAGTTTACACGCACTTGTACTTTGAACACGATCCTCAGATCAATACTACTCACCCAAATAATTGTTTTTAAGCTCTTAAACAAGAAATTCCCTCTACTGCAAAGAGAGCTACTACCAGCTAAAGGTGACAGAGAGGATGTTTCAAGATTGTAGCTGCTCTTCCTTGATGGGGAATGGGACAAAAGTAAACACCAGTGGCAAACAAACAGCCCAACATGAAACACACTGAAATGGAGGAATATGATTTACACCACACAAAAACATTCTTAGTCCTCATTATGAAATATTTAACTCCTCTGGTTTGGATATTTCAGGGATCTGACAGGGGTTTTTTTATACAATACATGGAAGTCTGTGTTTGTACCACATGTAATTGGAAAATATTGGCAGGGTGCACTCTTGAAAGCTGCTGGCTGCAGCCTCAGAGCCCAAGGATGGAAAACAATCCATACAAAGGACTGGCAGTATCAGGTTTGCTCTGCAGGGTTACAAGAAGGTGTTTAGAGAGCCCAAGACTGTTCTTACTAACAATGGCACAGCTCTGTGCAAGGCCCAAGACGTCTGCTTTGTTTTGGGGACATCTATTAAATCCCAAGGATAGCTCTAGTTGGCAGGACTCTCATTTATAAAGTACTCGCTCTGCATGCACAATTCCTGCTCCTGGGGTAAAAGATATTGCAGCTCCTGTCAGCAGCACACTGCAGTCTAGGAGCTAGGGATCCTTGAGGATCATAAAATGAATTGTCACACACGGAAAAACAAAGGCTGTGTCAGTCCACTGGAAAAGGGTAATGCCCGCTAGAAAATAAACCAGTCAAACAGCTGAAAATCTGAGCCAGTGATTCTGTACTTGTCTTTCCCAACTGCCACTGCATGTGGATCAAGCAGCTTTTGCAGCCAGGCCACAGAAGCAGATATTCCCTGAAATTCCCATAATAGCTGGCTTCAGCAGCTTTGATGCAAGGATTTCTCTTGTGATTTATTCCTTCCATCTGATAATAATTTCTGAGGGGAAGCAGAACTGCTGGCCTTCCATCAGAGAAAGCCAACACGGCAGTAATGGCTTCAGAAAGAAAGATTATGCAGATCACTTTTTTGCAAGTCCATGCCTCAAGTCACTGGTGTGATTGATGCTGAAGTGCCTGGCCTCCTGCATCTCAGCATATAGCATGGGAACAGCAATTCCAGGGAGCAGAAAGGCTAATTCCAAGGATGCTGCCTTTTAATCACTGCCTTGTTTTGGGCTGCAGGTAGAAGGCTTCAGTACAACCCTCTCATTGGCTGGGCACAACACAGCTGCTCACAATTAACACAACTACAGCATGAGGCTGGTTAAGACTTCTCTAACCTGGGGAAGAATGTTAGCCAAGGTCATTAGTTTGGATTTTTAGTGAGAAATAAAGGGAGAACTACCAAAGAGAATAATAGCCCAGAATTAATTTGTGAGGAAGAGCCTGGAGACAGCCAAACTTCAGCTGCCAGACACAGTGAAAACAGAGCACCATCAACACCAGCCAAAAGCAGCACATTTTATCCTCTCCTCACACAGGCATATTCCCAGATCAAGTGCCAGAGGCTCTGTAATTGCTGAGGTGGGTGCTCAAACCCAAGCCCTGCAGAGCAGCATTTTACATTGTGTGAAGCAATTTAAGCCCTCCAGGCTGGGGTGGGGGCAGCAGTGAAAATTAAGATGAGCTGAGAACCCAGTTTCCTTTTGGGAAATGCTGGGCTTCACTTCCAGCAAAGTCAGGGGTATGGAAGCAAAGCCTCTTGTACACCTTAACTCTTGTGTAAGAAATGGGCAACAGCAGAGCCGATTCTGACCCAGCACAAATTTAAGGACTTCATTAACTCACTCCCAGAAAGTCACTACTCATAACTGCACAAAAAGTTCTTTTTTTGAAGAAAAAAAAAAGTCTATATTATCATCTCCAAAGTCACAAATAATGTCTCATGTTTCTAAGTATATAATTGATGCCTGGGATTTATTGTGAAAAGTAAAGGCCACTATTATAATGACTTCACTAAAAGTCATGAAATATTGTGGAAATGAAAAACTGCAGAGTCCTCTGGCACATTTGACTCGGGAATGGGCAATATATTTGCAAGTAAAATCAGTTTAAGGTATTATATAATTGGATGAATAATCAAAAAATGCTCATTAAAGCATCAAAGAATGCTGATATAGCAAAATGCTCTCCTCTGACCTTCAGTGCTTTGCATTGTCCATTTTGACTGTTTCTTGCTGCCTGCCAAACAGAATAAATCCAGACTTTGGAATTACTCTTCAGCAACCCCCACTTTCAGCCATTTCCACCATCTATTTAAAATGTTCTTTTCTCCCTCTAAGAGGTGCCTATGCAGTGGTGGGCCCTTGTGAGCTCACCCCAGTTCACTGCTGTAAGAGGTCATCAAGACAAAAATGAAACTATTTTCTCAATCTACTAGTAATCAATAGTTAAGACATGGGGCAATAATCTTAAAAGATTGTTGTTCCAATTATTTTTTTCCCAAAATATCATGAAACTACCACAGAAAGCTGGTCTCCAAGGAACTGAATCTCTGTGGTCAGAGTTAAATGCATCCCTCAGACATGATTCTGTGAGATGACAAGCTAAATAAGCACATGTAACAGCTATTATTCTGTTAGTCATAATTTCAATCAGCAGGCATCAAGCATCATTAGCTGTGATAGCTTTGGGATTTTGAGATTTTTTTTTTAATGAAATACAATCTTAATGGAATACTGTGAGGTGTATTTGTAATTATGTATCAGCTTGGCATTTGGCTTTCCCTCCAGGGAGTACAAAAAGACAGTAGATCTGAAGAAAAAATGACAAAAAGGAAGCTCTACGGTAACTCTTGACAGAAAGGAAAGGAGAGGAAAAAACTAGAAGCACAGATCTTAAGCTACCAAAAGGTACTAGGAGTATATTTTAACATTTCTGACTTTTTTTTTTTTTTTTTTTTTTTTTTTTTTTTTTTTGTGTAAAACAGAAGTAGCTCAGATTTGCAAGTTCAGGAGCATAGAAGGAGGTTCAAGTGTTAATGATGAATAATACTGTGGTAAGAGACTGTTTTTTAATAAAGAAACCCCGATTTATTATTATAAAACCTATTTTATAGGTTTAAAAACTTACATGGTACCTAGCCATGCACCTACCAATCTCCTGTTGTAGCATATTATTTTTGCTAGGTGTCTTAAAATAGGCATTTAATACAAAACCACATTAGCACTGGTTCTATACCAAAGTTTTAGCTGCTCCAGCTTGGATCCCCACAAACCATTAAACACATGTTCTGTTCATTTTAACAACTCCACAAATAGTATTATTAATTTCCCAACTAGTGAAATGATTTTCACATTAAAAATGAATGCAAACAGAAGCAAATAATGGTCCATTTCATAAGCAACACATACAGGGGAAGAAAATATTAACAAGCTCCTACATACTTTTGCTTGCTATTTACATTTAAACATGATAAATGTTTTAGGAATATTTAATACATATAGCAAAAATGCCATTAACACAATCCAAACCCTTCCTCTGAGGGCCCATCCCCACCATCATTCCCAGCTGAGCTCGTTAACCACAGCTGCCACCACCAAGTACTTTTGCAGAGTAGAAGATACAAGCCATAAGGCAGACGCAAATAGTTCATTTTTATTTCTTATAGCAAGATAAGCCACTGCAAATTGTATTTATGGTTACCATGCAGGAAAACTCCCTTCAGATAAGACCAAAGAACAGTAAGAACCGCTTTGTTTTGAGCCACAGTGTTTCCCTCACTCAATTAGGCAAGAGAGATCTTTTCTCCCTCACGTAGCAAACACCTCTTCCCCTCAGTCCTCCATTACCAACATTCGGGAAAAAAAAAACCCCAAACAAACAGTCCCCCCTTACACAAGGGCCTTCTTTTTCAGGGGTATAGCACAAGAAAGCAAGTTTTTCATATGCATTGTTCCTAATTTAAATATTTTAGCCGATCAAACCTGCTAGCAAAGACAACAAAAAACCCCAAACACAACAACCCCACCAAACCCCAGCACTTTCAAATACCCAGACTATTACATTAAACCTCATAAACCTCACAAAGCATGAACATACACAGCCCTCAAATTCACAAAAAACACCAACTTCTCCTGTCCGAGCAACAGCTCCCTTTTCCCGCCCAAACCAGGCCCCACGCGAAGACGGCTCAGCCCTCAGGCCCTTACCTGGCTCCTGCCCTCAGAGAGAAGCAGCTGCCATCCTCAGCCATGTGGGATCCAGGGACAGGAATACCCCACAGCCAGGAGGCCTCCAGGGACAGGAACACCCCACAAAGGGAGCAGGAGAACTGCCCTGTTCGGCTGCTGAAGGGGGACTGCAGCCCGGCCAGGGGAGCAGACCCAGCTGCAGCTGGTGACGCCTCAGCGCCCCTGGCGGTCCCCCACAGCTGAGGGCAGTTACTTGATCAGTTGATTGGATGAGCTGCCATCAGCACCTTGATTTTGTTCACCTGTTCTCACCCTGCAGCTTTGTAAAGTCTTTGTATCACCTCCATAAACTGTGTTTAATCCAGAGTGTGTAATTTGTTTCCTTTGACAGTGAGGGAGATAATATTCTGTTTTCTATAGTGTGATCCTTGTACCAAATGTCAGAGGAGTTGCTCACTTTACTCCCAGTTCCTACTTTGACTAAAATTAGCTCTAGCAACCTACCCAGTGCTGCATCCTTTTAACAAAACAGAGGTTTTTCAAGTGTTACTTGTCTTCCACATCAGTCCAGACAAAAGACTGACTGAGTTCAGCAAATTCAGGACAAACCCCCTTGTCTGCAGCTGAACCACAAGCTGATGAAGGGACCTGCAAAATCAGTGAGTCCTGAAAGAGAAGATGCCCCAAAGGCCCCTCTGTCCTCTTGGCCATGCACTCAGGGCTGATCAGACATTTAAATACTCCTGCAATGAGTAAAAAGAAGCAAATGCCCATGTCTGAGAACTGTCATCATGTAAGCTGACAGAAATGCTTCAGCAGAAATGGGGCAAAGATTAATGAAATGCTGTGAGGGTTTTTGTTTTCTTTGTATACATATCCCAGATGGACTGGGCAGGACCGTGGCCACATGAAACAACTAAGTGTAGGTTTATTAAATTCACACCCAGTCAATGCCACATGTGCCATGGGTTAGCCAGGTGTATGTATGTGTGAGGGTTGTGCTCACTGCGTTTTATGTTATTTCTAGTAGAAAGCCACACAAAATAAAATCTGAAGGCTTTGGTGGTTTCTTGTGTTGCAAACCCATTGTCTGCATGGTTGTTTCCCTTTCATCCTTCAATACAGGAGGCTCCTTCAGTGTACAGATAATATTTCCCATCCTTGCTTTGCAAATGCTTCACTGACCAGTCCTTAGACCTTGATCTACTCTCCTTAAGTCAGTGAGAGGATTTTCAGCCCTTCAGTAGGGCTCAGAAGAATAAAGCTTCACTTTAAACTCTTCACTGAGCCACCTAGGACTGGTTTTCTCTGCCCTCACCCATGTGGAGTCTTGTGGTTGCTGCATTTGCAGTGATTTAGGGGAAAACCCACATGAAAACATTGCTCAGTGAAAGCAAAAATGGTACAAGGTTCTGTAAATGTGATATGAAGTGTTATTACTGAAGGCTGTATTGTAGCATTTTCAATTCTGTCTTGGGAAAAAGTCCACTCAGTGCCTTACCCTTAAAGGGGGATTGTCCAGGGAACAGAAACTTCCCTGCAAAGGTTTGGATATATGCATTGCCACAGAACAAAAGGAAAATGAAAAATAGGCCTTAAAAGCCAAATATGTTAAAAAATCATTCTCCCAGGCCAGAATTTATTATGAATAGATCTTTTCAGACCTAAGCAGTGCTAAGAAAGTAAATGCTTCTCTGAAGCCAGGTTTCAGCTAAAAAAAGGTGTTCCTTTATTTCTCCTTCACTCAATAAGCTCCAATGCCTTTCTGTTGGTTCTGCCCCTTTCTTCCTACACTAAGTAAAAAAAAAAAATGAAAGAGTGGAGCCGGACAAGTTTGATAGTTGGGCTCCATTCTTACATTTGTAAAGAGGGGTTTTTTATCAGAATGGCATCCACAAACTGAGAAAACAAACCAGAAATCTAACAACAACAACAACAAACACCTTTGTGGTTTTATCTGACAGATTGAAAGAGGCGTGAAAATAGCCTGTCTCTCTAATATCCCTTTCCTATGTCAACTCATGGGGAAAAAAAAATCCTTACACTAAATGAAGTCCATGGAATGTATTCTGAAGTCATCTCCCTATAAGTAAAACAGATTTCCTTCTCATGTCATGCTGAAGTGATGTCAAAAATGGTTTTGACTCGAACCATGTTAGAGAACTGGGGGCAGTTTCAGTGCTTGCTCTGCCAAACTGGATTTACCTGGAATCAGAAAGTCTTGATGGTACAATCTGAGCAAACCACTTTTGTAGCCCTGATGGTCATGGGCTAGAAAATACACCAAAAAAACCCCACAAAAAACCCACAACAATAATGATAATAACAATAACAACAAAAATAACAACAACAGAATGAAAATAAGTTAGTCCTTACCTAAAAGCCTGGGATAACTTTCTGCTAGGTAATCAAGGCTGAGCTGGAGAATTCTGCTCCAATTTCCATCATTATTGATTGTGAGGGACATGTCACTTCCCCAAACATCTGTCCACACACGTTGTGTAACTTATGTAACCTATCAATCACTGTGTTGTTTGTTGTTAACGAAGAGACCAATTTTTATCAATACACTGCTAATCAATATGTTACAGGAGTTGACTGCAGCTGCAACAATTCCAAACATTTATTAATTCCATCAGAAGAAAGGCTGAGTATAAAAGCTGTAAACTCACCCAAAACACCCACAGGCTTCTAGATTTCCTCCAGTTTAATTTTGCATGCATGGGCTTTAGCACAGAACTAAGGGTTTATACACTGGCTACTTGCTTTGAATGAATTACCAGCAAAAGTCCGATTCTGCTTAGAAAGTCAATGAAATTCACAGCCACGAAACCAATGCTGAGTTTTTAAACACTCAAAGTACTGCATTTGTTTATCAGGCTTTATTGACAGGAACTCTGCACCCAAGCCCAGGGCTGAGATAATTGGTAAGGGTCTATGACAGGATGTTAATTCACTTCAGCAGAGGAGAGGGATCTGTGAGGGCCCCTTGTTTTACAAATACTACTCCATGACACACGTCAGCAGAATTCCTAATGGCCACAGCTCTGGAGTGCCATGGGGCTGGATCACTCTCCATGCTGCTTCCCCTTAGTTCTTTTTGATATTCTCCAGAGAGCTACTAAAGGAAAAAAATTGCATTTCAAACACTTTCTTGGACAACCCCAGAAATCTCAGACAGATGTCTATGAGCATGTCTGAGTCAAAGTCCACCTGCAGAGCTAAAAAGCACCACCTTTTAAAATTAAGGTGATTTTTCGCCATCCTTGGGGCTGCTTAATATAGACACTGCTTTTAAAGACAGAGAATTCTGTCCCTGAAGAACTGTTCTTCCAGCTACAAGTTGGAAATCCAGCCCTGGAGCAAAACATGGAATCTTAAGTGCAAAGATGCCTGAGTGCCTCCTGTCTTTCAGGGGATTCTCCCAGGCAATATGTTCATGTGGGATTTAGAGGCTTTAGTGCACAGCTCCTTGAACTTACAAGTACAGCCACAAAATCACCCCAGACACTGCTTTTTGTATCATCAGAGTGCTATTGTTCACTACACCAAATCAGGGCAATGCTTTTGGCCTCATACAAACAGTGCACGGACACCACTCATTCCATAGAATCATTTAGAATAATTTAGGTTGAAAAAGGCCCTTAGGATAATCAAATCCAACCAGTGCTTCCATCCTATGCTGGAATTCACTGGCAGGATTTCTTCATGTTAGCTACCAATATTTCAGTCTGGAGACAGAACTAGTGGGTCATTCTAATGCCAGTCATTCAGTGACAGAATGAAAATTATCTGTGCTAGGATTTGGGATTCATTCGGAATGCTTTGCCTACCTGCCTGATCTACAACCTTTTACACACTGTTAACATGATGAAATACTAGTTGGAAAGCAGTGGACTGGAATTAGCTTCTTACCATGTCTCTGGTTGAGAAACACAAGGTGACCTCACAATTTAAAACCTGACAAAATTTTAAATTCCCAACTGAAGTTTCCCTTCAATGCTTGCTCTGTCTTGTTCATCTTCCTTGATTAGGCATTGACTATGATCAGATTGTCCTTCCCTGGGAACGGAGAGAGCATCTGATACATTCTGGCTCTGAACTCCACTGGATTTCCCTGAAATACCATTCAACAGAGACAATTTCCTGGATATCTCTTTTTCATTGCAGTGTTTTCAACTGTACATCCTTATATATGCATCATTTTGTTCTTTTCATACAGGAACCTTTGCCAGGCTGCTGTGTTACCAACAGGAAAGGTGACAAACCCCACCAAACCTCTACAGAAAGGGTCAGTGTCTCTGTGACTCAGAGATTTTGTTGGGAGAAATGGGATGAAACTGCATGAAGGTAATTGGGCTGAGCATAGGGAAGGGGTGAAAGGGCTCCTCACGTATGAGGCTCAACTCTGATTTTAATGCAAACCACCAGAACTGTACCTCCACTTAAAAAAGGTAACCTGTGTTTGGAATGATAAAAAGCCATTTAAAAGAGGCTGGGTACACTGAACAGGAAGAAATAGATTAATAGATCTCCATGTGAGCATAATTGATTTTGGGCATGTACTCCACAAACCCTTCACCAATGATTTATCTTCATTTGGGGGGTATAACACCGAGTTCAATCAGGTCCTCGGAGAGACATCCATCAAATGCATCATCAGCAAAGACAAGTGCTGCCTTCTCTTTCTATTTTATCTTTCCTTTTGTTTTCATATGACTTAAACAAAGCAGGAGAGCATTTTTCTTCCAAAAATAAATAAATCACTGCTAGTTATTGAAGTAATTCTGGGACAAGTGACCCACCAGTATATGCAACAATTGAATTTTTCCCTGAACCATGAATTTTCCCTTTCTCTGAGTGGCAACACACCAGTCAAGAAAGTTTGGAAAGACATGAGGAAAAGGCTGCAGTAAGAGGTTTCAACAGGGTTTGGTAAAGGTGGGGAAAAGGAATGTGTGCAAAACATTACAAAAAAGAACTAGAAGGGAATCATCAGGAAGCTGCAGCCAGGATTGTAATTATCTTAAACATTCAAATATGACAAAAGACGATGGAATAAAAACGTAACAGTCGGGCATGAAATGTAAAAAGTAAATGTTCCACTATGTCCCAATCTCTGCCTTTTTGATTCATCTACTTCTGCACTTACTTAATTGTAACTTCTGAGGAAGAGCAATACAATTCTTCGAAATCACATTTAAGAAATGCATGGACAGCATTTGTTTCTGAGTGTGTAAGCTCACTGAAATGGGCACCTCATTTATCATATTCCATGTATTATTTTTTGTGACATTTAAATAACATTGAACTCCATCAGGGCAGAAAGCAAATGGAAATTTTGGGAACATTTTCCCAACTACTTCCCTTGCTTTTCATAATTTTTGGCTAATCGGGCCAGGTGGGTGCAGGGGATACATGTGATAAACACAGAGTTCAGACATCTGCAGATCTGTACCTTCCTCCTGATGATAATTAACAGACACATGGAAAAGCTGAGGTAGGAAGGCATCTTTGGTGATCCTACAGTCCAAGCACCTCTCAGAGCACAGTCAGAACAGGTTGCTTAGGACTGTGTCCAGCTGGACAAAAAAAAGCCCAACAACCAAAAAAAACCCCAACAGCAAACAAATGGAATTCCCCAAAAATCAATTTATATCTACTGCCTCTTGCCCTGCTAAGATTTTGCATTCAAAGCAACACAGGGCAGCAAACAAAAAAGGATTTCACTTTTTCTCTCAAGTTCAGAAACCCAGAGCTGAGCTCTGAAGTCACACTGCCAGCCCCTATGCTTAATCTACAAAAATAATGAAATGTGATTAGTTACAATGAAATACAATCCCCAAGTAATTGAGACAGATTCAGATTTAATTCATCTTTGCAAAGGAGTTGGAAAAGTTGATGGTGGAAAAGGTAATTTTTCTTTTATAAAACAGCTCCCAGCATGAGAAAGACTTTTTTTTCTCCAAAAAAATGACCTAAGCTGAAAAGAAATATCCCTCAACAATGGGAAACCTGATCCTGCATGAAAATGTAAGCAGAATAGGAATTAAAGTAGTAAAATATCTTCAGCTTTTGGAGGACTACAATTTTGGAATCATTCTGTGGTATTCTCCTGGAAAGCTTAATAGCACTAGCGAAGGGCAAGGTTTTCCTGAAGTTCTGTTAAAGCATCCTAGACAAAATAACAGGGTTTAGGCAACTATTCCTGTGTTATCACTTAGATCTGAGTGGGTAAAGTGCTTATTGCTGCTGGCTCAGGTGTGTGTGGAATAACAAAACAATGAGTCTGTGGGTGGGACCGAGCACAGGGAAACAGCTGGGGATGGGAATTCCTGCTCCAGCCCCTGGCTGTGTTTCTGTCTGGCTCTGGGGCAGATCTCTTGGCAGCTGGTATCAATACTCCACTTCTCTGGATGTTACATGGCATGGATTTTGGTGCCACTGGGGCACTGCTCCCCTACACGTTTGGGGGACCTAAAAGCAAAGGTCTGTTTAATCACTAAAATGAATTATTTTGAAAAAAAGCAGAAATCAGTCTGACTTTTAAGACAGGAATACTCCTGTTTGTGATCATTCAAGGAGTTGGTGGCAGAAACCATGTTCTATGACATCAATGGCCAAATGTTTTGCTCTGAGATAATCCATGGAGAATAATTGCATTCAACCTTTAGTCTGCAATTTTTTACGGACCAATACATTTCAAACTGACAATTTCAAAAGGCCAAACACCACTGTCAAAACCTGCAAATAATTAAACTTGAAAACAGTACAAATCAACTATTTCTCCAAGGCAGTTGCCATGAACTGGTCACTGAACTGTCTTCTGTGTGTGCAGGGACCTCAGCTACACAATGCCCTGTTAGTACTCCACAAAGAAGTAGGAAAATGTAGTTTTATTCACTATACAAAATCTTCTATTAAAAATTATGGTCCTTGCCTTCTATTTTATGAATATTTAAAATCTCTAAGTGCATTTTTTATGTTCTCCATCATTGAATACCACAATTCCCCTTGTGTTCAATGTGCTGATTTATTCCCGCTGACACCAATAATAGGTAATAGAAAAGACCCCACAGCATTATTAATTACCACGGGTGTTAATTAGATGTTACACATGGGAACAAGACAGATGGCAAGACAAACAGGAGTCAGACAGACAGGTATGGCTGAGTACCTCACACTGTCCTGGAAAGATGGATGATGCCTCTCTAGGTGTGTGAGCTGATAGGGAATGACCTTCGTTGATGGAGAAGACACGCGGTGGTAAGAAATATTAATGATGAGACAAGTAGCAGAAACTTCAGGTACAGGAGAGATGTAACAACAAAGGAACAAGCAAATGTTTCCTCAGCTCAACTGCATCCAGTAATTGAAATAAATGGAACATCCCAGCTGAGGAAGGGAATGGCATCTGCACTGAGTGACAATGATCCCATGCTGAAGGATGGTTGGTGGCTCCCCACAGCTGCTGCTCGCTTTGCTTAATCGTCTCCCGGCAGGAAGAGTGATAACATGCCAAAGGCATCTCATCCTTCTTTTTTCCTCCCCTCTAATTGCTATTTTACTTTTCAAATAATTGACAGAGCTTAGTTACGCATTTTGTATTAGCCCAGAAGAGCTGTAGGAATGGGGAGCACAACCCAAGCCCTTCCATCCCAGCTGCTGTAGGATCAAATGATGGACTCTGTGCTCCTCTCTCCTGGCCAGTCCATTACCATGACCCCCTTCCCTGCCAGTGAAAAGAGACAGACAAGAAAGACCAAAGGAAATACTTCCCTTGAACCCCTTGCAGCAAAGTACATCTCCTAAACCCAGAGTTTTTAAATGTCGTATTCACACAACATGGTAGATGAAATTCAAGAGAAGGGGTTGCCCCTTACTAACATGAAGGGATGTGTAGTAATGATATTCAGGTGCTGTGCAAGAGATCAGAACAAAGTGATCCCCAGTTTGTTTCCACAGGTGCCCTGTCCATGCTCTTTCCCACCCCAAATAAGCAGCATTAAGCCCACTGGGTTTGGTAATGGTGTTTACAAGACACCAGAGTCCTTGCCTTTCTGAGCCTCCCCTCATCTATTGCCTGACCTGCCACATGCAATCCTGCATTTAAAAAGGATACAAGTGGGTTGTGTCAGGCAGCAGAGAGCTCTGAGAGCTGCAAGAGCTCATGATTTATTGGTTTTGTCCAGCGATCCACTGGGTGGGGAAAGCCCAGGGATAGCCCAGGGATACTGTGCCCCAGCCTCAGCTCCCACTGCAGCTCTGCACCCACCAAGGGGCTGGGACAGGCTTTGGTGCGACAGCAGTTTTAGGGTTCCTGTCCTGGGACAAACAAACCTTGTGGTGGCCTCTGTTACCTCCCAGCTAAGGCTGACGAGAGCCTGTCTCTGTCTGTCTGTCCCTCTGTGCTATGTGACAGTTGATGGAACTCAGAATAAATGCCCAATTCCTGCCCAGCTGGAGATGACAGCCAGCAGATCCTCGCCCCAGGGGGTTCTCTTATCCCTTTTTAGCGTTTGCAGACAGAAAAGTGATCACAGCTTTTCCTTCACCCCAGGGGGATTTCACCAAGCACATCTTCATGCCAAGTCTGATTGTTTGGATGAGGCAGCATCAGATTTGCTAGAAACCCAAAGCAGAGCCCGTCTCCCACTCACAGCACAGTTAACCCACATCTTTATCCCTACAAACATCGAGAATTGGCAGGGCCAAGGCATAATTAAACAGCCAACCCTGGCAGTTATCAGTAAATAAATGCTATTGTTCTCCAGGAACTTTCTCCATATCCTAAAAAAGATCAAGTTTTCCATGTTACATCCAATGATTTGCTTTCAAGGTTTTCTGTGCAATTGATTTCCACTGGGCCAGAAAGCAGCTAATCAGCTGAAGGCTCTGCAGTGGGCAACTTGACAGACAGTTAATAGCTTTAAAAATATTTTTTCTATAACCTGCCAAAGTTATTTAGGTTTTCTTCAAGGTTTGTAATACAGCTCTATGTGCCGATTTATTTAAATTACTTTCCAGTATACCTTGAAAATCATGGAAAATAGAAATAAATGGATAAAGCATGGAGTGCAAGGATGTGTTGCTCCAGACTGTCTCCTTGGCTTCATCTTCACATAAGCACAGAAACAATAAGAGTCAAATGTAAAGACATTGGAAAAACATAGCTTAGGCATAATAAATCGCTGTATTACTGAATAATGTTACTGTATTACTGAATAAATTACTGTATTATTGAATAACATGAAGAACAAACAATACATGTGCAGTTCAGAGAGAAATCTGGATTTTTCATGAATCTTATAGAAAGATGTGATCATTATCAACTTCACAATATTTTAAGATGACTGTTTACATGTTAAGTCTTACAAAAATCTCCCATTCATCTCTCTAATTTCATTCTCTGAGTTTTGAGGGAAAACCCCACCTCCCACCCAGCAAGGAAAGCTAAGGAAACTTCAGATGGAAATCTCCAGCTGATGTATTAGAGCTATAAAACTTAGCACATAAATTGTTGCATGGACTCTTACACACTGAGTGCAGCAATCCTGGGATCTCTATGACAACAATCCCAACAGATGCTCTCTGAATGCTGCTGCTCACAAGGCACTTTCTGTGCTTCTAATGGGAAAACCACTATGCTGATTCCCACGGATTATTTTTGGAGTGAGAAATTGCTTGTTACGATATTTTACTAAGAATATGGAGAGGGGGTTGCACTGAAACACGTAAAATGATCTAAAATTTGGGCTGAGTACAGAAACAAATGCAGGAGTTCAAGGTGATGTCAGTGCTCTCCTGCCTCCTCCTTCTCTCCTACAGAAGATCATTAGGAATTGACTGGTTTAGGCCCAGATTAGCTCCAGGAAGCCTGACCTGCAGTTCAAGCTGCATCATGGATCAAAAGAAAATTAGAAAGGAAATCCCTTCAACTTCCACTCTGGCTGGGCTGCTCACCAGCCACATCCCTATTTGCCCATTTATTTATGGTTAGAGATCAGTGGGGAGCTGCTCCAGTTTTGTTTCATGAGACTGGAAGCAGTCAGAGGTGTCTGCCTGGTCCCTGTGCCAGGGCAGTGGCCACGTGCACTGCTGAAGACACGGGCAGAGGCCTTTAAACGTCTCATCCCACAAAAACCTGTTTTCTTTCTTCTATTTTTTGTGACATAGGAACGGATTGAAAGCAGCCTCCCCTGTTTTCAGCAGTGCCTGTTTCCATGGCACCCAGAACAGCAGCTGATGGCCTTGTTATAACAAAAACTCTAATAAATTTCCACAGATTGCTGGGAATTGCTTTTTTTTTTTCCCCCTAAACCCAGACAACCCTCTATTCCTGGAACCACCTCCTATACAGTCCAAAACTCTATGGTGAAGTTAAACTCTTCATAGTGATGATAGTTTTTAAACAAGAAATGAAATTTAACATGCATCCCTCAGAGAGAAAGAGAGAGAAGGAAAAAACCCAAACCGTATCAATTATTCTTAGCTATCATGGACTTGACAGAGCTCTAAATACATTTGTCTGATGAATCCTACCTGTGCAGCATCTGTTCACAGCCACTGAAAAGCAACCATGGACGGCCTCAGAGACAGAACATCTTCCCCCTTGAACTGTGCTCCCAAAAAGCTGCTAAGCTGCTGTGCTGCCCTGTGAATTTTTGAAGAGAGATAATTGAACATGGGCATTTTACACTCAAATACACTTTTCATCACTCTGATACTCATTTCTGTAAAACCTCATGAGTATGTAGCACTGTCTTTTACTTCTTCTTAGTGTCTTCCATCCCAGGTTGAGTGAATTTTAGATTTATTTGGTTTCTAAGGTGTTGATCCTGAGGATCCTTTGATTTTGTGTACAATTATAACTGAACATTGAGGAGCATTTACAAAACTGGGAAAAGCAGTGGAAGTTAATTGGCTTTTCATAGTTTCAAAGATAACTGAAAAAGTCCATACATTATCCCTCGTGCTTTGTTAATTATCCTGGTGACAGCCTGTGTTACAGTGGCCAGGAAAGAAAATCAGATTCCAAAACTGAGGAGAAAACAAAAAGCAGTATTCTAATGACTGTAAGGAAAGAAAAGCAGAGGAAGCAGTACTAACACTGCATTTGAAAATTCAGTATTAATGGAAGATTTTGTGCTAAATTCAGAGTACCTGTTTGCCAGAGATGTCCTCAATGTTGAGCATTACCAGGTTCTTATGTTAAAGGGAATCAATGAATGTTTGACCTGAGCATTTCTCCACATCCTGTTCTCAGTTCAGTGCCTGTTACTGCACCTGCTCTGCTCTCTGTACCCCAGCACCTCACAGACAGTGACCCAAACTCAGTAAGGAACTGCTCAAAATACATCTTTCCCCAAAGAACCTGTAATTCAGTTAATGAATAATAAAAATAATAGATCCTGCAGAACCACACAACTGCATATTCCTAAACGTGTCTTCTTGGCACACTGTGAAAAAAACACTGAAAAGCCTCAACTGAATTTCGAAGAGAAACCACATTTAGGTAGTAACTGTATGTAAAAATCTTGTCAAAAGTAACTGTCCTACAGGCCATTACAGAGAAAAATATCCAGAAATAAAATCACACAAGCTTAACCAAACATCCTCACCTCAAAGGAAATGATCTTTGGGAGCCACAGGAAGGAAAATATGGATAGGAAATAAAGTGAGACTGCTGTTCTTTAGGAACAGTAACTTAATCACTACAGTTACTGGCAGACCATTTCACTATGAGAAATAACATACATTAAAACCATGGAAGAGTTTCTCAGTGTTTTGGGAGACACTGCTGTAACACACTGAAATTACCACTAAGAGGTCAAAAATGCACTTTGGCATCCCAGGCTCTACCATATGGCTTGCATCCCCTTCCTGAGGAGCTGCACACGTGTTCTGCACAGGCACAGGGAGAAAGAAAACACAGCCCCAGCAATTCTCCATCTCATCCACAAAGGGCTTAATAAAATGACTGAAATTACTCCAGTTTAGCACATCATTATAAATCATTTTGCAGCCCTAATAGTCTCAGGTTCAGACATTAAAAGGACAATAAAACTGCTTAGGAAGTGTTCTCTCCACTTAAGAAGCAGGATGGAATTCACCAAACTTACTTCAACCTCTGAGGAATTGCCAGGAACGTTAATAAACTGAAGTGGTTGAGGAGTCTATTAATTTTGGACAGTGTGATTTATTTACTGATACTCTTTAGAAAGTTGCCCAGACAGAACTCCTTGCTGGCTGATCTTGTGCACTGTTCCCAGTGCTCCAGTAGTTTCCCTTCTGCTCCCTACCCTGGAATGGACTTTTCCCTCTGGAGATGAGAAGCCCTCTCCACATCCTTACTCGGCTGTGTCCTGCCTGCTGGAGGGGTCCAAGCAAACATGCAATTTATGGAGCATTTTCCTCCAAATATATGGAAAACATGACCTAGCAGCTTCCTCCAAGGCCTTTTTGCTTGGATAATCCTGGACAGACTGCTCCCAGGTGTGGGCATCCACATCCTGCCTTCAAGCCATGCAAAAATTGCCACCCTGCTGACGGAGCTCCACCTTATGGATTTCTATTCTTCATCTTTCCTGTTTGTTTGACAGACTGAAGGATTGAAACAAGCATGGGATTAGTGTTTGGTTTGTTTTAAAACACTGCAAAAATTTACTTTGCTGGCATAGCACGACCCACCCTCCAGGGAGGGACACTGTGCTGTTGTCCCGATTTTTGCCATGACACTTTTACCACCGGCTGAGCAGGACTCCATCCAAGATCTCATCTTCCTCTCAGCACAGCCTGAAAGTACCACTACCATGCTGTTCATCTGTGCTGGCTAACTGACAAAAAGCTGCACTGTCTGTCCCCTCCGTCAGGTTCCTCTGGTGCCATGGGGATTCCAGATCAAACCAAGGCCATGTAGTTTGTCCCAGAAATATATACATTGAATTTTCAACATGCATCCCTGTAGCAAGTGTTTTAAACACCACTGAGGGAGCATTAAACAACTCCAGAAAAAACTGGCATTCTACCTAATTTCTTTCTTTGTGTCTCAGGCAGGTAAATTATTAGGAATTTGCTATCAGAGAGCAAAACATTTCAATCTTCCACAAGATAATAGTAATGAGACGTGACAACAACCATAATTTGTGCATTAGGAGAGATCGAAAGGGCTGTTTAAGGGTGTGACAGTGGCTCATTTGCCATGGCAGAGTGTGACATTTTGTAAACCTGTGACACAGCCCAGATTGTGCTGCACTGCAATTGCTACATGTGCTCCTTTCCTCCTTTCCCCATCTTGGTGGGGAAAGCAATTCCTACACCTTCAACTACAAACCAAAATAAATGAGAGGGAGAGATCATTTGTGTTTGATGTGCTCTGCTTCTCACCACTTTATAATTTCATCCAATGGTGCTGCTCCACACAACTGATGTGATTTGTTGGACTCTCGAGCAGCTAATGTTTTTATTTTGAAACTGTTATCTTATTGATTAGATTTTTCATATACTTCACATTTACTTGCTTCTATCTCCTCCAAAACACTTTCCACACTTCATTTTGTCCACAGTGCAGTTCTACTTACTTATATACTATAACACATAATTTTATACAACATAGAATGAATGCAAAGTTCATGGTCAATTTGAAAGATTAAAAGTAAGATCTAAATTCTCCTGGCTGAAAGTGACTCCTGAAAAAGTTAATTATTCTTCTTTATCTCAGACTTACCCCTTAAAGCTGTCTGCTAAATCACAAGAGATCTGAAAGGATTTCACTTTTCACTCCTGGCCACAGAATGGCACAGCCGAATTTTAAAAGCGCAAATAGTGTGTGAAACGTGAAGAGTTATTGCTACTATTTACAAAGTACCAGGAACAAGTCCTGCTTTCAATTATTTCCGAAGATACTCCACTGAGTCTGATCCCCCACTGCCCTGCATAATATATACATTTAAATCTACACAAAGTGGGTTAGAAAGCACTCCTGGTCTGCTCTGCAAACATTTCAGCTTGAAGTGACACCGATAAAGAGCCACAAGAGAGACACTTGTTTCTAAAAAAGATGCTTTAGGCTAACAGAAAATATTATCAATAAACTTTCTGTGTATTTGAGGAAGGGAAAAATAAGCTGTATTTCTAACGTGCCCTGTCAAGGCAGCTGGCTACAGTTCTCATTGGGTTTAATAGGATGTATTTGGTTTCTGCTGAAAACAGAGTAGAAATGGAACATCGCTTTCACAGAATATGTTATTAACACTTCTTATCTGAGAGATTATTATCTCATATAATATGATTTCTGGAGTAGTATTAGCCCGGGAAAATCCCAGAGACATGCAGCCTGTGGCTGGGAGAGGTTAAGCACAGTTGTACTTGCAGAGAGAGAGCACAGGAGAAGGAAAAGTACCTGCTCAGGTCCTCAGGGAGCTGCTGCCCTCGGGCCTTGGGCTCCCTGCAGAGCAGGTTCAGGCCTCAGGTGGGCATGAGGAGAATGACTGATCCTGAGAGCCACCTCCAAGCTGGACAGGCTGACCATCACCCTGCTGGGGGGTCAGGGTGGAGAGAAGGGTCAGTGCTGGCTGAGAGTCACCCACAGGACTACGGAAGGTGCCAGCACTGGGCATCGGCCGCAGGGTGCTCTGAGGACTCCAGTGCCCACAGCTGGTTCCAGTGGGTCTGTCCAGCTCCAGAGGCTGTGAGAGCCAGCAGAACCGAGCCCTTTTGGGTGCTTGACCCTTGGGAACCCTCCTGCAGCACACTGTTTTGTGTCCTTATAAATGGTGTCAACTCCAACATACAAAGACCCCATGCTCCCACACAGAAGGCAGAGGAAAGTTCTGTGGGATGTGCTGTGAGAATATCTGCTGCTCATACATGTGGTAAAAAAATACAGGGTTGAATTGGGGTTTTACAGCATTCTTATAAGAGAACTTTGGAGGAGGAGGTTTGTGTCGGCTCCGTGACACGACCTTTGCAGCAGCCGATGGGCTGATTAGCTCAGCAGCCCATCAAAGCCTCACCACCGCCACTGCCTCCCCCACATCCTTCCCCAGGGCTTTGCTGCTTTACTGCCAGTGAGTTCTGCAGTAACTCCTGGCTTTCCATGAGCCATTTGGGGTGGCTGAATCCAGAATCCTTTCTCTTGTCTCTGCTTGCTCCTCGCAGAGCCCCGCACACCTTCCCCAGGCACCTCCCTGCTCCTGTGGGGCTGCACCCCAGGGCTGCAGGTGAGGCCACCCAGCTTTGTCTGGGCACTGGGAGGGATACCCCGGCACCTCCTGGAGCCACAAAGCCTCCTGGCAGGAGGAAAGGGAGCAGGATGGCTGCAGTGTCCACATCAGTCATCTCCATGCCCCAACACCCCTGTCCATGGCAGAACAAGGGTTCCGGCACCTTGCACAGCATTAGGCAACACGGGAACATCTCCTCCAGGATGAAATGTTCCCATGTTATCTAATCAGGTGTGGCCTAATAAATAAGTTAGAGCAGTACTGGATGTTAGAATGCAATCATGCTGCAACTAACCATTTTTGTCAATCCTACAGGAAAGAGGCAGCATTGTAAGTAAGTCGCATTCCCAGCACTGCCTGTTCCTCCCTCCTCCTGCACAAAAAAACAGGAATGCCTTCTGCCAAGAGAAATGGAATCAAATAGCTCCAGACATCTGTGAGCCTCGTAGTGGAGATTATTTTCCTAGAAATAAGACCATGGATTCCACAGAAAAGTATTATTGCTTTTCATGTGATAGGATACCAACAACCCAGCACTGAAATGATAAATATTAGAGATCGGGGAACTACTTGCAACAGGGTGTTAAATGGATTCATTTGGCCTCTTGGGTCTTCTTGGTAATTCTTCATGAGCTGATCTGAACAAATACTACTTATTTGACCACTAATTCATGCAAAAGCATTTCTATCTATAGACCACTTGCAAATGATGCACTGCTACTGCTGCCTCACAGTGTAAACAATCACATAAATTATATATTATGAACTCTATTTCCTGATCAGAGACTCCCTGAAAACAAAGATGAAGTGCGTAAGAAGTGTCACATCCCTTGTGACCAAACTCCTGACCATCAGACACAGTGAGAAATCTCATCCCAGTGCAGCTGTGCTCATGTATTCCCAGATTCTTGGTGCAAGCACACTTTTGTATCAGTACAACTGGCTGGAACAACTCCCATTAACTTGCCAAATGATGAGGTTTTGGAGGACCACTTTCAAATAATATTACAATTGCAAATATAATGTGAAGTTTGTGACTACACAATAAATTCTGCTCTATTAAAATAATAAACAAAACTGACAGGATATTAAACTGAGTTTCCATGAAAACATTCTCTGTGGTCTCCTGTGCAGGCTCCTCAGCTCAGAGCTTGATTAGACACTGCCATCGAGAGCAACCACGAGCTAAGAGCTCAGCCAGGGAGGAGAGCAGGGAGTCCAATCCAATTTCACCCCAAGTGATTTTTGTTTGCTCTTTGTTTGTTTGTGTTGGTTTTTTTCCAACTGCCAAACTCACATCACTTCAACACAAAACTGCCAGAAGGTTTTCAAGCTGAGAGACAGAAGCAGGAAAACTTAAACCAGTAAAAAGCCACATAATTGAACACCAAAGCTTAAGTACAAGCCAAAAAGGACTGAAACAGCCAACAAGCTGATCCTGTGTAGGTGATAAACTGTAAGTACAATAATTTAAAAGCTGGTCTTCATAATTCTTCATGTTTTGCCCCACAGAGCTTTTGCAGTTGCAAGGAATACTTGTGAAATACATTATCCATGGGAATATTCCATGTCTGTCCGTGTGGGGCTGTAATGCTTTTGACTCCTGCTGTATACAAATAAACACTTAGGTACAAAAGAGATGAGGGCAGTCTGTGAAAGAATAAGGAATGATCTCAGGCTTTACACTGACACATTGTTCAGACCTGTTATAAAACAGACTTCAAGAATGTGAGGGAACTTTGTAGCTGCAGCCTCCCTAAGCCCTGAACTCAGCCTTTGGAGATAAGACAGAACCTGGCAAACTGGGCTGCCATAATTGTACTGCTGGGTGTAATTTATCCACCCTAATAATACACTTACATTGATGCCAGTCCCTAAGCAATAATCTCCAGACTCCACAGTCTCATATGCATAATTCAAGCACATGATTAAGATGACTGGAGATTTCCTGGGGGGAATATTTAGATTTAGGTTCAGTACTGCTCAACTTTGCAACAGACAGAACTAGTTTCTACACATATCAAAACACATGGTAAGTAACAAATTTCAGATTTATGATGGGGGACACATTCGTATCAGCATGACAGTAAAGCATTTATCCTGCAGCTGATTAGGTTCTTGACCCACTAGTGAATGAATCACATTTCAGATCTGATCTAAAGCATTTTCCCTTTCTATCTTTTAATAAGCATAGAAGTTTTCCACTTCCTGATACAGTTTTGATCATCTACCCCTGTATTGCAAGGAAAATCTCTTACTTTTGCATTTTAATATGTTTTTCATCTTTTGAGTAAAGTTATCACCTACTTTCAACCATATTTATTCTTCATGTAAGTGTGGCCAGGATTTCTTTTAAAATGTCCAAGAACTAAATCAATTCTCCTAGCAGGTCTGGCCTGCGAGGAAATTCTTTCAGGATCTGACACAGAGAACATAGCAAACACTCCAACGAACTTGAAAATTCTTTAAGGGGGTATCAACAACAAACTAAAAACTTACTGGTTTAGGCAACAGAGTAGAGACACTGATGGAGAATTACCATTTCTGCAGAGAGTGCTAGTCCTCAGCAACCCTACTGAGGGAAGCACAAAGTTAGGAGGATTTCCTTTGCAAGAATAAATATGTGAAAATACCCATTCTATCTGTGTTTAGAGTTTTACCTCCCATGCTGGTGGACAGGAGACATTTCCCTCTCACAGAGCCTGTAGGTCATAGAAAGTGCAATTTCACCATAATAAGAATTCTTAAACTATCACAGATTCAGGCAAGAGCAGCTAATTTTCTGAAGGATTTACTTATGAAAGTCAAAGTAATTTATTTTGAGGACTATAAATGTCTGCTCAGACTTCTGGCTGAACCTTGAGGCATCTTTGATCTCCAGGAAAAGACAGAAGAGGCCGGGGATCTGCATGAGCTGGAGGCTGAAGCAGTGCTGGAGCTTGGGGGTCTCACCCACACCCTGCACTGCTGGCAGAGCCCCTTTCACCTCTGTGGGGTTTGGGAGAGCTGGAATACAAACCTCTGCCTTACAAACTCCACCTGGGATTGCTGACTCTCTACCTATCCCCGTGGACTGGGGGTTTGGGTTCAGCTGTTGGTTTTACTTACACATTGAACTGAATCCCCAGAGCACAGTGACAGAGGTTCGTCCCTCTGATCCAAGCCATGCTTCACAACTCTGCATCATTCTGATTCAGTAGAAGTAGCAACTCACTTGAGACTTTCACAGGCGTCACACTGACCCAAAGCAATCCCTTCAAAATTCTGTCAGCATTTGCAGCATCCTTATTATTCAGCATTTCTGAGCTGCTAAATCTGGGAACAGCTGTGGATAGATGCTTGGAGGATTAAGCTATACTTTGCTAATAAGACCTGACTGCAGCATCTCAGGAAACAGTGAAAGTCATTCTATAAATAGTGAAGGTTTCTGTTACAAAATGCTTTTACATATATTAAATCAAGATGCCATAATTAAAGTAACTATTTCAGAGGAATGGATAATAAGGAAAAAGTCATTAATAATCTCTTACCTCGTGTAGCTCTGGGAAAAAAATCTGATTGAGTCAAGCTAAAAATGCTCTTCAATTGAAACAAAATAGGTATATTTTCATTGGTTTAAAATAAATTACTGGTAGTGAAAATGATAAGGAAAACATACAAGTCTATTAGTAATACACACTGCTACAGGTCTTCTAAGGTTTTTCTAAGCATATCACAGTGTTTTCATAATCACAATCAAAATAGCTGGTTAAGTGAGTGATGCAATGTAAATTACAGAATTAAAATGTTTCAACCACTTTCCTGCAGATTTGGAATGGCTCTTTAAAGCATCTGAAGTGCCAATGGAGTACCAGGATTCTCTACAGTCAGCGATTGTCTGCCGTTTGCAATCAGTCTCCAATTTGTCACCCTGCTTCCAACAAAATATTAATGTAATCAGATGAAATTATCCCCCTTCCAGCCCCACGTGCGGTTTGGAGTCAGTGTTGCGCTTGCTACTGCTCAAAGTGGGTTCATGGTGCTCCAAGGAAGCAAGAGATGCTGAGAGATCAAAAGGTGACAATTTAAGAACGATACTTGAAGCAGCATTTTTAAATACATCATGGCATTATAAAGTAGAAAATGTCACTCTATCCTAGGACACCATTCCTGAGATCCCAGAGGCTTCCTGGTGAAGACAGTATCTGACACCCCCACCACATTCTTGCTTTTGTCCAAGCAGGGCTTCAATTGACAGCAATAAAGCTGGAAACCATGAACATCAAAAACCTGTAGAGAAATTGTTACCTTAACAGCACAGTGGTGTAATTAGTCACAATTAGTGGAGCTATCAATTGTAAGTGATTAAAAATGAGGCTTAGATAAAGACGGTGAATTTGACTAAAAATGTTTCCGTTAGAAAGATTTGACCTTCTTACCCATTAAATATGAACATTAATCTGCAGATGAAAATCAAGTTACAATTGAACAGAGACAATTACATTTCAATTTTGGTTGACAGTAAGCTCAGGTTTCAAATCTAATACAGTTATTTTGTGACCTCGGGCACCTCATCTAAAGTCCTTTCCATCTCTAAATGAAGATAATACTTCCCTGCCATTGTGAAGAGCTTTGAAACCTTGGCTGAATTGTTATTATTTATGCGTACAGCCCTGAAAGCATAACTCAACAGGATGGCTGTGTTTGCACATCTGAGCCTGGATGGTATTGTGAGCAAAATATTTACTCTCTCTGCACCCAAATAAATTTTGCTGGCAATATTGCAGCAGATGACTACTAACACTTTGCTTGCCTGCTTGTTTTTCCAAGAGAATCCTAAATAAAGCTCTGGATCCTACCAAAATGTATGTGCTTGACTTTCATCACAGAAATCAATCCACTGAAATCCACGGGATTGGTCACACGCCTCTGTTCAGGCTTAAGTGCACAGCAGCAGCACAATCACAACTTAAGGGAGCACCAAATATAAAACCCATTTTTAATCCATGCAAAGTCAACACATCCTACACCAACCCCACCCCGATGCCTTTGTCCTCACATATCCCAGCTTGTCACACTCCCACCAGAGTCCTTGGATCAATGGCTAATTAACTACATTGAGAGATGAGATACATGAATTTTTCATTCATTACAGATTCTGGCTGTCCCCTAAAGAATTGCCTGATCCCATCCTCTGGGGTTTTAAAGTGTTCAACTTCATAAATAAGAAAAGGAATGAAGTGTTGAGTAATGGCAGGGCTTGATATAAATTTATAGTGACGACATCAGTGAATATGTTGTCTAATTAAAAAGAGAAAAAAGGAAAGATTGGTAAAAAGAAAAGAAAAAATAAAGAAAGGTTGGAAATGTATAAGCATGAAAGAAAGAGCTCTCTTTCACCCTCTACCCTAAGAAGTTATTAAATTACCTCCCCTCAAGCCCAAGAGCACTGCCCTGTTTCCGAGGGACAGCTCTACTCCGATTCCCCTCCATGAGTGAGGGAAGGTGGTGGCAATTCAGCAGTGGAGCACAGGGCAGGAAAACACATCCAGGGTTTCACTGCGCAGTGTGCCAGCACAGCCATGGGATCAGCACATTTGTGGAGCTGCACAAACACCCTGAGAGGCCTCTTGGTGAGGCACATGCCAGGGATGAAAGGAAGGCAAATCACTCAGCCACTTCCTCTCGTGCTGGAGATGGTGTGAACAACAGCTCCAACAATCTCAGGGATGAACTGTGCCAAGATGAAACATGGGAATTCTTTTCCTTTTGGATTTTCTGCTTGCACAGTCCAGGCGCTGCTTCCCACTCCAGCTGCAGACACGGCTCACACACAAAATCACCACTGCAAGTGCCCTGCCAGGTAAACGGACTCAGCAGGTACCAGAGAGCCAGACTCCTAAAATGTGCTAATTCTCAAGCCCCTGACTCCCAGAGAAGCCAGGGAGCACAGCCCAGGTGCTGGAGTCCACAAACACCGCTCTGGGTTGGTGCCTGAAGCTGGTGCAGGCTGACTTCTGGTGCTGAGGTCTGTGGTGAGACCAGTGCATTATTAGTTTTCACATTTAGGACGGATTTTCCTGTCTCCTAAACTGCCTGTGCCATTCTGAAAACAAGGATGAGGAGGTGTGCCTGCAATATATCCTGCGTCACCACTGTTTGCTTGCTGTGACAGTAAGGGTAGGCACACAAGTATCAGCCATCTCTGGGAGTGAGGTATTTTTCTCGCCTCCTGAGAAGGGGATGGAATATGCCCTCCTCTAAAAAAAGTCATTGTTCTCTCATATTCTTAAGCCTTCTAGGTTGTGTTTTGTAGCCAGCAGCCAAAAAAAGTTCCAAACGGAGTCTTCAGAAGTCAAATAAAAGCCAGTGTGTACGTGAAGGTTGCACGCACGGTCACCAGGAGCAGCTGTATTTCTGCATTGCAGCTGAAATCAAGATTATGCTTCAGGTTTCCTCTGCAAGCCCCCAGGGAGAACATTGCTCACAGAGATGCAAAATTAAAAGTACAAGTACAATGGATTTCTTGCTCATTGGGTACGAAGGCCACCAACAACACGACTGCACTTGCATATAATAAATAGAAGTGTTTTCATTTAACGATGACTCTGCTGTTACCAAGAACACCTTTAAAGCTTTCAAAATATATTTGCAAGATTTCCTCTTTTGCATTGGTATAAGCAAAAAGCAATGCAGAGCAAGTCAGTAACTGGCTGGAACTCAGAGCACAGCCAACATCATCTCTGGCAGAACCTTCTGTCACTTACAAGGAGTGAATGACACATAGGCAAAATTAAAAGTATTGCCTAGGAGGAAAAGACCTAAAAAGTAGCTGAGGGCTACAGAAAAAGCCATAATTGTGTCAAAACAACAAGCCTGAAGGTAAATAAAAACATGCAATAGAAGCTCAACTCTAAAAATTGAACTTTTCAGTTTTTTCAGTTTCTTAAACTTCTCTGAAAGCCAGAGGAAAGCTGAAAGAGGGATGTGATGCACCTCCAGCTTTCAGTCTAAACTGCCTGCAACGTATCTCCTGCTGAATTGGCCGGGTTTATCTAAAACTGGGGTTCTAAGCTCATGACAAAGATCATTTGCATTATTATGAGTCACATGGAAAATCAGTCATGTTCCAGAGGGCTACATTAAAGTATAAATATGCTTAAAAATGGTCATAGGTCAGTACTTGGGGTTTTCTTTGGTTGTGTTTTTTCCATATACGAGGAAATACATGGTCTTACTGCAGAAGTATTCCCTTTTTTCAGAGCCACAGCAGAATGTCCTACATGGCTTCTAACTTTATCTGGAATTTACAGCAACATACGTAAGACAACATTCAAAACTTGGTAGCTGTGGCCAGATTCCAGCTTTTCATCAGTTAAATGAAAGAATGCAAACTTTGCTTTTTTTTCTATTGTTGTTTGTTCAACAGGAAATAAGATGAGAAGAGGTAGGGAAAATGGGTACAGAACGAGGCTCTGTTCTTTTTCACAGGAGAAAATTATTAGCAAACAGGCAACTTGAATTGCATGACTCCAGTTATTTGGTACCTAAATTTCATCCATTTTCTTCAGTAGAGTGATTTAACTGAAGAACAACTCCCCTGGGATCATGCCCAGGCTGTTCAAATGTCTCTCTGGGTCACACCAAAGCACACTTAAGCAGGTAAAGTGACAATTACATGGGCTGTCATCAGGCAGAGCATCCGAGAGCCTCACTCTGGCAGCCTGTTGAGATGGCTAAATCTCAAAGCTAAGCCTGTGCCATTAAGTACATTCCAGTCCAGGACCAGCAAAGCTGTGGAGCCTGACGGAGCTGTAGGGAAATGACCTCATACTTCTCTTTCTATGGATTTTAAGCACTGGTACTCCCCTGCTAGGTCTGTGCACCGAGGACCATGAGAAGCAGAAATATTTGACTTTGGGTATTTAGCAGTGAGCTAGATTCAGTATTTTTGCTCTGGGTAAGGCAGACATTTGTTCACACTTGCTGAGCACATTAGTGTATTTTCCACATGTGCAGCATGTGAATTACCTGTGAAACCAACTCAGACCAGCTCCCTGCAGCCAAGCAAGAATGTCAGAGTAAGTGATGTGCAGACGTTGCTTTCTCACCCAAACGCCCACTGCCCCTCATACTCTCTGTCTCCCTTCTCACACATGGCTTTTTTACTGTATTTCCCTCAAAATCTTTCCTTTCCCCCAATTACCCTCTACCCCTTACTCTTCACAGGCTATTTGAAGACCTACTCCTGTTTTAAACAAGGGAGCAGTTACCCAAGGCGCATGTTACCTGAGTATACCCCATGTGCTCCCATTTACTAATAGATTCCAGCTACTCTCCTGCAGGGAGTAAAGAAAATACCACACATATCTAACAAAGAGGAGCTCCTCTGACTTTGTTTCTCTTCTTGTCACGAACACTTCTGTTACTCTTTATTTATAACTAACCTTAAATAATATTAAATTATACCACTACAGAGACTTCTTAAATAAGAGTTATACAAAAGGTCCCACTTCATTCCTAAAATGCAGGGAGTTAGAAATGTTAAAAAACCAAAACAGAGATAAAAGAAAAACAGAAATCTGCAAATTGTCAGGAAAAAAGAAAAAAGGCTGGCAGGCGGCACGTGTAAAAACCCTCTAAGGTTTACAGTATAGTGAAAGAGATTCTAGAATACTTCAAGACATAGCAATGTTACTTGAGATGAATGAAAGTGAAACATTGTGTTGTTTTCCCTGAAATTGCACTGTTGTCTAAGGAGTGGTGCATTTTGTCTTCAAAGGCATCTGTAATCCCCTCCCTCCTCATGTGGCTCTGAGCAGGCCATCAGAGGCAGGCCGGTTTCTGCAGGTTAGTTGGAAAGTCCGTGACAGAAACAGAAGACGGGAGTTGAGGTGAAGCTGTGCAGTTGTGCTTTAGACCCTCCCAGCACCAGCGGTCGGGGTGAAAGCAAACTCTGGTGTCAGGCCAGGCCCCCTCTGTGAAGCTGCACAGGAAAAGGCGAACTCAGACTTAGCAAAACCATTTCTGCAGAGAGTGCTTTACGTTCCAGCCGCATTAGGATTCACAGGGGATTGCACGGTGGGGCCGTATGTCCAGCAATAGAGGCATATGTTGGATACTTTATGCACATGAAGTCAGAATCCCTCAGCTGTGCCTCAGGAGAAGGGTTGCAATGGCCCAAGAAACATCCTGAAGCGCACTGAAGTTACTCGTTTATCATGTCTTTCTCCTGCACCAAAATCTCTCAGAAAGAAGCAGCAAACAGCAGCGAATGAAAAGAAACCCTATTCCTACAGGTTGATTTTAAGTCACGGGTTCATTGCCTCTGCAGGTGAGGAGATGCCATGCTCAGGCTGTGGATGGAGGCTCCAGGAGATTTCACAAATTATTAACAGGGGAAGGAAGACAGAGAGTTCAGTCAGACTCCAAAATACTCAGATTGCACTAGGTATTTGTCTGGGCAAAAAAAACCAAAATGAAACAAAACAAAGCACTAAAATAACCAAGAAGGCAACTCCCCCTATTCAATACAGTTTCAGTGTTTTACCACCACAGTGAACCTGACCCTGTTTTCCCAGCCCTGCTGTCCCCAGCTATTCCATTACACACAAATAACAATCCTCCCAGGGTGCTGAAAATGGCTGCACACAGCTGGAAAATCACTTTTTCTAGCATATTCTTTGTCAATTGTTGCCCCTAATACATATTTGACCTGCTGGTCAGACTCCCCACTGGCCCGGCCTCATCAGGATGAGAGAAAGGAGAGCACTGTCAATCAAGGGCTCCTCTGGCCTGCTCCCTCTGAGTGTTTATTGAAGGAATGACTAAATCTGTGTACGAGAACCTTCTCCCAAAAAATAACTGCCTGCTTGTGGTGCTCAAATAAATATCTTTTATTGCCCATCTGCAAATCCTGGTTTTACAGAGAATCGGGCAGAGTAAGGATTAATTACAGCATCCATGGCACGTGCTTTGGAAAAATGAAGCCTCCCAAAGTAAAACCAAGTCAAGCAGAGCTGCTGTGCTCAGGGCTTCACAGCTTCCATCGCAGAAATCCACCAGCCCAGCTGTCTGCACACTGTATGGAAGCACAAAGCATGGGAATGCCACGGACTGGCTGCTGCTAATTCCTAGTCTGGATTTGTAGGCACCAGATCAATTTAGCCAAACCACCAGCATGTTACACTGCACAGAAGCAAGGGCTGAAATTTGAATGGCTCTGTCCAAGGAGACTTAGATAGGATGGATATTGCAAACCAATAATTTCTCCCTACATACATACAAATCTAGTTTTTCTGTGTTGGATTTCATTGAAAAAGGTTGTCATATAATCTTCATAACAGGGCTTTATGGAAGGACATGTTTACCAGCACTGCAAAGCTGTTAAACTCTGCTCCCTGAATGCAAAGTGCATTTTGCCATCAAATTCAGAGTGACCATGATTTCACATTTGGCTCATTTTTCATCCTTAGAGAATTTGGAGCTTACCAACCAAAGTTCTGATTTTACTCCTCTCCATTCAGTGCCAGTTCATTTTATGTCTATAGAAAACTGATCAAAGTCAGGTCATTAATTGCTTTTTTACAAAGCAATGAAAAACCCATTCATTTTGAAATGGAGCCTACACCATGAATGTTCTTGTGGTTTACACTAAAGATTGATCTGGTACCTAGCTATTAGTGCAGTTCTATGTACTTTAACTAATGGCTCTTTAGGTCTTCAGACTAATGGTTTGTTCATATGTTTCTGTGCAGAAGTATTTGCCACTAACTTCAGAGAAAATTAAGTTCATGAAATAAATGTTTATCACACTGAAAGAGAAAAGTCAATGAGAAAAAAAAACCCTGCATAATTTAAAGGGCTCCACTAATATGTAAATACATGCTTTGTACAAATAGGTAAACAGACATTAATTCAGAAAAAAAGCTGGATTTCTAACATTTTTGGCTGTTTTATATATCTTTTAAATATTTTGTGTCATTTTGTCCATTTATCTTTTATTTTTATTTCCAGATACTGGTACCAGTAACAGCCCCTGGCAGCTGTTTCACCCTCAGCCTCCCTGGCTGCCCGAGTGGGCAGATGGGGAAGTGGCAATATTTGCTACATGAAGAGACATGGCCCTGAATATATCAACTAAAACACCTTGGTTAACTTAACCAGAATGGTGTTTTAGTTGATTTTGATTAACTGCAGACAAGGAAATCAAAAGTGATGATGGATCACCGTGGGAACGGAGTCTTGCCAGCTACAGTGCCAGTTACTAATTTGTAATATTTTAATGACTCATGTTCAGGCATTTTAACTAAAAGCAGTCAGTCTAATAAACTTTTAAATGTAAATGCATTTAGGATGTGAACACTCTTCAATTTGCACTCGGTGTGCACAACAACTTAATAACATCATTACACATAAATACATCGCTGTACATGAGCAGTAAGCTGTGGTACAGCAGAAATTGGATGGCACATTTACCCTAAGTATTTGATGAGATAACATTACACCAATTAACTACATTTTTAAAATTTCCCTTTCCACCGAACAGTGCTTGGAATTGAAACAACTTTGTATTGTTATGGTCTAAGCCTAACTTTTTAACCACAACAAAAGAAGAGTTGCAATACTGTTTGGAAAAAGGTCCCTTAACCACAAGTCTGGCAGAGAAGGAGGGCTGGGATAACATGCAATTTTTCAGTATCTCTGTGAGACAGTCAGGGACAGCCATTCAGATGCTGAAAGGAATTCCATTTCGTGTTTCCACACCAGCCTTCTCTCCATGGGTTATCCTTTCATGAGTTCTGTGAGGCAGAGACCCATCCAGTTTTTCCCCTTCTCTAAGGCCAGAGTCCAAAATGGACACATTAAAGGACACGTAACATTCCCATTGATCCTCTAACTCAGCCAGGTTACACTTCCTTGCCACAAAAATTGTTCTGGCTCCCTGTGGATACTAAAACAATTTGCTTGGAAGCTCATAGGAGGGTCAGTGCAATCCCAGCTCTAAAAGGAATGTGGCCGCACACGCTTGCACGGCTGTGGGAGGCAGGAAAATGGGACAAAATTTGGGATGGGGCAGACCTGAACACGGCCTGGTTCCACAGGGACACAGAGGGTTCAAAGCTGTTCTGTAGTTTGGCACTGTCCAGATCATCACTAACACAACTTCTTTTTTTTTTATATGCAAACTAAATTTACATGCAAATTGTACATCTGTCAACTGAAACCTCACAATACTATCTTTGAAAATCAAGACAGGCTCAATCCTATCTTTAAGCACAAGCAGAATCAGCGAAGACTCTGTAGTCATTTAATGACTGCCTGTTATGCCCAGTCAAAAACCACAGAAGAGAGAAACTTATGATTTTAATCTTAGAGACATCTTTATATATGTCTTTAACAGATTTAAATATATTTTCCATTTCTACTGTAACTTCATTTCTTTGCTTTCCTAATTTTTCCTTTTTTTTTTGCTGATCATCCCTCCATTGCTAAGCGAAAGCCTCACCTGCCTCAGTGAAATTTCCAACCATAATGCCTTAAACTCAATCAATAAAAGCAAGTTTTACAGAACATTCGAATTAATGAGGCGCTGATAAAAATTCAGTGGTTTCACCTTCCATGCAAATGGGCTCTAACATGCTGTACTCCAGGTACAATCCTTCTGGCATAACAAGGAGTGCTGGCCTGAATGCTAAATGGTCACACTGCTTTGGGGCGGTTCCTGCCACCTTCCACAGCTGACTGCTACAATTATCCCAAAGAGCCAAACACATGTTCTGGAAATTAGGAAAATAGAGATGGTCCCAGCAACACTGACCTCTGAGCCCTGTTTGCAACAGGGACATGGAGCTGCTGGGGTGAACCCCGAAGAGAACACCAAGCTGATCAGAGGGATAGAGCACCTCTGCTCTGAGGAAAGGCTGAGAGAATTGGGATTGTTCAGCCTGGAGAAGAGAAGCTTTGGGGTGATCTAACTGCCCCTTCAAGTACCTGAAAGGCACTTACAAGAAAGACAGGGCAAGATATTTACAAGAGCTCGAGGGATAGGACAAGGGAGAATAGGTTCAAATTGAAAGAGTAGGTTTAGACCAGGATTTAGGAAAAATTCTTCCCTGTGAGGGTGGGGAGGCCCTGGCACAGGTTGCCCAGAGAAGCTGTGGCTGCTCCATCCCTGGAAGTGTCCAAGGCCAGGTTGGAACTGGATTTATCTTCAAGGTCCCTTCCCACCCAAACTGTTCTAGGATTCTATGACTCTGCTACTTACTGCTCAATAAGCTTTGGCAGTGCTAGCAACAAACACAGCCAAGAAACGTCCTCTGCTACTTACTGCTGTAAGTTATGTGTATCTGCAAAGAACAGAGGACAGAGTTTTCTCCCCAGACTGCACCACCCTTAACTCACTATGCCTTGGAAACGTAACAGCACAGAACACCAGTTCCTGTACTTGACTAGACTACAACTGCCCTGCAGAGAAAATGTCCTGCCCAGGGAAACCACCACCTAATGGTAACAAGGNGTGGTTTCACCTTCCATGCAAATGGGCTCTAACATGCTGTACTCCAGGTACAATCCTTCTGGCATAACAAGGAGTGCTGGCCTGAATGCTAAATGGTCACACTGCTTTGGGGCGGTTCCTGCCACCTTCCACAGCTGACTGCTACAATTATCCCAAAGAGCCAAACACATGTTCTGGAAATTAGGAAAATAGAGATGGTCCCAGCAACACTGACCTCTGAGCCCTGTTTGCAACAGGGACATGGAGCTGCTGGGGTGAACCCCGAAGAGAACACCAAGCTGATCAGAGGGATAGAGCACCTCTGCTCTGAGGAAAGGCTGAGAGAATTGGGATTGTTCAGCCTGGAGAAGAGAAGCTTTGGGGTGATCTAACTGCCCCTTCAAGTACCTGAAAGGCACTTACAAGAAAGACAGGGCAAGATATTTACAAGAGCTCGAGGGATAGGACAAGGGAGAATAGGTTCAAATTGAAAGAGTAGGTTTAGACCAAGATTTAGGAAAAATTCTTCCCTGTGAGGGTGGGGAGGCCCTGGCACAGGTTGCCCAGAGAAGCTGTGGCTGCTCCATCCCTGGAAGTCTCCAAGGCCAGGTTGGAACTGGATTTATCTTCAAGGTCCCTTCCCACCCAAACTGTTCTAGGATTCTATGACTCTGCTACTTACTGCTCAATAAGCTTTGGCAGTGCTAGCAACAAACACAGCCAAGAAACGTCCTCTGCTACTTACTGCTGTAAGTTATGTGTATCTGCAAAGAACAGAGGACAGAGTTTTCTCCCCAGACTGCACCACCCTTAACTCACTATGCCTTGGAAACGTAACAGCACAGAACACCAGTTCCTGTACTTGACTAGACTACAACTGCCCTGCAGAGAAAATGTCCTGCCCAGGGAAACCACCACCTAATGGTAACAAGGGATTGCAGAGAGGTTTTCACAGCCTGTATCAACCCCCAGATTAATGTACAGCACCAGCTTTTGCTTTGCTGCTTCATTTATCATTCCAGGATGCCTTTTCCCTGGCTGCACTGAGGCTGGTGCCCACACAGCAGTCAGACTTCCCTAAACATCTTTAAATATCTGAAGTGCAAACCCAAACACAGCTCTCTGCCTGCCTTTTGACACAGGAGCAGTGAGAGGCATTAATATTCATTGATAGAAAAAATAATTGGACTGGAATAATTATTTTAAAAACACCTTTTAGCAGAGCAGAATCATCTGTGGATCCTGCTTATCAAGACCATTTACCTTGCAGGTCATTTCTGATTAATGAAAAGTAGGTCTAATTGATATTTAATGGGAATTCTGGCAATGCTATTCGAAAGATACTTCTGCCTGTTGTTTTGCATTTAGAAACACCCTGCTGTCAAACTCTTCAGTTTGATAGTCACTGATGGAATAAATATTTTGAAATTCACTTTTTGTCCCCTGGTTAGATGGGAATAGGCACAGGACAATGGCTGTGCACAGCTTGGCTGTACTTGCAGGCTTTCGATGTTGCACTTTGGCTCAGATTTTTGATCTTTGATTCCCACTTCTGGTTTTTGCCTGACTGCTTGTTAACAGCAGTGCCTGGGACAGTTCTCTCACTGGGGGAATCCACCACGATGGAATGCTGCCTCTCCATTTGTGCTCTCCCTCCCTCAATNGGGTGGGGAGGCCCTGGCACAGGTTGCCCAGAGAAGCTGTGGCTGCTCCATCCCTGGAAGTCTCCAAGGCCAGGTTGGAACTGGATTTATCTTCAAGGTCCCTTCCCACCCAAACTGTTCTAGGATTCTATGACTCTGCTACTTACTGCTCAATAAGCTTTGGCAGTGCTAGCAACAAACACAGCCAAGAAACGTCCTCTGCTACTTACTGCTGTAAGTTATGTGTATCTGCAAAGAACAGAGGACAGAGTTTTCTCCCCAGACTGTACCACCCTTAACTCACTATGCCTTGGAAACGTAACAGCACAGAAAACCAGTTCCTGTACTTGACTAGACTACAACTGCCCTGCAGAGAAAATGTCCTGCCCAGGGAAACCACCACCTAATGGTAACAAGGGATTGCAGAGAGGTTTTCACAGCCTGTATCAACCCCCAGATTAATGTACAGCACCAGCTTTTGCTTTGCTGCTTCATTTATCATTCCAGGATGCCTTTTCCCTGGCTGCACTGAGGCTGGTGCCCACACAGCAGTCAGACTTCCCTAAACATCTTTAAATATCTGAAGTGCAAACCCAAACACAGCTCTCTGCCTGCCTTTTGACACAGGAGCAGTGAGAGGCATTAATATTCATTGATAGAAAAAATAATTGGACTGGAATAATTATTTTAAAAACACCTTTTAGCAGAGCAGAATCATCTGTGGATCCTGCTTATCAAGACCATTTACCTTGCAGGTCATTTCTGATTAATGAAAAGTAGGTCTAATTGATATTTAATGGGAATTCTGGCAATGCTATTCGAAAGATACTTCTGCCTGTTGTTTTGCATTTAGAAACACCCTGCTGTCAAACTCTTCAGTTTGATAGTCACTGATGGAATAAATATTTTGAAATTCACTTTTTGTCCCCTGGTTAGATGGGAATAGGCACAGGACAATGGCTGTGCACAGCTTGGCTGTACTTGCAGGCTTTCGATGTTGCACTTTGGCTCAGATTTTTGATCTTTGATTCCCACTTCTGGTTTTTGCCTGACTGCTTGTTAACAGCAGTGCCTGGGACAGTTCTCTCACTGGGGGAATCCACCACGATGGAATGCTGCCTCTCCATTTGTGCTCTCCCTCCCTCAATCCAACCCTTTCCCATCTCAGGCGACACAGAGCGTGTCGCCAGAACTGCCCTTCCAAAACCTGAAGTGATTTAATGTAGCATACAAAATGTCATCTGTACAACTGCATGTGAAATGGGGAAAACATGCAAGCGCAGAGAATTGGCCTTGGAAGAGTTCCACAGAAAGAATTTTCTTTTTGAGACACTTGGCTTTATTGCACCCAGGGGAAGCACAGGGGAGTTCCTCCTTCCACTTTCTTATGATGTGTGAGTTCTTCACACCGGGCCACTGAGTTTCTGCAAGGCACTCAACAAAGCAACAGATGGAGAAAGGAAAAGAAAAGGTTTGAGACTTCTGGGGTTAATGCTATGCCAAAGACCATTGCAGAAGTGGATTTTGCCTCCTTGGGTTTTAGATTGCATCCATAATGCTGTGACAAACAACAGCCTGATATGAAGAAACTGGATATATCAATAATTCACATTTCTAGGGAAAAGGAAGACATTAAGGTAGTTGCTGTTTCCTTCATAGTCATTTCTTATTTGGGATTTGGTAAAAACGCAGTATTAGAGGTGGGGAAACAAGAAAATGAAAAGCCCCAGAATTCACTGCCCTGTTTGCCAATTCCAAAACATCTATTGTTCTGTTAACTACAAATTTGAATGATATCATGAAGCTGGCTGTCTCCAGAGAAATAAAAGGATGAAGGCTCAGCAGAATATTTGATGCTCTGTTCAAGGTTCAGGCCAGTCAGACCCAGAGGAATAAGAACAACCTCAATCTACCAACATCTGCAACTGCTGCTGTAAAAGGTAACGTAATCCCTTTGCCAAACAGGTGAGAAAAGCAAGGCAACCATTAGACAAAACTTCTGTGTGGCACTGCTTCTCTTCAGAGAAAAGCATGAAAAGGGGTGTTAGAGATGTTTCAACACCACCAAGATAAGGAGACATCAAAGAGTTGCTTCTTCAAGTGTGGCCAAATGAACTAAGATTTTAAAGGAATCAAAATTAACTTGTGAGCCATTAGGAAGAAAAATTTTCAATACTTTTGTTCTTTTAATGTCCCTCAGTGGAAATTCCCCTTTTTCTCTTGTCACTTAAGGAAAGACATTCTGACTTGTTTCCAGGGCTTTCAGTGACTGAAGGAGCAGGAAAAGAAGTGGAGTTGGAAGGATCACATAAAGTAGGAATCCTGGACTTGGCACCTCAGCCCTTGCCATGCAGGCAGCACCTGCCAGCACAGTGCTAATCCATGTGTCAGGCCATGTCCTGGCTCCTGCACTTTTCCCTGGTGACAAATACCTTTACCCAGACAATTTCACAGCCATCTGTTAATTGGGCAAACACCATCACTCCACATTCCCAGGAAAGCCTCCACCTGGGTGTTTCAGGCCAAAGGATAACTGAGATGCCATTTGAAAGACATACCCAAAACAAGCTGGGTTTGAGAAGGGTGAGCCCTTCCGAGGTCAATTCCCCCAAACAGCACTAATGATCTTCTGAATAATGAACCAGGGCAGAGCAGCAGCTGGTGCAGAACCAGGAGTGAGTGGGAATTGTCAGTCCGGCTGCCAAATTAAAACCAACACAAACAAATCAACCAGCACCTCAAAAGGGTATGTTCTGCTCACCTGGCCACGCTGATAGAGCTTCATTTCAAATGCCTGTTTCGGTTGTATTTAATAATTGCCTCATGTAAGATAAATATTTCTCTCTTGTTTCACCTTTTAATGGCTGAAATGTTACTATAAAGGTCTCAAAAATTCGGAAAAAACAATCAGTGTTGGCTTTTGTTAGCTTTTTGTTAACTCTGGTAAAAACCTGATTGTATCACACTAAGAAAATGATGAAACACCCAGTCCAGCTTCTCCCAGGTCTCATAGCATGAGTGAGGCAAATACAGACTTGGATAAATCCACCAGGAGAAGGGCTGGGGCACAATCTTTTCCATTAAATGTCACTTAGCCCGGGTCTGTTGCTTAGGAAGTCCTCTCTGGAACAAAGCAGGAACATTCCCACTATTTATTTGCCCAGGGAAGTTATCCTGAAAGTTAAGCACTGGGAGTGGAGGTGGGTGGTGTTTGGTGGTTTTTTTACAGCTTCAGTTAGGAAAAGCATCTCCAGCCAAGCTTAAACACATTTAAATATTTCACTTGCCTAAATGGGATTCTGGGATTAATGCCTATTGGGCTGTGTGCTCTCAGTAATACTGGGACTTTAAGCCAGAAAACATGGAAAAGAGCAATGAGCACAACGCTGCAGGAGCTCCCAGATTTCTGGCGCTTTGCAGCCATATGCTCTTTGTTCTGCTGCTGTCTGGGCAGAAGAATCACAGGGATTACATGAAAGAGATTCACCTTTGGCACTCAAGGAGATGCTTTTAAAAACAGCAGAAGGTGAGCCCAGTGCCCCTCTCAAGTTCTGAGAAGTCAGGAAAGGTGAGTAAGAGATCCCCTGGTTCTCCAGTGATGGGTTCAGCCAGAAGCCCAGAGCAGTGCTCAGGCAAGTACTGACCCAAAGACCTCACTGAAGGTATTCACACCTTTGCAACCTGAACTTCACAAGAATAAGCAGGAAAAAGCGCAATTTCTGACTACAGCCTGAGAGAAAAAAGGAAAAACCAAACATAAATAAAAAAAGATACGATTTTCCTCTCCTTTGGCAAAAGTTTGAAAAAATCAAAACTTCAGATGTGCATTTTCTATTTCCAAATGCAAAAATGTATCTGCATGGTGCAAGCCCAACTCTGGGAGCTGAGTAAGAAGTTTCTTTAAGTAAGGCAAGGTAAACAGAGTATCTGTTGTCCATTCATTTATTCAGCTCTTATTCCCTGGGGCTGAACTACTCCATCTCTCTTCTGTGCACAGCCTTGCTTCTCATTTTAGTAATTTGCTTATCGTTAGGCCCTGTACTGAGTTCAGTGCCGGGAATCTGGAATTTTAGACCTCAGAAGATGCCATCATTCCATTATCCTTGATATCATCCACTAATCCAAACCCTATCTTTCATCTGCCTACAAGCAAGCCTAATACCACTCCATCACACCTTATCTACCTGAGTCTTATTTTCACTCTCTCTGCAGTCAGCAGAGCTGTACCTGTGCTGCTGATAATGCCCTGTTTTCATTGAGAAGAATGAAAAATAGGATGAGGTAGAGGATGGAGATGCAGAGGGAATAACCATAAGGAGCTTGTGCTCTCCCTCACCATACCCAGGAGATCACAGGTGAGGTTTGAAGCTTAGGGAAATACACGTGGAAGTGTTAAATGTTTGACACTTTTCCCTTTTGGAAGCAAGATACAAAGCACACTTGCCATGTGCCATTAAGAAAAGCACCTAATTCAACTGTAGTGATGGAATGCAAATTGTTTAAGAGGCCACAGTCTCCCTGGGGTGGAGAAATGGCCCTGCAGGAAGCTGATTGCTGAGGCCTCTAGCACACAGCGCCCAGGAGGGCTCTGCCATGGGGGGCTTTACCTCCCTGTCTGATGCTGCGTTGAGCTGACTTTTGAGTTAATATAAATTATTCATGGCCCTTTTATCAGTTGTTTCTCCTACTTTGTCCTCTGCTTGATTTTGGTTCCAGCTGCCAGATTGCCTGGTGTCTCTCCAGTATAAATGATAAACTGATATTCCAGACACATTTGTCGTCATTTGACTTTTGCTAACAAATTCATACATGTCAGCACTTTAATATTTATATAGCCCAGGGTTAAATTACTGGAATTACAATGCTTGTTTTATCATCACAAAGAATACTCAGAATTCTTTGTGCTCCATTGGAGTTGTGAAATTATTTTGACATTTTTAAATCCCAAGAGTTATTTCCAAGATACAATGCAATTGTTCGGTGGCTCCCTTTTGCCTTTTCTTTAGCTTTGCAGTTAGTAATAATTTTCTTTACTAAGTAATGCCCATTAGCTACATGTATAACCTCCTGAAAAGTATCCAAAAGACAGTTATAATCCTGTCACAGTAGAACTGTTTGGGAGTTCCTTTGCAAAATGCCTTAAAAAATTGTGTGCACAAGAATTTTCTATCAACAGCTGAGAGGCTTTAGGCAAAACCTCCCTCAAAGTATTCAAGTCCTTTTTAAAAAAACCCTATAAAATCATGCGAATTTATCCTACTTAATTAGATTTATTAGGGACAAAATCTAAGCACAAAGGAAGCATTTTCCAGGCAACTACAGAGAGCAGAACCCATTCCTCTTTGGAGTTTCCCTCTCACTAAGGAGTTCAGTGAACGTGGATGGAGCTGTGACACCTGTACTACCCGAGGATCTGTCCCCACAACACTACAAGTGAACCTTGACCCACACGGCTCTGCTGTTTAATACTCCATATTACCAGCTTCTGCTGCTCCCGAAGATTTGAAATGCCCAGAGAAAACACCCGTGGTATCCATTCATCCCTCTGCTGCTCTCTAATCCCATTACAACTGCACTACAATGTTGGAGTGGTTAATTGAGCAGTTACGGAGCGTGGAGTACAGTTAAATGAATAGGAGATGAAGAGATGAGAGTCCAGGAGTGCCACAGGGAAAAAAAAAATGGATTGAGAGAGACACTGGGAGCTGCCGTGGTTAAGATTCATAAATCTTCAAATTTTGGCTCAGATGTCAGTTCTGAGGAAAAGGAAAACCCCCAAATTAGGGGGGTTTTATTCTGAATATTTAACCTCACTGTGTCCTCTGATTTAAAACATCCATCAGCCCAAAAACTCCACAGAGAAGGTGAGGGGGAAAAAGCACCAAGACACAGAAAAATCTGTTGTGCAGACCCTCCTTCCTTAAGACACCAAGCTTGGAACTGCCACATGCAGTAAAGCTGAATTTCTGTCCCCTGTCCAGAGCTCCTGACTGACAGAGAAGCACTGATTTTAAAGCAGAAGGTGGCAACTGGAAGTGTCAGGAGAGAAGAACAGAAGAAAGAAGACAAATGCCCAAGTCAGCAAAGCACTCTCAAGAGGGAAGATTTTGAAGAAATGAGTCATGGCTGGTTTTTGGCAATGAAGACAAATAACATGTTAAAACCAAACTGGAGACTGCTCCTTTCAGAGGGGCATCTGACCCTGTCAGTTTGCATGTGCTCTCACCACATCCCACCGACTCTCCTGCTGCAGAACTGCATCTGGGGAGAAGCAGAAAGCTGGAAGAGAAAACAACTAAAACCTGGGAGCTCCAACAACCACAATGAATAGCTTCAGCAAAGCAACTAAAATGAATGTTTACTTCTAGAAGTAAATATAAGAGATTAAATGCTCTTGTTTCTTCCTGTCAGCCTGCTTAACACATTGCTCATGCAACACCTGACATCTGAGCAATAGTGAATTTAATAACTAGTTCTCTTCGTTGATAGCTGTATCAGTCTGGTTATGCAAATAATACATCATAATATTGAAGTGGTCACAGCATTTATGACAACAACATCAAATGCAATGCAATTCTCTCCTGTGCAGTCAGTCAAGCACAGACAGGAAGGTGCTCAACAGCTGCCTGAGAAGAGAATGTGACCAGAGGCAGCACTGCCTCAGGAGGTGAACCAGGGTCATGTACCAGTGCCTGTTTCTGACTCAGGGCAGCCTCTGGTCAAGCACTTCCCCATCTGGCTTTGAGGGGTCCCAGAAGTGCCTCAGCAGCCACAACTGCTTTCAGGAAGGGCATGCCAGGACTTAGAAATCAGGCCTTCCTTCACCTTGGCCTCTGAGCAAGCCTAGTGTGAGAGACAGGCTCCTTACACGCGTCAGGACCCTCCCAAACCCCAGCATTTTCTTATGAAATGAAAGCGTCAGAGCAAGGTTTACAAAAACTGCACTTTGATGCTCTGTGATCCTATGGAGAGCTAGCCCTTGTATTGAGACCTGCCCCATAGGTTGTCTCCCAACCCTCTTCAGGAAGCTTGGCCAACGTGCAAGAAGGACTATGAGCTTTGTTTCTCCATTTATAACACATTTCTTCACCAGAAACTCAAGGAATGAAAGCCAAGTGGAAAACATGTTTCCTGTGCACACGCCGAAGTGTTTCTGTCTGAACAGATGTCCTCCCTTTGCTATCACCAAGCAAACACACTCTGGCAGGACTCAACTAATGCACAAACACGATAAACCTACTGCAAGCAAAACAATTGTGCTTTTCCTTTCTGATATTATTACATAGGCCAGATAGGTGATAACTTTGAATGCAATGCTTTATTAATCAAAGCTGAGGTGGTTGCCTTTCTCAGTCATTAAAATTTCATGTTTGCAGCTGCTGATCACCTAACACTAGCTCTCACGTTTTGCATTTTCCTTACATTTGACAATTCATTAGCCACTTGCCTGTGCTATTTCCCCAAGAATGTTATGCATTAATTTTTGAAGTAATAAAGATACATAACAGTATACATATAAAGTTTCTTGCCTATGAGTGATCTTGCTTTGATGGACACATTTAATCAAGACATTTTTTACCTCTACAGAGCTGTGCACTTCAGAATTTCTCACATCACAGATATACTTTCATCACTCAGGTAAACATCCCCAACACGATACAGCACAGACTTCAAACTCCTCACAACACAGAGACACAAAGTGGTCACCTGCATCCTCTTCTCAACTGATTGAACAACTCCAAAACATTCAAAGCTGTTATCCAGGCTGCAAACCAGAAGTTTTCTAATGGGGAAATACTCCAGTTTCTTTCACAAAACGAGGTGTAATCAACAGGCAGGTTTTAAAGGTATCTCAGGAATCCAAGTACAAGTGCTCCAGTACCAAATACAGCTCTCAACTGTAGTACAATTCTATCCATTCACTCTTCAGTGGAAATTCCTCTCACTTCCACATCAGATATATCCTAAAACTTCCCTGCAAAACTCATCTGAATTCTAATACAAAACTAAGTTTTTTTCCTTTTAGTACTTATTCTAAATTGATGGGGTTGGGGGACAAGCTTTTGCAAAGCTGCCACATCTAAATAATGATCACTGAAATCACATTTATGATAAATTGTACAAGGAAAGGTGATTAGAATGTATGAAAAAAAAGACTGTTGGAACCTGCCTGTTGTGCCAGGTCACCAGCAGCATGGTATCAGCACGAATTCATTGTCCAGCCCCGCCGTAGCCAAAGAAGCAAGAGCAGTCATTGCTTCCACACCATACACAATTTCTTCCCCCAAATTGCACTTTCTCACTCAGTCCCTGTTTTAAAACTCAACCAACTGTGCATGGATGAACAGAGCAGGTTTTGCTCAAAGAATCAGAGCATCCTCCAGAGTGATGACTTAACTCTGACCTCTAAGAAAAAATATCTTCCAAGAAAAGCCACAAAACCTGAACACCACTAGATTTCCCAAGCACAGCCAATGAACCCATGGGGAAGAACCAGTACGCTGGATAAAACTATAAAACATTAACCAAGTAAACAGACCTTGTCTTCCTCTTGTGCCCTACAAAATATTTCACAAAATACTATTATTCCCTCTGAAAATTGACTGAAGGCACAGTTAAAAGCCATCTGGGGCTATTCTCAAATGCTGTTCAAGAATAATCCCATTTGTTTTCAGCACTGGAACATGAACAGACCTTCAATTAATCAGCTGTCCTTCCAGCTGGGTGAGGGGGTGTCGGCCCCTATGTCTTAGGGGGCAAATGTACCTCTGGATCACCTGGGAAGGATTCCACATCCCATCCAACCTGGAGCACAACCTGCCAGGCATTCCATACACTGCCCACAGTCGATTTTTCTTTTTCAGAAAATTAACAATTTGTTCCGTGCTCAAACACTGCAATGCAGAATTGGAAGGAATGTCTTGGGTTCAGTGTGCTGCTATCATAATGATCTCACCACATCGTATTTCTCCTCAGGGCATCACATTAAAAATCACAAGGAACATCTTTAAATGCGGAAACATTTTCTGAATATTAAATGATTTTTAATAGAATTTAAATTGTTTCTGAGATCCCTATAAATATATTTTTCGTTTTTTGAAAAATCAACCTGTTAATATCTGAGTGTTAAAGGCCAGGACTTCACAAGGAATTTAAGCTCTTGAATAACTTGAAAGATTGCTCTATTAAATATTGAAAATTCCTTCCAAAGCATAAAATTACAGACATCATGAATTAGGATGGTAGAAGTAATACCCTCCCTTCCAAATTATCCTATTTTCCTTGTTCAGATGGTGTAATTTATTATGGAGTGAATAATTCATGAGTACTGTGAGACCTTGGCCAACCCTGCACAAAATCAGCTGTGAGCAACACAGTGTTTGAACTTTAGGCCCCTTTGCCGTGGTTGCCTTCACATCCGAGCATCCCTGGTTTATTGGCTGGCACGTTCTTCTCAAACCCTAAATCACCAAAATTTGCACAAGAACCTCCCTCCACGCTTACCCAACAAAATAAAAATACATAAGCTAAACTCTGTGAATGTAACCCCATGCTCTGAACTTTCGAAAGGAATTATAGCTAATTTTTCAAATATCTTGAAGGCACAAGAATCATTTTATCACTGGAAATTAGTGAGATAAAGATGTTCATTCAGAAGTTTTGTGGTTTTTTTCCCCCCAAATACCTTAATTTACAGAAAAATATGAAACACTTAAAAACATCCCACAAACCCTAATCCTCATACTCTGGTTTCAGGAATTCAGTGTATCTTTTAGACTTCTTAGAAAATAACAGCCAGTTAAAAGATACTGAATTGCCTGTACCTTAATCTTCCTTTTAGTCCAGAAGAGAGACAGCGAAAGGGCAAAAAGGTGTGGAAGAACTCAAGACATTAATCACAATGGCAGCAACAGCCTGAGTTCTGCTCCAAGTCAAGAGAAATCTCACGTACACCACACATTTCTGGCTCCTGACGGTGGGACACAAGTTAGATATTGATGGACGAACAAAAGGCATGTGACTAAGGGAATACAGATTCATTTCAGACAGTGGTCTGAGACATGAGAGGGAGCTAATCCATTGCTGCCTGGTTTTACTAATAATATTTATCAGTGACTTTGGGAGTCATTTTTCTCTTTTCCAAATGCTAGACCTCAACAATGAAAAGCTGTAGCCATAGTAACCCTGATGCCACTGTTAGGGAGAACTGTACATCCACTCAGAAAAAAAAAAAGTGGGTTTAAAATGAAACATCAGCACTGAAATGGCAAGGGTGGGGGAAAAGTATTTGCTGTGTGTTGTAAAAGCAAATGCATCCAAGGACCAATTCAGCATCGGTGCCAAAAAAATGAGCAGGTTGTGACATTCTGGGCTGCTGCTGTTCCTTTTTATTTTTTCTTTTTTTTTATAATTCAGGCAATTATGGCAAAGAGGCCAAAAGGCCAAGAACGTCACCTGTGATATCTTACCCCTGCTGACGTCAATGGTCTGTCTCAGGGTGATTTCGTAGGGACAGGATTTGTCCACAGTTTACCTGTGGGGAGGGTTTCTGAGCAGGATCAAGTCTGCAGGACACTGAAAAAGCATCTACGGCAGTGCAAACTTCCTGTACCTCCATCCTGAATGTAGCTGGATGCAGGAGAGGCAGCCATGCCACAGCTACAATCCTAAACTCTAACATCCTAAATTCGTTGTAGGAGAAGCTTTCAAAATCATCTGGCAATAACAGCGTGGGTGAAGAGGAACAGCAACATTTCTCTCCCTCCATGGGATCCCTTTGAAAAGCAATGTCCGTGCATTTGGCAGTTCAGTGAATTGACTGCGTTTCCTCACCTCACCACTGAGGTCTTAACAGCACTAAACCCCAGTTAGACAGTGACAGCAGCATCAGGCATTTATCAGGTAAGTCCCCTACCCACCTTCCACATGATCACGCCCTACAGAGGGGATGCAGTAGAGAGGCCACAGATAGGTGAGAAATTCCATTATCCACAACACCGCTGAACTCAGGTACTTCCTATGGAAAGCTCCAATTTGGCAACAAGAACAACATCGGTGTCTGAGCGTTCCCACAGGGAAAGGAAGCACAAGCTGGTGATGGACAGAGGCACAGACCCACTTTGCAGCTTCTCCAGTGGCACCAGTGACCCAACAAGAGCGGCTTTGGGAGATCATCCATGCCCCAAAGAGCCACATCTGAACCCTATTTGTCAATAACTGTTCATGGCTGCCATCCAAATTCAGCAAGACTTTTTAACCAGCAATCCCAAAGTCAAATAGCAAAGCCCAGGGACACCAGCATGGCACTGGCTTTTCCCTGCCTTTACTTTAGAGTTCCTGAGAATAAATCCTGATTTCTCTTACAGCATTTCTTTTGCATATTCCCTGCTGGAGCAAATGATAGTACTATAAATGCCTCAAAAAGCGTTTAATGTAGATTTAATAGGGCACTAAAAAAATCTATGGGTTCTAAAAGAACAATTAGATCAGTTTAATGAGTACATGGGATAAATCTGGGCAAGAAATATTGCATCAAGACAACACAGTGCCAGGTTTGGAGTTCATTACCTGGGAGATATACTTGCTTACTTTACATTTGTAATTAAATTTGCAATAAAAGTTGCAGTCCAACCGAATCTCAAACCCCTGTTTTTCGATGTGAATAAGCAAATGGAAATGCAGAAAACCCAAGAGCGCTTCATCAGCTTGTAGTCATTGTGGACATTTAGTGAAAACCAGCCCCTGAAGCTCCTGCACTTGGCACAGTTGGAATGCTCTCGCGCGCCAGATCAATTTCCAAGAGCTGCCCCGCTGAGGATGAGCTTTAATCAGCAATCCAACCATGCAAAACCCACCCTGGCTCTATGTCTCCCTCTCCACCTCCCTTTTCCTTGTTTTATATAGCGTTCTTCCTTTTGAACCTATCTGCAGTAATCACAGCTCGGGGTCAACCCCTGGCTTTTATTCCTGCTGGAGCTGTCTTCAATCCCCATTTTTTTATGCTGGGGCCTACTTCTGGGGTGCAGGGGTACAGCCAAACCTTCCCCCTCCTCTGTAACAGAGCTGAGCAAACAAGGGCAGTGACAAAAAATATTCTAAAAGTGCCCGCAGCCTCAATCCCTCCAGGAAAGAGAATGGATGCAGCAGCACAGAAAGATGGAACAATGTCAGACAAGCCATGCCCTCTCTCCAGTGGGGCAGCAAGGGGCCCTCTCTCAAGACTGCACTTGAAAATTCTCGTTTTAAACTGCACTTGCTGACACAGCTAATAGATGCATTAAGGGGCTTATTAGGGAAGATGGATTTCGGAATATATACCTTTGCCATGTGGTTACTCTGCCTATGAAGTTCAATTAGCAGTACCTACTTCAGAGAGACCACGGAAGGTGCATTTATAATTAATTTATATCCTGCATTTTAAGGTACTCAGAGGAAAGGCATCCTAGGGGCACAGTATTACTATTACTAGCATGTTTCTGCACTGGCTTGTAAATGTCTGTCCTACTTCTCTTTACTTTTCCTTCATTTTCAATGAAATTATCATATTTTGGAAAAAAACAAATGCTAATTGTATGAAACCTTGGGAAAGAAAATGCTCAAATAAGCTTGGAAATTAGATTTTCTTTCACAATGGAGCATGTTTATTTCGGGCAATAGTACATGTAAGCTAGAAGAAAATGGAAATATAAAAATATTTAGGATGTCTGCCACATAATGGTTCCTTGCAGGAGGAGGAACAATAAATATTTAATAGAAATGCAAATATAAAGCCATCTGAGGAGCAACTTTTGCCATAATTTCACAGGGAGACACCAAGTGGAGCTGGGTTAACACCCTAAACCTCCTTCAGGGAGCTGGGCCTTCAGCAATTCATCCCCTCACCTAGAAAGGATTGAACTGAATTATTTATGTTTTGGAAATCTTTGGCAGTGTGCATCCATCAGTCCAGCACAGGAGATGCAGTTACTGCCTGTCGTGCTGCCTGACAAGCTCTCCTCAAATGGGAAATCCAACAGATCAGCTCCTGCTTCCACCTCCAGGAATTCTCTCCTTGCCCATCTGGGTGCTGGCAGGTGATGGCAGGAAGCAGAGCCTGGCGCAGTGGCACCAGCAGGGACAGAAAATTGGGTTGCTGCCTCAGACCTGGGCAGCAGGTCTGGAGGAGCTGTGTCCAGCAGCAGATGAAAGGACCTAAAGACTGTGGTAGGCTGTTATCTCTTGGATGCCTTTTGATACACGTGATCCAAATGAATGGGTTCTCTGTAATAATTAAATACTGAAACCTATTTAACTGATCCTATCAGCGAGCACCTAACAGCAAGCATAAATCATTTTACTCCCTGCTTTCTTAGTAAAACAAAACCTCTTTTTTTTTGTTTTGTTTTTAGATCTGCGGTTTAGATCAGTAGAGAATCTTCAGTTAGAGAAGTCTGCATGGAGCACTGATTATGATTTGTTCTGGGATGCCCCATCTTCCTGTGCTGCAGCAGCACCTTTCTTTTAGAAGTGAAGATTAATAGAGTGTAATTTGGTAGGCAAAGCTAAAACCATCAGCCTGTGGTCATTTGCTCAAAATGCAGGTTTAAAATGGAAAAAATGACTTAAACACACCTGGCTGGGAGCACTGCATTGTCAAGGTTCCAACTGCTCGGCTGAACCACTGCTGCGAGGAGCAAAGGTGGGCAGGGTTCATCCTCATCCACGAAGTAACTACAGGGTGAACTCAGAAGGTTTCTTTGTTTTCTCCTGGAAAAAAATATAAAATCAGAGATGGACTCAAAACTTAAATATTTGTGGCACCACATCTCTGCCAAAGCACTGCACCTCAGAGTAGAAGTGGAAGTCCAACACATTTACATTTGCTAAATATCCACCCAAACAACTTCACTATTTGAAATAAGGCAGCCACGAGCATAAGAAACTTGTACTGGGACCTGATGCTGCTTCCCCTACTTGTCCTCAGTTCTTCCATATGCCGTGGAGAGAGGAAGCGTTTAAACTTGTAAATGGGGTGATCTCACCAGGGGCAGGTGCTTGAGAGTGACACTGCTGCACCCAAACTGGTGTCACCTTGTGACATTTCACAGCAGGCGCAGAACTTACCCCAGTTCCCACCACGGACAGAGGGGCTGTTGCAGTACAACTTTTTTTTTCTCTCAAAAGTAACACAACCGACAAAAGTATTTTTGTGTCTGTCCTTGAAAAGAAAAAGTGACTTCTCCCACTGTCATTTCTGCAAACTCACTCTGACACCCAAAAGCAAAGCTGGGATATTTCTGGCTCTTGTATCTCTGATAGCAACAAAAACTCAGCTTCTTGAACTCTGCTGGAGAGCCATGAAGAACTTTGGCCTCAGGAGATCAGTGTCCTTGGACATCCTCTGCCAGGAGAGTGTGCCTGGCCAGCAGCAGAGGGGAAACGGCTTTTCCAAGGAGGAATTCAGGCTCTATGAAACCAGTTGGATAAGGCCTTGAGCAACCAGGTTTAGTGGGACGTGGCAGGGGCAGCAGCTGGGACTGGATGATCTTTAAGGGCCATTCCAACTCTTTCACACTGTGTGATTCTATGTCCCTTATTTTTGGTACTATCTCCTGTGCTCCGTTTGAGCCCTGTCCCACAGGCAGCTTCCTCATGGGCATTTCTGGGGAATTCACTGCTGTTTTTCTCACGTTCAGGACTCACTGAAGGGTTTAATACACACAACATTGCCTCCTTCACCTTATCACATTTTAAAGAATCCCGGTTCAGTTTTGCTCCTGAACTGTCTTGTGGTGCAGGACCACGGCCTGGCCCCATCCCGCTGTGTCCATATGATTTTCCCTTTGAGCGCATTGCTGGTGGAGGCCAGGGTAGAAATTCCCCTCTGTTTACAGGGGCTCTGAGCAGCAGCAAAGGACCAACCCCTCTGCATTAGAGACAAAACACGTTTGAGCCCTTCTGTAGCTTGTGAGATTGTTGTTTGCCTGACACTAAAAGAGTTGGTGAAATTCAGGATACAATGCAAAAATTACATCCTGCCACTTTTCTCCTTCTCTATTCCACTTCTGTAGAGCAGCCCCAGGGAATGTCTCCACTCTCTTTATAAGCTGGAAGAAAGCTAAGGCACCAGCCATGAGTTTCTGCAGTGCAAAGGTACTTCAAGCCCCCTCTTTTCCTTCCTGGGCGTGCCATAGCCTGGACAGAGCGGTGGGACAACAGCCAACAGAGCAATGCCAGGCACTCCTGCCAGCAGCAACTTCCTTATACCTCTGGAACAGTGCAAAGAAATAACAGCGCTGTCAGAGGTGTATTTGCCTTCAGCTTCTCCTGTTAACACCCTGCTTTGAGAGCACAACTGTGCATCTCAATGGGCCCTGTATTTTGATCTTTCTTGTTCACTGCTCAATAAATAATAATATTTTGTTTTCATGGACTTCAGATCAAATATTCTATCCAAGGTGCATACCTGTGAATAGTTTCCCTGTAGGCCAACTCCTCTTTTGAGAAGGATTTGGTAACAAGTGGAGCGGACTGGCTGATTCCCAGCCAATTATTTATTCAGAGAAACTTCTCCTGCTTGTGAGCAGACTGCAAAGTCCTCAGGTCTGTTTCTCACTCAGAATTATTCATGGCTTTTCTCAGTGACAGATAGTTGGTCTGCAAAAATGTGCATTTCACAATTTTTCACCCAAAGAAAGCTCAGTCACTCAGGGATCTGGGAACGTGACAATCCATACAAGAAATACAACGCTGTGCTGCACTTTGGACACTGACACAATGCAACACTCCTGGAAAAAGAGCTAAAGATGCTCAGATTCTAGGAAAAATGTTGGCTTTTTTAGTCTTTACCTGGACAGCTTTGTCCTGTATTTCTGTAAGGGGAATGCCAGCAGGATTGTTCGAAGAGCCAGAGCTTTTAGATGTCGATAGTTAATCCCAGTACTCCAAACAGCAGATATCTGACACATTTTTGGCTGTGGAGGGTGATGAACTATCAAGAAGAAAACTGCATTTCTTCTCCAAAGGCAACCTCTGACCCAAGACCTGTTGCTTGTTTCAGACATGTCATCTCATTAACCATAAACATGCATTACATTGCTCTTTTCCTTAAAAAGGTACTGAAAGATCCCTATCCCAGTGAAGTCCACTATGAATCTGCCATATAGTCCATCCAGGTAATGATATTTTTCTTACTCAAAAGTGGACCATAACTACTATCATCTTTGATATGGTACCTCTTATACAAATTTATCCTGCATCTTTTTATTTCTCAGCAATAAACATTTGGAGAGTTTGTCTTTACAAACTGCTATTTCACCAAGCTGTATATTTACACAGACATAATTTGCCAGTCCCTTTGTTCACTCCACAGCATCCAATTATCCTCTGAACTCCTTCACAGAGCACTTAATTTCTCACTTTGGCAATTCCTATGGTATTTCAGCTAACCTCTGTGCCCGGGCTCGCTACGATCTGTTAATGGCTCTGGTCTTTAGAGTTGCAGACCCACTGACAATTCCCACCACGTCCCTTCCCTGTGGCACCAGGGTCTTCCTGCCCAGCTGTGCACTTGTCCTCCTCACCTGGCTTCTGCTGCATCCCCACCTCTCTTAAATCAAGAATTTTTCTTGCTCTCTAACTATTATTCTGCCCCACAGGTAAGATCTGATCCAGTCGTGTTTATTGGTGCCTGGTGCCCTCCACAAACCTTTACATTTTCCTTCTCACAAATGCTGGGCTACAGTCACACGTTCCCTGTAACCACGTGGTAACATTCAGTCTATTTTTATTTTGCAGGAATGCTAGCACTGACTTGGAATTGCTCTTGCTCCAGCACCAGGGGAAGAGGGAGAGAGAGGATGATTTTGCAATCAGCGATGCCCAGCTCTGCTCCTCCTCAGGAGCTGACCAGCTGCTGCAGCAGCAGGCCAATGCTCAACATTTGGAAAACCTCCCTGGATTTTCTTCCCTATCCTTACAACAAGTATAACTGGATACAGAATGATTTCCAAACAACGTCATTGTGTAAACTTTGAGAAAAAGAGAAATATTTTAGATAATGATCCATATTTTGAGGGGGAAAAAAAATCCCAACCCCCTAAAAAAACCAAAAGAAACCCCCTATCAACTACTTGGATTAAGATAGGGAAGGCCCCAACATGTTGTGAAGTCGTCCTTAATTGAATGGCTTCAGCCTTAAGTACTAATCCACTTTTAAAACACTGTTTGAATGTTTTGAGTCCGTTTCGGACACGCCTCTCTCAGCCCTCCCCAAAGAGCACCTGTTTCACTCTGGCTGCGATGATGTAAGGCAAGATCCATATGTTAAATGCCAGGGTGTCCTCTAGTGGCGGCAGGGCTGGATCTTTTCCATGGGACACAGGCAATCCACGAGGAAAGGATCCAGGAAGGCTGATCCCTGTACGTTCGGTGCCACCCCAAACGCAGGCGTTTGCTCTTTAAGCAACGTTTTTGCTTTCTTCTTGCACCTTTTACTTACTTTTCTTTCCTACTTGCTTCATTACCTCCTGTGGGATTTCTTTTTCACTCCATAACACCCATACAGAAATAGCAACTACAACTTTCCCTAAAGACAGTGGTGGGTTTAGGAGTTGGTGAAGTCATTTGAAAACATCAAAAGTCAAAGTGGAATAATTTCATTTTGAAATGTGATGCCACTTTTACCAGAAATCTGCACTTTGATTTTCACCAGTGCAGAGTAAGTCATTAATTCACAGTGCTCAGTACCGAACTGCAAACCCTGCAGCTTCCTGGCCTTTCCTCCAATTCAGCTACAGGGCAGCAGTGCAACCCTGGCGGCTCAGGACACACAGAAAATACCACACTCAATCTCCTCAACAGCAGTTTTCAGAATGCCTGAGCCCTCCTGAAACTAATTTCACACGGCAGGTGGCAGTAGGTTGTTCCACTCATTAATTTTCGTTGATAACTAAATTATTATTTTTAATATAATTAAATTATTATATTTTTAATATAATTAAACCCTGGTAGCACGGTTTTGGTTCTGTTCTCAAATGATTTATCTTGTGAAAACCTTGCAGACATTCTCACGAAGATCCATGGCCCTGTTTGTGTGTCTGTATAGGAATATAAAAGGACAGCTGCTCTTTTTGTGCTCTGCCATCCTGTGGATTTGTTGGAGTTTAATCAAAAGGAAAAGATTTCTTTCTACATGTTGCTACAAAATAGCAAGAGGTGATACACAGTAATTACAGCCAAGAGACGGAGCAGAGCAAAAGGAAGGAGAAATCCATCTCTGTTCTTTCCCCTGTTCTGCTTTTTCCTTCCAGGGAGAGAGTTAAAGGAAAATTTGATGTGGTTTCTTTGGGGCAATAAAGACCAGAAATCTTGCACACAAATCAAGACGCAAATATGCTCATCAGTGTTGCTGTGCTGCCAGGGAAGGAAGGGAAAGCACTGGAGTTCCTGGGAGAACAAGGACAGCCCCAAGGGTACCCTGACAGGCAGTGCCAGAGCTCACGTTCAGGCTGCCCACACACCCTCAAGCAAACACATCAAACCACAGCACCTGGAAATTTTTGTTTTGTGAAGCTGGTCTGAAAATGTCCTGGGAACCACGAGAGTTTGGGAAATTTTCCATCCTGCCAGTTCTCTCCCTGCAGTTAAATGCTCTTGCTGCCAATCCACAGTCTGCAGAAAACACATTTGTTTTAACCTAAGGCTGTTTTTCAAACCCCTGGATGACTTCAGGTCACCTGAATGAACTGTGAGGTTTTGTGTGAAGTTTCATTTTTCTTGCTCCAAACAAACTGATGAAAAACACAAAGGTGGGTAGAGCAGGCACAGAAATTGATGGACAGAGCTGCTGTGCGATGAAAGCTCGGTGAGGTGGGAACAAGACTGTGAGGAATGAGTTTGAATGATGTGGTTGGGTGTCAGCCTCCAGCAGATTACAAAGTCCTGCAGTAAACGGGATTCCTTTCACTTCTGACAGTTTGGGGAAAACAAAGGCCAGAAGTTACCTGCTGTTTTGGATACTAGAATATCTTGCCAGTGGAACATCAGATATTAATGATCTTGGTGTTTTAACCTGATTCAAGCCTTCCACCTCTGCTAAGGAAGCATCTGCTGGTGTCACGAAATGAGGTTATTGATCCATGACTCAGTTGTGGAACAGCGGGAGCTTCCCTCACTCTTCTCAGGCTCAGAGGATATCGGGAGCTAACGGCTCCAGCCCCACACTTTTTCTCCCAAAGGATCTGCCAGGGCTGACACAAGCAGGGAACTGCCCAACTGCACTGCCTGATTCATGCTGACTTTCCAATATGCACACATTTCCATCTCTGACTTAAACCTGCTGGGCATGGTAACATCCCCATGCCAGCACATCTCACTCCATCTGTGTGTTCATCCTTCCCTTCTGATTATTTCCAGGTTCTCTGGGACTGTTTCCAATGGATATAATTGTTAGCATTACACGCTAATCCTGAAAGTATATTGTTCTTCCTAATATTCCCAGTCCTTAAAACACAGGGTATTTAAAAGAGAAGAAACACAGTTTGATGTCTGTATTCTTCTACTTCAGGACTTTTGTAGAAATCCTCTTATTTCCAGTCTCTCATGACAACATGCAGTGGGTAAAATGTAGAATACTTTTTTAATATAACAGTAATAAATATTTTAGTGGTAACTCCTTATTGTAGGACTTAGTTATGCTGAACAAATGAAGTTACCTCAGTTATATGACTTCAGGTAGAGTCATAACATAAATACTTTTGAAAGCCAGGTTTGACAGTGCAAGCCAAGAAATATTCTATATAAACAGAGATACAAAAATTATTTATTACTGTCACTGGCCAATGTTACATGAACCTTTCTGCATTCTTCGTACCACCTAAGAACAAGCACAATTCTCCTTTGCCTCATACCAAGTGATCTCACATGGTAGTCATGCTGAATTATGAGCCTAAACAGGCATCGATCACTGTGGAATTCCACAACTCATTAGCTTAAAGGTGGGTAAAATGCTTCTTTAAAAAAAATGTGTGTGGGGGGAACAGAGAACGAGTGAGAAATGTGATGTTATATAATTAACATCAAAATTGCTCATACATATCTTGTTATAGCTCAACATCAGCAAGACTGGTAGAGCCATCCTCTTAAATAAAAATTTAAAAAAATGTTTATACTTAGTAATTCCCATTCATTAATGCTAAGTAGCTTGAAACAGTTCCCAGCACCCAGCACAGCGTTGTTGGCAAAGCAGCTTCCAGTGCTGTGAAAATGTTCTATTTCCGTAATGCAATTTAATCGGTATTAATTCACTTCTTATGCACTGAAAGGCCATAATCACCAGAAAGACTCTTGGTATTCATAGAGGAGCAACGGGTGTAATTCCATCAGAAATGCACTGCATTCCAGGATTCAGGATAGCATAGCTAAAGGCTTCCAAAAATCTGTCCCTTTACACACCAGTGTCTGTCTTCCAGAACTTTCTGACTCATCTATACTTATCTAGTTTAAGGCAAAGCTCAAGCAAATATTTTTATCATTAAATGACTAAAAGTTCTATTTTTCAGCGTAACACCATCCACCAATATAGTTATTTCTCTCTTGTTAAGTCAAATGTTCAACTTAATTAAGGAAATTCTCAGGGAAAATCTGATTTCTGTCAGTCAGTGGCAGGCACACAGGCTCAGACAAAACAGCTGCTCTTTAACAAAAATCAGGGCATTTTGCAAGCATTAGACTGTGGCTTTATGCTTCATTTTCCTCTAGTAATCGAGTTTCATTAGAAAATGCAAGTAGAGATGTATTGAGGTGCAAAAGAAACTTGGGTCAAAACAGAAAAAAACAGAAAGCAGAATTGAACACCTTCCTGTCTCAGTGCAAGTCCTCAAAGGGCTCCTTCTATCGGCTATTTTCTTTCCTTTTGCTAAACCCCCAGCCTCCGCTCACTTGAAAGCTGCTGAAGTTTTCAGCTAAAAAATTACTGAGCTTCAGCCTTAAATAAGGCCTTCATCAACCACCTATGAAAAATTCATATTTCTGACAAACGTGATTTGGGTGTCACTTCACCAAGAGAACAGAATGTCTCTACAGGAAGAACAACATTAACAACTAATCTTCATTAAATCTCTTCACTGAGAAACAATGGAAAACTTGCATCTAAACCTGTAATTGGTCACTCCCAATTATTTTTTTCCCCCCCAAAACCTTCATGTTTTCATTAATGGTAAAGCTGTCCTCATTTTTATGCCACATCCTACTTTCAGGTGTGTGGGCAGCGCAGCAAAGCCCACAGCTCTCACTTATGCACCCCCCAAAAAAGCCCAAGGACAATTCTGCACAGTGCCAGGATGGCTCTGAGATATTCCCTGTGATGCACAGGGTGTCACTCGAGGCCCAGCAGCGCAGGGGCCCTGGGAACTCACCCACACAGGAAAACTCACGGAAGTGCAGGAACCTCTGCTGCCATTCAGCAGTTTGCACATTCCTTGGGGCTGGGCAGAGCTGTCTCCCCTTCCACACTGTTACAGTTGGGTCTGTCAGAGCCTCCCTCACACCTTTTTTTTCCTTTTTTTGGAACTAAGCATTTCTTTCAAACACAGCCACCAGCACCCCCTTGTTATGTGACAGCTCTGTAATAAATCTGCCATGAGGCTGACATGAAGACATGAAAGATTTTGCAACTCCCTAACCCATCTAAGAGGTTTCAGCTCCATCTTTTCACCTCTAAGGAAAATGCCTGAACAGCATCTGCGTTTGAAAAGGAGGAAGGGGAGACTCAGAGCTGAGAATTCCACTCCACACTGTAAAAACAAAACACACCATCCTCAGAATCTGTGAAGAGCAGAGCATATGTGTGTAAAACTCGCTAACCCGGTGATCAGAACATTCTCCTAGGAGGAGGATTTATGTGTCTTTTATAGAAAGCCATGGCTGGATAAAATAAACTAGTCCCTGGAGATGGCACTGAAAAGTCAATGTTTCCTGCCAGATGGTACAGCACACACAGGGCCTGTGGGAGCTCCCCCATCTTCCAGCAGAGCTCCGTGCCCCGAGGACACTACCCCTCTACCAGGGAAGAGCACGCAAGCACAGCAGGGCTTCTGTGTTGGGCAGCACTTGGGCTGATCACCAAAGAGCCTCTGCCTCCATCACAAACACTTCTTGATGCAAAACCAATTGCCACATGCACACCTCAACCTTCAGAGAGACCAAGATACGGATCTGATTCTGGTTTTATTTTTATAGGCCAGCACAAAATGAAGTGTGAGGTAGCCGATAAATGTGAAGAGCATGGTGCCATGGTTACCAGTGACATTAGATCCCTGGCTGAGCAAACTGCTGCAGGAATGATTTCTGTATAAACAGAATTACTCAGTTATGTCAGCTGTGTGTCTATAAAACGATGCAACTGGATTTCATGGATGCAGGAGGTGGTTGCTGTTTGCTCTGCCTGCGTGGAGACGCCTCACTGAGCTCTTTTGCTCTGCTCAGTGGTCACACTGCTTCCACTCTGACTTCTCTGACCACACCAGCTCTGCCCTGACTCCCAAGAAATGGACTGGCACTGAGCTGGCTGAAATTGTGACTCCGCCATTCATTCCAAGCAAAATAAAATGTGCCAAAAAGAGTTTGATTTTTCTCTCTCACATGGAAAAGACACAATTTACCTTGCATGATGTAGTAGAGGCCAAACAAAGCTCTGGAATTCTGGAGACCTGAGTCATTCCTGTCTCTGGAACTGGAAGCATAGCATGATACTGGTTGCAGTTTGTCTGGTCTAACCATGAGCCACAGGCAGAGCACGTGGCTGGGGCTGGTTCAGCTGAGCTGTGACAACATCCAAGGATGGAGATTTTCACAGCTGCTCTGGGCCCCTGTTCCATGTTTTCCCAACCCCACTGAAGCATGATTGCATGGGGTAGGTTTGTGAGACGAAGCAAAGCCTCATCATCTTGCTTTGCATCTGTTTTTGCTACTGCAATGTGGAAATAATATTGTAATAATCTTTCTTAAAGTGGCCAGAGACCTGTTGATGAGAAGCACGGCAGTTGTCATTTCCACTTACAAATTCAAACTGAAGTCTGAGAAGAGCAACAAGTTTAACTGCAAGCATCCATAGGCTGTTTTATTCCAGAAGGAGAAGGAAGAGGAATTCATGATGTTCAAGTTCCAGATGCCCAGGCCTGTGGTGCATGTAGCTGCTGTTCAAAGAGAGGAGACATCAGTTTGGACTTTGGGGATTTGGCACCAGTGACATGATCCCAGGAATGAGAATTCCAGAGACTGGAACAGAAAGATATCCCTCTAATGGGATAGAGGTTCCATTCACCAAACAGAGAAATGATCATTGGGGTAACAGTTGAGAGACAAAAATTACTGATGATATTTGATAATGCAGCAACAAAATAAATCCTCTATGATTCCAAAGAGGAGGAAGATCCTGCTGTGAGTCAAGCACTTATTCTTGCCTTGGATGCAGGATGATATGAAGTGAGACTGCAAACTAGCCACAGGTACTTGAGCACTAAACTGCTCCATAAAGCTTTGACTTTAGGCATGAATAGAACAGAGCAGCTCAACTTCCAACAGCAGGACAAAGTGCTGAGACCTGACTCTGGCTCTCAGCAAAGGTCAACAGGACAAGCTGTGCCCTTGGAAAATACTGTCCTGAGAGGAAGAGTTCATCTACTGTGTGCTTGTGTTAAAGCTACACTACTCACACATTCTGTTTGTATCACACCCAAACAGCAGCACTGCTGCAAGTAGCTATTGACAGTACCAGCACTGTAGTGGCATGGATTTTACACTCATAAATTACTAAATTGGCCTTAAGCCCTCCTTCATGCCAACACAGCACCACAAATTAAAGGAGACACATCCATCAATGGCTTGTCATTAGCACAATCAAGTGGACCATTCTTACCAGTCTCTGAGATGATGACAGAAATTGTGTTTGAACACAGGAGTAAAAAACCAAAGGCTTTTTTTTCTGAGATTCAGCCTTAGAAAAGTAACTCCTGATGGTCTCAGACTAATCCAAATACAGCTGATAAGTATCATTTAGTGGGTTTTTACAACTAGTACTCTTTCATATCTCACTTCACATCTCTCTACGATCCTTATCCCTTAAAAGCCTTTGATTGATGCTGTGAAAGAAAATCTCTGGAATCCTCATCTACTCCTGGCTACTTTCAGCCACTTACTGTCAGATACCCACTGCCAATGACACTCTCGAGCTTCAGATGCTGGTCACAAATTCTGGAAACAGACAAGTTACAGTCTCCCTGCCCCTGCAGCCAACACACAGAATTTACCATTTACTTCCCTGTTTCCTTGGCACGTAGAAACACAACTCCTGCTTAGTCTTCCCTTGTCCCACAGTCACAGCAAACAGCTTCTGCTTTTCCTTGTCCAGGAACTGCTGGATACAGTGAATGGCACATTTATGGGATGATTTATTTGAGGAAAAAAATTGTTTGCCATGTATTTGAAATTTTCTGACGGTCTTTTCATCACTGAGCTAAATGTGGTGGTGTAAGAAAGGTAAGTTCAGCTCATGAGGAATTATAAGGAAAGATATCAAGGGGAACTGATATTCTTTCAGTAAATTCTATCTATTTAAACACAATTTCAGGTCTGTGAGTGGATGTCAGGGAAGCAGAACAGTGCACAAAAGGGGTCACAGGAGTGCAGGGCTGACCTGCACAACCTCACACACCGCTGCCAAACCAACAAATCACTGAGGCACTCAGGTCTTAAACAAAATGCTTCATAGCCCTTCTGCAACACTGAGGTGAGACTTGGAAACCAGAAGACACAATTATTCCATTCATGCTTTCATCATCCTTTTATAAGCCATTCCCACTGCCTTGAAGAGTGAATTAAGGAGAAGAGGATTAAAGATAGAATAATAATAAAGGATTAAAAAAGGCAAAACATGAAAGGATAACAATGACACAAATACTCTAATTTCACCTCTCAGTAACAACTTTCATTTTTAATCCTCCACTGACTGGGAAAGGACTATGTGTATTGAGGAAAGTACTTATATACAATTTGTGACTATTCTAATTAAATTTTTAAAAACCCAAAAATTAGGAATTTCTACCAAGTTATATCGAATGTGCAAATTAAACCAAGAAAGTCTCATTGTATCTATGTCATTATCTGTTTTTTCATCTGAATGGCAAAAAGCCACAATTAATCCCTGATTTATTTTTCTTTTCCATTTTCTATGGCCTGATGGGATTTAACCACTCAGTTTTGTCCCCATACACATCCCTCCTTCCATAAAAGTGCTCCTACCTGCAAGCTCCTCAGTAAGTACAATGCTTCCAGCTGGTGCTATCCCAAACCTATAGCTCCCTATAATGTTTGAGGCTGTTCTTGCAGAATAACGCAACCCCAAGATCAGAGCGCTGAGTTTCCATAGGTGTCCCTGGTAGCCCCCACAGGTGATTCCTGAAGCAAACTGTAATGGAAAAAGCTGACAAGCACCTGGCATATTCCTGGTAAGTGAGAAAAGGGCAAGGAAAGGGCTCACCAAGTGTGCCCAAAAGCATGACTCCGTTGACAAATTCTCCTTTGAGGGAGGAGGCAGCCCATCACCGGGATTAGCTCCTGACAACACTGATTTGGAACATCCCGAACAAGACAAAACAACTTCCCCTCATTTCTAGCATCTTCTGATGTTTGTGAGCCAAGCATCTCTTAACATGGACACGTATAAAGACATGCACACAGGAAAGAATTTAGAAAAGCACAGACAATATTTCACCTTCTGAAGGACCAAACAGAATGTGTGTGTAAACAAATTCATCTACATTCACATTCTTCCTGCTTTCCACCTGCCCATCCAGGGAGAGGGAGAGCCATGCATGTGGCTTTCATTTTTCATTCCATACGGGAAGCAGCTCATGCATTTTTCTAAATACTTTTTATTTAAGACAAATATGCTCTATACTAGCACCAGTCTTCTAAAATAGCCATTTCAGCAACCATGTGTAAGATGTTCTTTTCTAATAAGAGCATTAACAACAGGATTTGAGGTGTCGGGACTCAAGATAATCTCTTGGCAGAACACTAGGAGGGAGTTGTAGGAAACCACACTATAAATCTGGCTGAGGTGCTAAGACACTTTAAACAGTGAATCTACTTTATCAATTTAGCAATTGTGTCATCTCTCTTTTTACCTTTGCTTATTTTGCGTGTTTCTAATGCACTCACATAGTTGCACTGAAGTGCTAGACAGTAACTGTGTATAGGACTGAGTGTGAAAACCAATGATTTCACAACTGCCTCTAATGCAGCTAAAAGCTGCACATTAAAAAACAGGGCAACATAAATGCTTAAAGACCCTAACACAATTCAAGAAAGAAAAGGAAAATTAAAGGAAAAAAAAAATCTGAGGCCATGAGACAGAGAAGTAGAAATAAAAGCAGCCAAGAAGGTGTTGGTTTGAAGGCATTGTGGAGGCACCAAAACATCACCCAGCATAGAGTGAACACGGCAGGGATCAGAAAAAGAAGATGCAGAAGATGCCTCTTCTCACTCATGTTTTACCATTATGACAAAATCATGGGTCCTACTTGCACAACCTACATAAACTACAAACACACTTCTCATAGAAGAACAGAGAATGGAGGAGAGAAGGACATTTTCCTAGGTTGATAAAAATTGGAGTCTGAAGCCAGACACTTATTTACACAGCAAATCCTCAGTTTAGAAGAACTGGATAAGTGGTGCTGCCTTTAATGCTCCTCTCTCATCTCCCAAGAGTAACAACTCAGAGCACTCGCATAACAGTGTGGGAAGAAGGTGCTTCCATCACTACTCCCACCGTTCTAGAGACAGGATGGAGAAAGTTCCAGTAACAGGAAAAAAAATGTAACACTGCTCTGGGAAAAACATTTACAATGCCACCTCTTCTTAGGTGAGAAAGTGGATTTGTTTCTTTAGGACTTGCTGCGTTTCTTTGTGGAAACTGTTCACTGTCCCACTTCACTGCCCACCTGGCACATCCTGTCTGGATTTTTCTCCAGAACTGGATCCTGGCAGCTCAACAATGGAGAAAAACCGTGGCGTATAGTAGGGCTTGGCAAATGGAGACACCCGAACACCATCTCCATTTTCTATCCAAAAGGTCACAATTCTTCACGAAAAATCCACAGAAATAAAGCACTAAGTTTTAAGCACAGAAATCCAAGATTTACTCCTATAAAACTCAGGCACTGAGCAGAAACAGAGCCAAAGGGGGAGCAAAAGGTTTCGCTTTAAATATCCAAGAATTGCTCAGCTGGTGAAGATCTGCAAGAGCAGCTGTGGATTTCAGTGTGCAGCTGTTCTGTGACAGTCCCAGCACAGGTAGATCCAGCCCATTTTCACAGCCAGATAAGCTCAAACGTGGAGCAGCTGGAAGGGTTGAGCACAAAGCAAACCCACTGCCAGAGAACAAGAGAGAACACAGGGAACCTGCCTACTACTATTTCTAATATTGTCAGGAAGCTATCCAAGAAAATCATAAGGGCTTTTACATTTGCTCGCTGTGCCCCAGGAGGAGCAGCATCACCTGCACCATCCAAAAAGGAGTTTGCAAAGCTGATTCTCAGTGAGATTTTCTCTTTTTGAAAGGAAAAAAAGGTTAATTTTCAGCAAGAAGAATCAGGACTCTCATGGAAAATATAATAAAAAGTTCACTGTTTTTAAAATTTCTATTTATTTTTTCCCATCAAAAAACAAATCTATGCTTTGGAACATTTTGGACTTCTTCTGAAGTTTTCACTGGGATAAAACCCAAACTAATTACTTGACGATCACTAAGCCTCAAGATCACATTTCCTTGCACATGTACAATGAATAATATTGAATAACGCTTTTAAGAAACTTTTTTTGCTGGGTACTTAGCAAAATTGATTGAAATTCAGATTTTTTTGCCCACTGGCAAATTCTAATAACTCAGTATCTATTTGCATTCCAAATCAACATGAAAAATCGAAATATTCATAGATTCTCTAAAACAAAATGCACTTAACAATTTTGCCATAGAGAAAATTGACTTTTCAAAGCAATTTAAGTGCTGTTTTTCCTTTCTTGGATATACCTTCTCCTGGAAGTCAGCATGGGGACTTCTAGCCCTGATTTTCCCCAGTGAGATATCATATGCATTAGGGTTTTTTTTTTCCCCCCACCAATTCATGTGCTATTTTTGTCAAAAGAAGAAATAAAAGCAGCAGTTACTTAAATCTAGAGCTTTTCCTACCAGAATATTGCTACCTTTTTAAATTAAGCCTTTAGGTATCAAATGAAATTTGAAGACGAAAAGAAAAATATTTACACCCCAAAGTAGCCAAGTGACCATTAATCATTAAAGGGAAAATCACCTCAAACCCAGATTAAGTTATTACATTAAAAACTTGAAGCTAAATCTTTCTTCTCTCTCACCACAACACTATTGCTCAGTGCAGGCTGTTTCTATAGTTTTTTTCTAGGAAAATATCCAAAGTAAATGCAATTTTTTACCTAAAGCAAAACAGGAATGAACCCAAGTCTCATGTGGTTCATAGAATGGGAAAAACCTTCTCTTTTTTATCTTTTACATGTATTTTTAAGCCAAGTCCATTGGGATGGGCTGCGAGCTCCAGTAAATCTCAAGTGCCTCCACAGTCCTGCATTTCTCACTTTGGCTTATGTACCCACATTGTCCAAAAGCCCGGGCTGTGTAAAACTCTGGATTATTCTCAAGTAACTGGAATAATGGGAGAAAAGAAGGAACTGACCCACAGATGAACCTATGAACTAAACAGAAGGTGTCATTTAATATTAAACTTCATTGCAACACTTGGCTGTGTTTAAAAAAGTCAAGCGACCCTGGTTCCCCTGTTGGGGTGATGTGCAATCCAACAGTCAAAGTCACCCACAGAAACATGTCAGTACCACCAATTTATAGGGAATTGCTGCTGGAGTCACACCAGTGCCATCTTCCCCTCTGCCACACTCTGTTTTGAATATGCACATGGACATTAATTACAGCTAGGCAGTGTGAGTCACAACCCCAAGTGACTCTGCTCTCACAGCTACACAGAGCAGGCCACGCGTGTCCTCACAGCAACAGCCTTCAAACACCACACACAAATCTGTGTTTGGAATGTCAGTTTCAACATGCAAAAATGAGGAAAAGGGATTTGAGGCTTTTTAAGGAGGATTTTTTCCCTAAGGGGCCATTGGAGAAGTGGGTATAGCAGGAGCTTCAGAGCCTACAGCGCACACCTTTAGCCAAGCAGAATTAATGACTCTAATTAGCACTGCTGGGGGCAGCAGTATGAGGCAGGTATTTACACACACGGGAAAGCTCAGTTGTGCCAGAGGTTCTCCCTGGCACAAATCAGGAGGTTACCTGTGATAAGCACACAGAAATGGCAAGCTGCCTTTAGAGATGCTTTATATTAACAGCAAATAGTGATTCTCACGGCAGGACCACTTTTTAAACTATCTGAAAGTGCTTTATGATTAAAAGCATTATGAGCAGACTCAGAAGTGGCTGTTAGGCTGTGCCTAGGACAAACAAAACGGAAAGCAGACACTCCAGGTTGATTGCCATCATATCTGGTCTCCATCAAGAGCCAGAAATTACCTATATTTATCCCATTTGCATCATACATGTCAGTTAATGTATAAATAGAGATGAATGTATGGGATCTTGTGCTGAACTACACCAGTGAGTCACCAAAGAGGGGGAAGGATAATCTTTTCTCTTGCCTCTACAGGCAAGATAGTATTTATCAGCAAGTTAAAAGCAAGGTATGGGTACAGAAAATTCTGATGAGAGAGAGACAAGAGTGGTGAAAAACAGGGGCTCAGATGAGCCATGGGATCTCCTTAAATTCTGCTGTACAAGGGCCTGAGCAAACTGACTGAGGTGAAAGCTGGCCCTGATATAAGCACACTCTTGGAACTAGAGGCCTCTAGAAATCTTTAAAATTTAAAGTATTCTGTGATTCTAAGAGGCAACACGGCCCAAAACAGAGAGGCAGTTCTGGGAGTCCACAGCATCTGAGCATCTACCTGGAACTGTGCTCAGAGTATTTGCTTTTCTTTGAGACCCAGCAATCTTTGTTTTTTTGCTGGGAGATAGTTTTTATGATGCTCTGAGCAACAGAAGTAACATAACTATAAATCTCTCTCAGACTTCAGCAAAGTTGGGTTGTACAGAGACCGCAGAATATTGCACTAGAAGCCTTACAGGGGGTTTAGGGAACAGAGGGGTTAGGAAAAGGGAAAATGCATCTCACTTGTAGCAACATCATTTAAATCCAGTTCTGGTGCTTGCATTTATCCCCACAGTGTTTTCTATCATGAATCAGGTATTATTTTCCTTCTGCACAACAATAAACAATACAATCAGCAGCAACATCTGGGCTCTGCTTTTCTTAATAGCACCTTCATGCAGTTATAATGTAAAACACAAGAACTGGCATTGGAAATAAAACAGAAATGCTAATTTGACACTTGGAACTTTATTACAGCTGCACAATTTAAAGTAATTTTAACTGTAGACTCTTGCTCTTAGGTTATACTTTTCAGTAACACCTTTTTCATCCAGAGATGTTTTCTTAATCATCATCACTGGTGTTTTGGACGATTCAGACTTACTTTTCCTGTTCTTTTTTTACAGAAGGCCATGGGTCACTTTGAGCCAAGATTTCTCTGTATGCAGTGAGTGTCCCCAGCCACCGTTCCCTGCCATGTTTCAGGATGAACAGAGCTTCCTCCCAGTGAGGCACAGACTGACCTGCAGGGTCCCTGCTGTCTTTCCTTGACCTTTGACATCAGGCACTTGTAATAAGGCAGGCCAGAAGTTTAGGCACGGCACCAGGTGTTACCTTCTACTTATCTGAGCACATTTAGAAAGGGCACATGCTGAAACCCCTCATTTTATCATCCCTGCTAATGCTGCTGCGTCACTGGTGCTGGCCTTTCAGTGTCTGTGCAACACTTCAAGCATCACTTCTGTAAACAGCCCCGCAGTGATAAAAAGGCAACAGCATCCAAAACGCTAAGGGGGAAAAGTATAAACCTGCCCTGATGTCAGCTTTGTCTCCCAGACCTTTGGAAAACCATAGCGTTAAAGACACTTGACCTAATCTGTCAATGCAAACTGCAAATGCAGCTGTGAATGCATGGTAGTGCTTAAAGTGATCCTTGCAGAGTAAATTCTTTCTTTACACATCAGTTTATACCATTTCTACTGCTGGGAACATCAACAAACCTCTAATTTCCTTTAGCTCAATATTACATTGATCCACAAAGACCTTGGGTATGTTCCCCCTTCTCATTACATTTTTGTTTTCCTGAGAAGAGAGAAGGATTCATGGTCATACATAAACAGTGCATTGAGTTTCCCTTCCAACCTCACTTCAGCAGTCCATGGAAACACCTTCCAAAGTTCCAGCAGCCAGTGCTGCTGACTGCAAATGCCTCCAGCATCCCTGAGCTGATGGGAAGGCTGGAGAGGGGCCAGCACTGTCCACTGACTCATCACCTCTGTCACTGCTGCTCTCCAGCAAGGCTCAGAGAAAAGCCTGGGGCTTTTGTCCCTGTTTATTTGCCAGCCTCCTCCAAGAAACCTTCTTGTGTGTTCCCTGGGAGCACCTTGAAACTCTGGAGCCACAGTGGCTACAATAACACAATTTACAGTAATTCAGAAGCAAGTTAATTAGCTACAAATATATGCAAAATTCACTTACCACATCACTGAGATTTGTGAAATCTTTGCATCCAGTCTCTTGTTTTCTTATTCCTTGTTCTGCCTGATTAACACACGATGCATTTTCTTCTATCTTGAGGTTAGATGCCTGAAGCTTTTCCACAGTAAATTACAAACAATTCACATTTCTTGAGTTAACATTCGTTGCTTCACTAGAAACAAAAAAACCAACAAACACTTCATAAGTCTCAGGTCTTTTACTTCCCATGAAATCAAATAATCACCAGTACAGGCTGATCCCAAAATCTCATTTACTTCCATATGTTTGAAAAAATTATTTCATAAACTTGGGTCAAACACTCTTTTAATATTAATAAGTGATTTACTATTGACCTTGGGTAGCCAGAATTCTACATTGTATCTCTACCAGGTTAGCAAATTTGAAACAATCCCCATCTGCCCTCCACCAGGTAATTATGCCTCTGCTACCATTAGTTAATAGTAACTATAAACTGAAAAGATGCCCATTTAGCTTTACTTACATAATTTGGGAAAATTATTTGCACCAGGGAAATAAAATCAGACAGGGACCAAAGGAACAAGGAGGAAACAGGAGGAATTCACTGTCACCAATTGCAAGACAACTGGGCACCCTCCCAGCACCAGTCCCTACACCAGGAAATAAATGCAGCTAATGCTGCTTATGGATAAAGATGGACAACACTCAGCACTTTATCAGGGGTGAAAAAATAGGTTTGTGATGTCCATGTATGCACTATATGGATATCTGAATGGAAATTCTGGGAGGAAATTAGGCAGCTGTGCTCAAACCCAAGCTCAGTATCACAGTTGTATCTAAACTCTGAATGTGAGCTGTACCCAACATGTTGCCCATATTTGCCAAGGGATTTGAGGGAAAGAAGGCTAAGTAGTACATTCAGACAAGCTCTGATAATTCATGTGTGGAGCAGACACAAAATAAGGAGCAGCAGTTGTATGGCTGGAGGCAAAGAGGAGAGAGAGAAATGGAAAGAGGGAAGCAAGAAGTCTACAGCTGAATCATGCCCAGTCTCCCCATCTTTCTTGGTTTTAAGAATATCCTTGGATGTGGAATAACAGTTTAATTTGCCAGTTTGTCATTAAATGCCAGCCTGTGCCAACAATTACTACAAAGAGCAGGTAACTTTCAATAATCCCTAGAAAAAAAGGCAAAAATGATACTGAGAGTATTTCATACATCTCCCTCACCTGATTTTCTGATACTTCCTCTTCCCATGCCCACTCCCCAAAATGAAATAAATTAGAAAAAAAAAAAAAAATCTAACTATATTTAGAAAGAGTAACAAGCCATCCTAGACTTACTATTTTTCTGACTGACCCTAAACCTCCAACATCTCATGCTGTGTTCCATCCACACAGGTAGGAAGCCGCTGTGACACTTCATTCAGGGTGGCATCACACCAGTTTAGAACCGCTGAGCATCATAAATATGATGCTAATTAAATGGGCGGGGAGCGGGGGAGAGACCACACAAAAACGCCACAAAACCCCAATGATTTCTATGAATAAATGCCCAAAATTCAAATTCCACAGCTGGCAACTTCAGAGAAGCTCCTCTGACTCCCTGCAAATTTCTTTTCAGCAGGAACATTAATTAAGGTAGGTTGATTTTCTTCTTTGCACACAGGAAATTCCCTCTGCATCTGCCACACAGAGTGATTCTTTCATTTCAGGAACAGGAATTTAAAGGAATCCCTGCAGCATATCAGAGCTGGGCTTGTGCTAAGTATCAACTGGACTCATCTTTTAGAAGATTTCATTTGTCTTATTTAAAACACGAACACTAACTCAAGACTTGCTATCATTTTGCCTCTGCATTGCTACGACAACTGAACAAGTTAATGGAATACATAGAATACTGCAATAAACCCAAGTTTGCCCCCCAGCATTTCAAGTTCCCTTTCTAAATTAGTTCAGGGAAACAGCAATTGGGTCACTCTCATCTTAGATCTCCCAACAGCAAAAAGGCAGATTTCCCTGATTTTGGTAAAGAAGCCTAAATTGTTGGTTAATTAACAAAGCCATTTAACTTTAGAAATCAATCAAGTCCCAGAAGTGAATGTCAAGGTTACCTTGAGTCAAGAGCACTGTAAAGGAATAAAACAAGGTTTTATCAATAGCACTATGCCACAAACATTGCTTTACCCTGAACATGAAAGAAAGAACTTCAGAGGGTGAGAGTTGAAAGCAGAATTGCCAATACCTTCAGATAGTTCTGGCATGATCAGGGCCACGGTGATTACTTTTTCTCTCCAAATCACAGAGGGGAAGATGAAACACACCTCTGATTTTTTTTATTTTTCTTTTTAAATAAGAGTCATCCAGGTTGAAAGTTGTACAGCTGGTTAGAAGCAGCACTAACATTAGCCACAAAGGAGGACAAGTTTGAACAGTCACAGGATCTCACACACTGAGGCCAAAAAAGCCTCACTGCTTTGTAGCACCCAGGAGAGCAAAACCAGCCAGATACCTGAGCAACGCACAAATTCCAGGAGCAAACCAGAGTGCACAAGGAAGGGACACAAAACCTCCACAGACAACTCTTCTGGGGCTGCTGAGGCTCCAAATGCCTCACCAAAGGGCTGTTTTTGCTTCTCCCTGGACAACCTTACCAAAATGGTTAATACTGAAACTGCTCACCAGCACAGCCCAACCAGCCATGCCAAAGGACTCCATGAGCATTGTGATCTGGGGGATGATAAACAATAACTTAAGGACACACAGAAATACATGGCTTTTTCCATACAATACTTCTAGATTTACTAAGGACAATTTTGTCTAAAATCCGTCCATATCTACCGGTGTTCTTCTGAGTGTACAAGCCACACCCATATTGTTTTAAAGTTATTGTTATTTTTACACAAACCCCCTCAGAGGACTAAGTGGGCTCAGCGGGTTAAAATAAAGATTGAAATTTTAAGCCCTCTGACAACAGAAAATAACAAACAACAGAGAGTTCTCAATCAGCACGACAGGAGAAGGGTATGAGGAGCCCCAGCTCACCTGACACAGCCCAGCAGACATTGATTCCTCCTCATGGGAACATTCCCGCCCAGTCTTCCCACAACTCTTGAGGGGAAAAAATGCAGCCCAGGTGCCAGGGTCTCTGCTGGTCCAAAGACCAAGCACAATTCACAAAATATTTGCAGTAGAAGCAGCCAAAAATGTCTTGGCAAGCAGCAGGGGCTGTGAGTGCCGTGAGGGGACTCAGCACTGGGCGTGGCCCCAGCAGCCCCTCAGCCTCAAATGGCGCCCCCC